>CM075980.1:2585159-2615143 GCA_038087875.1 Malacoraja senta | reverse complement strand
TAAATTAAACATAGATGTAACTGCAGATAAATTGCAATGTTACAGTGGACCAAATAAACTCCCACTGTGCTGTGAATTTCCAGTTAAAAGTTCTGTATTTAATTCATTCAGAGACCATTAATTAATAGTTTGTGATCAAATCTGTTTAGGTTTTCAGAACAAACTGCTTATTAGAATTAGCTTTCCCAAAGACCTGGTCTCTCCTGGATCTCGTTCAAAACCGGGCTACTGCGTGAAGTTGGGAACTCAGGGGCGGTCACGGTGGCGCAGAGGTAGAGTCGCAGCGCTCACGGCGCCAGAGACCCCGGTTCGATCCCGACCACGGGCGCTGTCTGTACGGAGTTTGCACGTTTCTCCCCCGTGACCCGCGTGGGTTTTCTCCCAGATCTTCGGTTTCCTCCCGCACTCCAAAGACGTGCGGGTTCGTAGGTTAAGGGCCTGTCCCACTTAGGCGATTTTTTAGGCGACTGCAGGTCACTAGGCTGTCGCCACGTGGTCGCCAGGGTGTCGCCTGTACGGCCGTGAGTCGTCTCCTCAGTCGCCCAAAGAGTCGTAGCGTCTTTCTGGTCGACGCTGGATTTTCAACACGGTGAAAAATGTTCGCAGACAGTCGGCGACAGTGGGTTTGACGCCAATGAGCGTAGCTTGACTTCTCCTGACGTAGGTGGTGTCGTAGTTGTCGCCAGGTTAACGTAGGCTGTCGCCAGGTGACGTAGGTTGTCGCCAGGTAGGTGACGTAGGTTGTAGCCGGTGCTGACATCAGTTTTGTTTTGTTAAAGTAATGATTCTATTTCAAATTTAATGTCGAGGGGGGGGTCCAGTCGCTGGGTTTTCGGCGACCTGCTACGACTATGACAGTCGCCGAAAAAAATCGCCCAAGTGGGACAGGCCCTTTAATGGGCACGGTATCAAATTAAATTGTCCCTAGTGGGTGCGGGATAGTGACAGTATGCGGGGATCGCTGGTCGGTGCTGTCTCGGTGGGCCGAAGGGCCTGTTTCCGCCCTTATCTCTGGACTAAACTAAACTAATTTCAATGCTTAAAGCATTCTGAAGAAAGGCACAAAGCAACTGGAATAACTCAGCGGGTCGGGCAGCATTTCTGGAGGGAAAGGAAGGCTGACGTTTCGGGTCGAGACCCCTCTTCAGTCTTAAAGGATTTCGGCTGATAAAGGGAGAAAATACCTTGCAAAGGCCGGGTAAGACTGTTGATGGTGGAGAACTGAAATGAGAACAGTAAATGGGAGAGACATTCGACAGGCCAGGCAGCATCTGTGGAGATAAAACCAGAGTTATTCTTTCAGGCTTCGATTCTATACGTACACTGGGCTTATCTCTCTACCGATGCTACCTGCCATCTTTGGAGCAAATGGAGGGTGACGTTTCGGGTCGAGACCCTTCTTCAGCCCCCAAAATACCCCCCTCACTGTAAATGGTCGCCGAATGTCCATCTGTGAGAGATTAGATTAGTTTAGAGATACAGCGCGGAAACAGGCCCTTCGGCCCACCGTGTCCGCGCCGACCAGCGATCCCCGCACGCTAGCTTTATCCGACACGCACACGCACACACGCGAGGGATCATTTACAATTTCACTGAAGCCAATTAACCTACAAACCCGCCACGTCTTTGGAATGCGGGAGGAAACCGGAGCGCCCGGAGAAAACCCACGGGGAGAACGTGCAAACTCCGCACGGACAGCACCCGTGGTCGGGATCGAACCCGGGTCTGTGAGGCAGAGCGAAAGGAAAGCTCGGAAGTCAAATCGTTCCCAGAATATCGTGGTGAATACGCACATATCTCCGTTGCCAGGGCAACTAGGAAAAAGGCAAGGCGTCGCTTGGCAATTTGGAGATCAGAGCCGAGCGAGGCTTGAATCTTGTCGTATGACTAATAATTCCAGTGGCTAGGCAGTGCAAGGAGAAATATTGTCAGAAGGAACTGCAGGCGCTGGTTTAAACCGAAGACAGACACAAAATGCCTGAGTAACTCAGCGGGACGGGCAGCGTCTCTGGAGAGAAGGAACGGGCGACGTTCCGGGTCGAGACCCTTCTTCAGGCTGAGAGTCGGGGAGAGGGAGATACAGAGATAAGGAAGGGCAAGGTGTGAAAACAAGACGGTCAAAGAAAATGTAGAATAAATCCCGGATTAGTTAACAAGAGGATGTGGTTAGAGTCACAGCGTGGAAACAGCCCTTCGGCCCAACTTGCCCATACCGGCCAACAGGTCCCCAGCTACCATAGTCCCCACCTGCCCGCATTTGGTCCATATCCCTCCAAATCCGTACCTGTCTAACTGTTTCTTAAACATTGGGACAGTCCCAGCCTCAACTACCTCCTCTGGCTGCTTGTTCCATACACCCACCACCCTTTGTTTCCCCTTCACCTTGAACCTACGTCCACTGGTCCTCCATTCCCCTTACTCAGGGCAAGAGACTCTGTGCGTCTACCGATCTATTCCTCTCATGATTTTGCACACAGGCCGAGCGATGGGGATAAGAATCTGGTACAAAGGGACAGTGGACGATGTTGCCGCTAGGCAGAGTTAGATATTCATTCCTCTCCTCACTGCTGGCAGTGATTTTGCAGAGATATTTATCAAGCTCCCTTTGCCCGTGGTTTTCCTGGAAGTGGGAGTACGAAGAATAAGGATGTGTCAGTCCCTTTTATTGATGCTGTGATTCAGGTGTACAGGGGGACATTAAATGTGGGCGTGTAGGTACACACAAAGGCACGCACGCACACACACACACACACGCACACACACACGCACGCCCGCACACACGCACACCCGCACTCGCACACACACGCACACACACACACGCCCCCACGCACACACACCCGCACGCACATACGCACGCACACACACCACGCACACGCACACAGACACTCACACAAACACATGTGCACGCACACGCACGCACACACACACGCACGCACACACCCGCACGCACATACACATACGCACGCACACACACCACACACGCACACAGACACTCACACAAACACATGTGCACGCACACGCACGCACACACACACGCACGCACACACACAAGCACGCATGCATCCACACTCGCACGCACACACACACACAAGCGAGTGCACGCACACACACGCACGCACACACACAAGTGCACGCACACACACACACATACACGCACACACGCATGCACACACACACACACACACATACACAAGTGCGCGCAAGCACACACACACACACAAGCGCACACACACAAACACACACACACACACAGGCCCACATACACAGACACTCACAAACACAGGCGCGCACACACACACAGTCGCACATACTCACGTACACATACACACACGCATTAACGCACAGACGCACACACAAACAGGCGCACACACACACAAACCGCACACATAGACACACTTAAACACACACACACACACAGGCTGAATAAGGGCCCTAAACCAAAACGACGTCCTCCAGAGGATGTGGTCAAGCTGGAAAGGGGGCAGAGAAGATTCACGAGGATGTTGCCGGGACTCGAGGGCCTGAGCTACAGGGAGAGGTTGAGCAGGCCGGG
This sequence comes from Malacoraja senta, assembly GCA_038087875.1. Lineage (NCBI taxonomy): Eukaryota > Metazoa > Chordata > Chondrichthyes > Rajiformes > Rajidae > Malacoraja > Malacoraja senta. The sequence goes on along the minus strand of CM075980.1, from coordinate 2,611,590 downwards.
ACTCTATTCCTTGGAGCACAGGGGGATGAGGGGTGATCTAATTGAGGGGCAACAAGCTCAAGAGTGGGTCACACAGGGTGAATGCCCAGAAGGGGGAATGCAGGAAACCCGGGCGGTCACAGGGAGAGCCCACCCTCCTGCCTCCTCACCTTCATCTTTAACGTCTGTACCAATCAAGAACCTTTAGATCGCGGCTTTAAAAATACCCAATGACTTGGCCCCCACCGTCGTGTGTGGATATGGATAGGGAAGTGAAGACCTTGCAAAATGCCCCCCCAAAAAAATAACTGCTTGCTAATATTATTGGGGGTGGGGGTGGGGGGAAATCTGCCGTAGTGGGTGACATATCGAGCTGTTCTCAGAGTAAGACTTCTGCTTGCAAGGCAAGGCAGTATTCACACCATCAATCTCTGGACTGTTGCCGTAAACAAATGTGATGTTTTTGTTTAAGAGCAAACACACCACATGTTTCCGACACTTAATCAGAATTACAGTAGAAACACACACACACACCGGGAATACTAAAAATAGAAAACCCAGGCTTAAAGATATATTAGCCCCAGTACTCTGCACCCAGTACATCGGTCACGGTGGCGCAGCGGTGGAGTCAGAGACCCGGGTTCGATCCGGGCTACGGGCGCTTGTCCGTACGTCCTCCCCCGCGACCCGCGTGGGTTTTCTCCGAGATCTTCGGTTTCCTCCCGCACTCCGATGACGTGCGGGTTTGTAGGCTGATTGGCTCGGGGCAAAAGCGTGAAATAGGGATCGCTGGTCGGCGCGGACTCGGTGGGCCGAAGGGCCTGTTTTTCCAACGCTGTGTCTCTACACGAAGCCAATCGAATCTCTGAAGCTGTTGTTTGAAAAAATGTTTTTTTCATGAATCAAACCCAGCACATGTTTCAGACACTTAATCAGAATCACACAGTGGAAGCACAGGCATGAATATCAACATAGAAATTCCAGCCTTAAAGATATATTACCCAGTGCTCTACAAATTGAAGAATTACGGGTAATCAGGCACTGGAGGTTAAATTAGCTTAATAATATCCATGGGATCCTTCGAGCATGTTGGCTGTCAGGAAATCCCATTAAAAGAACTATATTCTAATTTCTGCTTTATATAACTTATGCATTGTGAGCGGTTTTGGGCCCCATATCTGAGGAAGGACGTTGGAGAGGGTCCAGAGGAGGTTTACAAGAATGATCCGTGGAATGACGAGTGGGGTTAACCTATGATGAGCGTTTGTCGGCGCTGGGCCTGTACTCGCTGGAGTTTAGAAGGATGAGGGGGGGGTGGACCTCATTGAAAACGTGCCGAATAGTGAAAGGCCTGGATAGAGTGTGGATGTGGAGAGGATGTTTCCACTAGACAATAGACAATAGGCGCCGATCTCGGAGAAAACCCACGCAGGTCAGGGGAGAACGTACGGTCGAGCATCTGTAGCCGTAGTTTGAGAACGTACAAAAGTACAAACTCCGTACTCCGAGAAAGCACGCACAGGCACACGCACGCACACACGCACACACACACACACGCACACACAAGCGCACGCACGCACACACGCACATGCACACAAACGCACGCACGGGCACACGCACGCACACACGCACATGCACACAAACGCACGCACGGGCACACGCACGCACACACGCACATGCACACACGCACACACGCACATGCACACAAACGCACGCACGGGCACACGCACGCACACACGCACATGCACACACGCACACACAAGCGCACGCATGCACACACTAACGCACGCACACGCACGCCGCACACACTCACACACACACAGGCGCACACACACATACACGCTGCACTAACACACACACACTAATGCACACACACTAACACACACACACATCTCCCCGTGACCTGTGTGGGTTTTCTCCGAGATCTTCGGTTTCTCCCACACTCCAACGTGCTAATCGGCTTGGTGTAAATGTTAAAATTTGTCCCGTGTGTGTGTGTGTGTGTGTGTGTGTATGTGTGTGTGTGTGTGTGTGTGTGTATGTGTGTGTGTGTGTGTGTGTGTGTGTGTGTGTGTGTGTGTGTGTGTGTGTGCGCGCGTGTGTGCGTGCGGGACGGTGTCAATGTGCGGGGATCGCTGGTCGGCGTGGACCCGGTGGGCCGAAGGGCCTGTTTCCGCGCTGTATCTCTACAACTAAACAGGACCTCCACAAAAGCACCCCTCACCCTCCTGCGCTCCAGGCCACAGCTTCACGGGGTATGGAGAGAAGGCAGGTACAGGATACTGAGTTGGATGATCAGCCATGATCATATTGAATGGCGGTGCAGGCTCGAAGGGCCGAATGGCCTACGTACTCCTGCACCTATTTTCTATGTTTCATCCCCCCCCGCCTCCCCTCTCCCTCCCTCCCCTGCACCAAGCCTCAGCTTCCCGCTGTGTCCTTCAGGCGGGCAATCTCTCCCTGTTAAAATTACAACCACTGCCGTTCCCTTCCTCTCTGAATAATATTTGTCATTCGATGGAATTATTCATTTTTAGTCCTTTGTGTTGTTAGTGTATGACTGACTTGATAACTCTGCCCTGTAGGTGATCCATGAATCATTAAATTAACCATAAAAAACACAATGTTCATTTTTTCCACGATGACAAGGAGGTTCAGTAGATTTTCACGTCTGTGCCAGCTTCCTAATGTTCCTGATGTTTTTTCTTCCTACATTATACTCTTGCCTGAGGCAGTAAATACTGTTTAGTTTTGAGCCACAGCGAGGAAACAGGCCCCTCTTCGGCCCACCGAGCGCGCGCGTGCCGTCCAGCGATCCCCGCACACTAACACTATCCCACACACCCACGGGGGACAATTTACCATTTTTACCAGAGCCAATTAGCCCACAAACCTCCACTGTCTTTGGAGTGCGGGAGGAAACCGGAGCACCCGGTCGAAAACCCACGCGGGTCACGGGGAGGACGTGCAAACTCCGTACAGACAGGCACCCGTGGTCAGGATCGAACCCGGGTCTCTGGCGCTGTGAGGCAGCAGCTCTACCCGCTGCGCCACCGTGACCGCCCACGAAAGATCTGACTATGTTTCCATTCATCGGCGGCACGGTGGCGCAGCGGCGTGCGGTCACAGGGAGATCGTGCAAACTCCGTGGAGGCAGTGTGGAGGTCCGGATCTCAAACCCGGGTCTCTGGCATGCTGCCCATAATGGTTTTTGCAAATGACTTCAGGGCAACGGAACAATTAAGATGTAGAGTCCCGCCATCTTTATTTTTTATTTTTTAATCAAAAATATTTATTCTGATATTAAAATAATATATACTGTACAGTAAAAAAAACTTAACAGAACCCACCACCATAATACACGGCAGACGATAAACTACTGTACAACAATCTTAGGTAGAGAAAAATACTGGAGGAACTCGGCGGCTGAGGCAGCATCTATGGAGCGAAGGAATAGGCGACGTTTCGGATCGAGACCCTTCTTCAGACATCAGTCTCGACCCGAAACGTCACCTATTCCTTCGCTCCATAGATGCTGCCTCACCCGCCGAGTTCCTCCAGCATTTTTGTCTACCTTCGATTTTTCCAGCATCTGCGGTTCTTTCTTAAACATACAGCCATGTTACAGTCCTTGTCCGGGATGCATTCCACCCCCCCCCCCCCCCCCCCCGCGATGCCCAGCGGTCCCGGAAATCCCCAAGGACAAGGACTGTCCTGCCCCTTTCCCAGGGTTACGTCCGCGTAGTCCCCTCTCTAACACCACCCGGGCGCGGACGTAACCCCGGAAAAGGGGCAGGCAGCCGGCTCGGGCAGAGCCCTCTTCCGCCTGGCGCCGTGACTGGCGGATGGCCCAGCTTGGCCAGGCCCAGGGGCAACACAACCAGGACATCCTCGGCCCCAAACCCTCTTCCCTACGTACAGGGGTGTCCGAAGATGAGGACGGTGGGTGTGAAGTGCAGCCAGAAGGCAAGGAGCAGCCCCTTTAGATAATGGAACAGGGGGCTGCAGCCTCACACACTCCATGTACACGTGGTACACAGACTCTCCCAGCCCGCTAAAATGGCAGCCGGCTGGCGAGAGAAACAGGTTGCAGGGGAGTCCTCGGTGCAGTATCCTCCACCCCAGGTCACCGATGTAGAGTGGCAAACCGCCATCTTCTTGGGCAGGAGATGTTGCCGCATAGACAGCTGTCAGTTCAGTTCAGTTTATTGTCACCTGTACCGAGGTGCAGTGGAAAGCTTCTTGTTGCCTGCTATCCAGTCAGCGGAATGAGGAAAGACAATACGTGGATGATTACAATCGATCCGTCCACAGTGTACAGATACATGATAAGGGAATAACGTTTAGGGTAAAGAGGCTGGAAGGTGTTGTAGAGCCTGGGGTTCAGCTGTGCAGCCTCTATGTTGAAGATAGACACAAAACGCTGGAGTAACTCAGCGCGGACAGGCAGCATCTCTGGAGAGAAGGAATGGGTGACGTTTTGGGTCGAGAGCCTTCTTCAGGCACAATGGGCGACGTTGCGGGGCGAGTTGTACAGGGTCTTGGTGAGACCACACCTGGAGTATTGCGTACAGTTTTGGTCTCCAAATCTGAGGAAAGACATTCTTGCCATAGAGGGAGTACAGAGAAGGTTCACCAGACTGATTCCTGGGATGGCAGGACTTTCATATCAAGAAAGACTGGATAGACTCGGTTTGTACTCACTAGAATTTAGAAGATTGAGGGGGGATCTTATAGAAACGTACAAAATTCTTAAGGGGTTGGACAGGTTAGATGCAGGAAGATTGTTCCCGATGTTGGGGAAGTCCAGGACAAGGGGTCACAGTTTAAGGATAAGGGGGAAATCTTTTAGGACCGAGATGAGGAAAACATTTTTCACACAGAGAGTGGTGAATCTCTGGAATTCTCTGCCACAGAAGGTAGTTGAGGCCAGTTCATTGGCTATATTTAAGAGGGAGTTAGATGTGGCCCTTGTGGGGATCAAGGGGATCAGGGGGTATGGAGAGAAGGCAGGTACGGGATACTGAGTTGGATGATCAGCCATGATCATATTGAATGGGGGCGCTGGCTCGAAGGGCCGAATGGCCTACATCCTGCACCTATTTTCTATTTCTATGTTTCTATGAGACCTCTCCATGCACATCTATGTTGAAACAGGTTGAATTGCCATTGACCCGTTCTCCGATCATTGCCGTGCCGATGGCGGTGTGCGAGGGCTGGTGAGAGCGGAGAGACAGGACCGAACCTGCGACACCCTCATCACTTCCATCTTTCACCACCCAACCCCAGAACCTCATGCTCATCCTCCTCTCGTCTACCAATGATCACCTGTAAAAGCTCTGGGCACATACTAATAAATCATATCTTTTATTGTCATTGCACAGAGGTACAACAAGATTTGGTACGCAGCTTCCATCCGATGTCATAACTTAATTAGCTACAAATTTAGACACCCAGAGAAACAAGATTAAAAAAAAAAAAAATTTTTAAACCATGTTGTTTAGTGTCGGTTAGTTTAATTGAATTTAATTTAGTTAGGTTACTTACTTTAGTAGAGTTTTATTTAGTTTAGTTTAGTAGTTTAACTTAGTTCAGTCTAGTTTAGTTTAATTTAGATCAGTTTCATTTAGTTCAGTTTAGTTTAATTTAGCTTTCGCCCAGGCTTGCATCCGACCAGGATGAATCACCCATGGTCGGTCATGACCAAGAGGGGCCTACAACTGGTTTAATTTAGATTAGTTTAGTTTAGATTAGTTTTGTTTCGTTTACTCTAGTCTAGAGATGCAGCACGAAACAGGCCCTTCAGCCCACCAAACCCACGCTGACCATCGATCACCTGTTGACTAACTCAATGATATCCCAGTTCCGCACCTGAGCGCACATCGTCACCAGTTGCCCCAAACACCAGCCACCGAATGGTGAACAAGGTGTGATTGACCTGGACGATGACACGTTGGCCTGGCTCGCCTCAACGGAGCTGCAGGTCCAAAAGACACACGACAGAAGAAGAAAACCTTACACACTAGGGGCAATTTATCTGGGCCAATTAGTATATTATTGTAGGTAGACAAAAATGCTGGAGAAACTCAGCGGGTGCAGCAGCATCTATGGAGCGAAGGAAATAGGCAATGTTTCGGGCCGAAACCTTTCTTCAGACTGATAGGGGGTGGGGAGAAGAAAGGAAAAAAGGAAAAAGGCGGAGGAGGAGCCCGAGGGCTGGGGGAGGGGAGGAGACAACCAGAGGGCTGATGAAGGGGAGGGGACAGCAAGGGCTAGCAGAATTGGGAGAATTCAATGTTCAAGCCCCCAGGATGTAGACTGCCCAAGCGGAATATGAGGTGCATTTCCTCCAATTTACGGTGTTGCTCGCTGTGGCCATGGAGGAGACCCAGGACAGAGAGGTCAGATACGGAATGGGAGGGGGAGTTGAAGTGCTGAGCCACCGGGAGTTCAGGTTGGTTATTGCGGACCGACCGGAGGTGTTCGGCGAAACGATCGCCAAGCCTCCGCTTGGTCTCACCGATGTAGATCAGCTGGCATCTAGAGCAGCGAATGCAATAGATGAGATGGGAAGATGTGGCGAGTGGTGGGGTCACGTTGGAGGTGGCGAAACTGACGGAGGATCACTTGTTGTATGTGACGGCTGGTGGGGTGAAAGGTGAGGACTAGGGGGACTCTGCCCTTGTTGTGAGTGGGGGGATGGGGAGAGAGAGCAGTGTTGCGGGGTATGGCAGAGACCCTGGTGCGAGCCTCATCTATGGTGGAGGTGGGGAACCCCCGTTCCCTGAAGAATGAGGACATTTCAGATGCCCTGGTGTGGAACGCCTCATCCTGGGAGCAGATGCGGCGTAGACGGAGGAATTGGGAGTGGGGGATGGAGTCCTTACAGGAAGCAGGGTGGGAAGAAGTGTAGTCCAGATAGCCATGGGAGTCGGTAGGTTTGTAGTGGATGTCGGTAGTATATTATTGTCCCATGCACCGAGGCACAGCGAGAAGTGTATAGGATGTGAAACTGGGATAACATGGAACTCGTGTGAATAGGTTTCGTTTCTGGTTTAGTCTAGTTTAGAGATACAGCGCGGAAACAGGCCCTTCGGCCCACCGTGTCCGCGCCGACCAGCGATCCCCGCGCACACTAGGGACAATTTGCAACCGTTATTGAAGCCAATTAACCTGCTCGTCTTTGGAGTGCGGGAGGAAACCGGAGATCCCGGAGAAATCCCACGCGGGTCACGGGGAGAGCGTGCAAACTCCGTACAGCCAGCACCCTTAGTCGGGATCGAACCCGGGTCTCTGGCGCTCTACCCACTGCGCCACCGTGGGCTCGGTGGGCCGAAGGGGAATATTCCCACCCTGTGTCTCTAAACGTAGCTAAAGCACCCGGTCCCATCGTGCATGAAGCTCACAGGAGTGATCCAGCCTCCACAAGGGGACCCTCTCTCAATCCCCTCTCCGGAGTGGAACGGAACAGAATACTTTATCCCGACATGCGACAAGTGAAATACTTTGCTTGCATTTTCTAAAATCTCAAAATAGATTTTATTCCAGAAATAAAGATATACACACAATACAAGATCTTTACAAAACTCCATCCGACATTCTCGGACGCTTCAATACAGTTTCCCCAAAACACAAATTTATCCCCCCACCCTTGCCCACTGCCGAGGAATCCCTTCCCTTATTTTGAGGGGCGTCTCCACCACACCCTGCCCCCCCCATGTCCAGCAGCGGAAGGACCCCTAGACTGTGGCCCTCGCCCACCGAGCCTTGGCGTTGGCTGCACCGAGCTTGTGCGCAAATAGTGGTTACCTGCGGGCGCTGACATAGTTACAAAACTACGCTGGCTCCTCCTTTGTCCCCCCCACCCCTCCTCCTCCCCCTCACCCCCGTCCCGCGAGGCCCAGCGCCGTTAATAAACGGAGGCGTACACTTTACCACTCGATATTCCTCCCTCTTCCCCGTTCTATACTAAACCTACAAGGCTATCGAAAGGTTCGCACTCTGGGCAAAAACTAGCGTGGATTGGCCTTACCTGCAGCAATGATCCGTATTAAACCATTGTCACTGCTGCGTCTTCATGCAGAAGCAACCTCTGTACATATTTTGTACTGGAAAAAAAAAATGGTGGCAGGTTTTTACACAGAATAAGAATAATGAAACATTTTTGTTATGAAGGGGGATTAAGACGGTAATTGTTTGATGTGACATTTATGATATTTTTTTCCAATTTGTGAATTTCCCGAGTGGAAATGATTGAAATTAATTCCTGTTCAGTTTCCTGAAGTCTGTTTCTTGCATTCGCCTGGATTATCCTCAGGTCTCCATTAAAATATTCTTCTTATGATGCTCGACGTTGAATTCCCGAGTCTTTATTTCGTCGACCAGCTTCACCATCGGAAGGACAAGGTGGGAGGAAAAGCTTAGTGTTACCGGAGAGTGAAAGGCCTGGATAGAGTGGACGTGGAGAGGATGGTTCCACTCGTTTAGGTTAGAGATACAGCGCGGAAACAGGCCCTTCGGCCCCACCGAGACCGCGCCGACCAGCGATCCCCGCGCACTAACGCTATCCTACACACACTAGGGACAATTTACACTTACACCGAGCCAATTAACCTACAAACCTGTACGTCTTTGGAGTGCGGGAGGAAACCGAAGATGTCGGAGAAAACCCACGCGGGTCACGGGGAAGAACGTGCAAACTCCGTACAGACAGCACCCGTGGTCAGGATCGAACCCGGGTCTCCAGCGCTGCAAGCGCTGTAAGGCTGCAACTCTACCGCTGCGCCACTATTCATTGGTCAGCTTGTCCCTGGGCGGCCTTGCTCAGTCGGCCCTGACACAGACATCCGGTTTCCTTCATAACAGGGCAGCACGGTGGCGCAGGGGTAGAGTTGCTGCCTCACGGCGCCGGAGACCCGGGTTCCATCCTGACCACGGGTGCTGTCTGTACGGAGTTCGTACGTTCTCCCCGTGACCTGCGTGGGTTTTCTCCGGGCGCTCCGGTTCCCTCCCACACTCCAAAGACGTGCAGGATTGTAGGTTAATTGGCTTCAGTAAAACTGTAAATTGTCCCTCGTGTGAGTGGGGGATAGAACTAGTGCACGGGGTGATGGGGTGGTCGGCACGGACTCGATGGGCTGAAGGGCTGAAAATTGTTCCCAATGAATTTTTTTCCCACTTAATACCTTATTTTTTAAAATAAATTAAATATTTTTCTTTTTTTCCCCTTTTTTAATTTACTATTTGTTTTCTTTTTGTAACCAAGCAAATCTAAATTCACCCAATTATCTGAACAAATATTCGTATATACTCATATAATATATACTCCTCGCTTACCACCGACACCACAATCCTTCTCATGGCCCATTCATGAGTTGGATGGGGTGCTGGGACATTGCGCGCGATGTCGCGCCCAAAGTCCGGCCCCCGGGCCAAACCTCCTCAGCTGGCCCCGCCGGCTGGGCTTTGTGTGCAGTCCAGCACCCGGGCCAACTCATCATTCACCCAGCCACGGCCCAGCCCGTCAACGAATTGCCGTCGGGAATTTGCCCCATATATTTTGACCTTTTGCCCCTTATTTGGGAGTGAGAAAGTTGGCAACCATAGTTCACGGGAACTCGTATACACTGGAGTTTAGAAGGATGAGAGGGCATCTTATTGAAACATATAAGATTATTAAGGGTTTGGACACGCTAGAGGCAGGAAACATGTTCCCGATGTTGGGGGGAGTCCAGAACCGGGGACCACAGTTTAAGAATAAGGAGTAAGCCATTTAGAACGGAGATGAGGAAACACTTTTTCTCACAGAGAGTGGCGAGTCTGTGGAATTCTCTGCCTCAGAGGGCGGTGGAGGCAGGTTCTCTGGATACTTTCAAGAGAGAGCTAGATAGGGCTCTTGAAGATAGCGGAGTCACTGATAACGGGGCACTGATTGTGGATGATCAGCCATGATCACATTGAATGGCGTTGCTGGCTCGAAGGGCCGAATGGCCTACTCCTGCACATAGAAACATAGAAACATAGAAAATAGGTGCAGGAGGAGGTCATTCGGCCCTTCGAGCCAGCACCGCCATTCATTGTGACATGGCTGATCGTCCCCTATCAATAACCCGTGCCTGCCTTCTCCCCATATCCCTTGACTCCACTAGCCCCTAGAGCTCTATCTAACTCTCAGTGATTTGGCCTCCACTGCCCTCTGTGGCAGGGAATTCCATAAATTCACAACTCTCTGGGTGAAAAAGTTTTTTCTCACCTCAGTCTTAAATGACCTCCCCTTTATTCTAAGACTGTGGCCCCTGGTTCTAGACTCGCCCAACATTGGGAACATTTTTCCTGCATCTAGCTTGTCCAGTCCTTTTATAATGTTATATGTTTCTATAAGATCCCCACTCATCCTTCTAAACTCCAGTGAATACAAGCTTAGTCTTTTCAATCTTTCCTCATATGACAGTCCCGCCATCCCAGGGATCAATCTCGTGAACCTACGCTGCACTGCCTCAATCACAAGGATGTCCTTCCTCAAATTAGGGGACCAAAACTGTACACAATACTCCAGATGTGGTCTCATCAGAGCCCTATACAACTGCAGAAGAACCTCTTTACTCCTATACTGAAATCCTCTTGTTATGAAGGCCAACATTCCATTAGCTTTCTTCACTGCCTGCTGTACCTGCACACCAACTTTCAGTGACCGGTGTACAAGGACACACAGGTCTCGCTGTACCTCCCCCTTACCTAACCTAACCCCATTGAGATAATAATCTGCCCCCTTGTTTTTGCCGCCAAAGTGGATAACCTCACATTTATCTGTATTATACTGCATCTGCCACGCATCTGCCCACTCACTCAACCTGTCCAGGTCACCCTGCAACCTCCTAACATCCTCTTCACAGTTCACACTGCCACCCAGCTTTGTGTCATCCGCAAACTTGCTAGTGTTCTCCTAATTCCCTCTTCCAAATAATTAATATATATGGTAAACAGTTGTGGCCCCAACACCGAGCCTTGCGGCACTCCACTCGCCACTGCCTGCCATTCTGAAAGGGACCCATTCACTCCTACTCTTTGCTTCCGGTCTGCCAACCAATTTTCTATCCATGTCAACACCCTACCCCCAATACCATGTGCTCTAATTTTAGTCACCAGTCTCCCATGCGGGACCTTATCAAAGGCTTTCTGAAAGTCTAGATACACTACATCCACTGGCACCCCTTCATCCATTTTACTTGTCACATCCTCAAAAAATTCCAGAAGATTAGTCAAGCACGATTTCCCTTTCATAAATCCATGTTGACTTGGACTAATCCTTTTACCGCTATCCAAATGTCCCATTATTACCTCTTTAATAATTGACTCCAGCATCTTTCCCACCACCGAAGTCAGACTAACTGGTCTGTAATTCCCCGTTTTCTCTCTCGCTCCTTTCTTGAAAAGTGGGATAACATTAGCTATCCTCCAATCCACAGGAACTGATCCTGAATCTATTGAACATTGGAAAATGATCACCAATGCGTCCACTATTTCTAGAGCCACCTCCCTGAGGACCCTGGGATGCAGACCATCAGGCCCAGGGGATTTATCATCCTTCAGTCCCATTAGCCTACCCAATACTATTTCTCGCCTAATGAAAATTTCTTTCAGTTCCTCTACCCCCTTAGATCCTCTGTCCTCCAGTACATCTGGGAGATTGTTTGTGTCTTCCCTAGTGAAGACAGATCCGAAGTACCTATTCAACTCTTCTGCCATTTCCTTGTTGCCCATAATAATTTCACCCTTGTCTGCCTTCAAGGGACCCACAGGGGACCTATTGTCTATTGTCCTCCAGTACATCGAACGCTCGGGCCGACCGGACTTCTGGACTTTGGATAGTGCCTGCCAAAATGGCGGCGCCCACATGTGTGAAAAATGCAAGATGAACTTCACGGTGCTGTGGCACGTGTAACAAATGGAAAAGGCATTAAACAACGATGGACAATTTATCTTACTAGTTCCCTTCGGGTGCATTCCAAAATTACGCATGATTTATGGACAAAGTACTCTTCATGACATTCAGATAAGTTGCACTAGAGAAGCAGAATTATTCAGAAATCTAATTCTCCTGGGTATAACAGACAGGGTGCTTACAATTTTGAGTCAATTTAATAAATGACCGAATTAACTGCATGCCAGAGGACCTTGCATACATAGATACATAGATACATAGAAAATAGGTGCAGGAGTAGGCCATTCGGCCCTTCGAGCCTGCACAGCCATTCAATATGATCATGGCTGATCATCCAACTCAGTATCCCGTACCTGCCTTCTCTCCATACCCTCTGATCCCCTTTAGCCACAAGCGCCACATCTAACTCCCTCTTAAATATAGCCAATGAACTGGCCTCAACTACCCTCTGTGGCAGAGAGTTCCAGAGATTCACCACTCTCTGTGTGAAAAAGTTTTTCTTCATCTCGGTCTTAAAGGATTTCCCCCTTATCCTTAAGCTGTGACCCCTTGTCCTGGACTTCCCCAACATCGGGAACAATCTTCCTGCATCTAGCCTCATAAGAATTTTGTACGTTTCTATAAGATCCCCTCTCAATCTCCTAAATTCTAGCGAGTATAAGCCAAGTCTATCCAGTCTTTCTTCATATGAAAGTCCTGACATCCCAGGAATCAGTCTGGTGAACCTTCTCTGCACTCCCTCTATGGCTATAATGTCCTTCCTCAGATTTGGATGTATTACTCTACGATTTTGGCCTTACAGTGGAGATCTCAAAGAGAGGGGTCAGTCGGTCGGTGCGATTGGTTCATAGCTCTGTGCTCATTTATACTTCCTCACCTTATTGGTACATGCTGGTTGTACAGAAATATTGACAGTACTATGAAATATGCCACGCACCTGGATAGTGAAGAGAATTCCCTCAGATGAGATTATTTTCATCCCACTACAGTATCTTAGTTTAGTTCAGAGATATACGGCGTGGACTGTCACCTTGTGGTGGTGGAGAAGCTTGTGTGGACCTGAGATCCTGAGAGCGATGCCGTCTGGAGCTATGCTCCTGGTAGGGCCACCCATGGCGATAAGGTCGAGGGGGGAGGTCTCTGACAAAGAGCAATCCAACCAAGACCTCAACGGTGGAACAGGCGGAGGACGATGGCTGACCTTAGTGGAGCGTCACAACGGGCTGGGAAGGCGGATGAAGGCTGCAGCAGAGAAAAGGGTCTCCGGTCGTCTTGGACTCCATGCCCCTGGATCCTGACCCAGATCTGTCAAGGACCGTGGGGTGGCTGTCTGTGCACCAGTCTCCCCACGTTGAACAAAGTCACGCACTGGCGTCCTCCATGTAGGGAATAGCACCCTGGAGACACCCATGGTCAGCCACGACCGATGGGGGCCTAAGGAGAAGAATACGGCGCAGAAACAGGCCCTTCGGCCCACTGAGTCCGCGCCCACCAGCGATCCCCGCACACTAACCCTATCCGAGCCAATTAGCCGACAAACCTGCACGCCTTTGGAGCGCGGGAGGAAAACGGAGATCTCGGAGAAAACCCAGGCAGGTCACGGGGAGAAGGTGCAAACTCCGCACAGGCAGTGCCCGTAGTCGGGATCGAACCCGGGTCTCTGGCGCCGTGAGGCACCGACTCTACCGCTGCCCCACCGCGCCGCCCTGAACTGTTTTGTTCCCGCGCACGCCACAAAACCCTTGAGACCCGAACACACAAAGACCGTTTTTCCAGAGATGCAGAGAGATGTGAAACGAGGAACTGCTGGTGGACACAATAAGCTGGAGTAACTCAGCAGGTCAGGCAGCATCCCTGGAGAGAAGGAACGCGCCACGATTCGGGTCGAGACCCTTCTTCAGACTGAGAGTCAGGGGAGAGGGAAAGAAGAGATATATCGACGGTAAACATATAAGATTATTAAGGGTTTGGACACGCTAGAGGCAGGAAACATGTTCCCGATGTTGGGGGAGTCCAGAACCAGGGGCCACAGTTTAAGAATAAGGAGTAAGCCATTTAGACCGGAGACGAGGAAACACTTTTTCTCACAGAGAGTGGTGAGTCTGTGGAATTCTCTGCCTCAGAGGGCGGTGGAGGCCGGTTCTCTGGATGCTTTCAAGAGAGAGCTAGACAGGGCTCTTAAAAATAGCGGAGTCAGGGGATATGGGGAGAAGGCAGGAACGGGGTACTGATTGGGGATGATCAGCCATGATCACATTGAATGGCGGTGCTGGCTCGAAGGGCCAAATGGCCTACTCCTGCTACTATTGTACATTGTCTAAATTGAACAAATGAATGAGAGATATGCAGAGAGCAAGGATGATCAAGGAAAGGTGGAGCCCACAATGGTCCATTGTTGGTTGTGAGCTAGGTGATAATGAGTTGTACCAACAGCAAAAGCCAACAGAACAACAGATGCCGCCTGAGCCACTGAGTTCTTCCAGCTGTATTCTTCATTTGAATACAGACGCCAACATCACCAATCCCTTGAGCCTCTCAGCAGGCTTGGTGCCAACTTATTATTTCGGATGAATTCAATTAACAATTATTTATTACGATCAATTAATTAATAGGTTTAATTAGCAATAAATTGCTTCATAGCAGAGACTGGATATTTGCCACGCCAGCAGTTTCTCGTAGCCTTGTTTAAAGGGTACGTTCTTATATTTTTTACCTCCTTCCTTCTTGTTGCTATAACCCGGGAGGGTTTTGTATAACAATTATGGCGGCACGGGGGCGCAGCGGTAAAGTCGCTGCCTCACAGCGCCGGAGACCCGGGTTCGATCCCGTCTACGGGTGCTGGTCTGTACACAGTTTGCACGCTCTCCCCGCGACCCGCGTGCGTTTTCTCCGGGTGCTCCGGTTTCCTCCCGCACTCCAAAGACGTGCAGGTTTGCAGTTTAAATGTGTGGGAGGGAACTGCGGAAGCCGGTTTAAACCGCAGATACACACACAAAATGCTGGAGTAGCTCAGCGGGACAGGCAGCGTCTATGGAGAGAAGGAACGGGTGACGTTTCAGATCCAGACCCTCCTTCAGACTTGAAGAAGGGTCTCGATCCGAAACGTCACCCATTCCTTCTCTCCAGAGACGCTGCCTGTCCCGCTGAGTCATTCAATAGACAACAGACAATAGGTGCAGGAGTAGGCCATTTGGCCCTTTGATCCCCAATCAGTACCCCGTTCCAGCCTTCTCCCCATATCCCCTGACTCCGCTATCTTTAAGAGCCCTATCTAGCTCTCTCTTGAAAGCATCCAGAGAACCGGCCTCCACCGCCCTCTGAGGCAGAGAATTCCACACTCACCACTCTCTGTGAGAAAAAGTGTTTCCTCGTCTCCGTTCTAAATGGCTTACTCCTTATTCTTAAACTGTGTGGCCCCTGGTTCTGGACTCCCCCAACATCGGGAACGTGTTTCCTGCCTCTAGCGTGTCCAAACCCTTAATAATCTTAGTTTGACGTTCTTCAAAACACTGGTCAGTGGCTTCAATGTTTAGCCTCCTACCATTAGGTTTACAGCATTGGACGGCAGAACTGTACAGCACAGAACAGGCCCTTCGGCCCACAATGCCCGTGCTGAACACGGTGGCAAGACAAACCACACTCATCTGCCTGCACCTAATCCATATCCTTCCGAGCCCTGCACAAACATGTTCCCCATGTTGGGGGAGTCCAGAACCAGGGGCCACAGTTCAAGAATAAGGAGTAAGCCATTTAGAACGGAGATGAGGAAACACTTTTTCACCCAGAGAGTGGTGAGTCTGTGGAATTCTCTAGCATTGTGTGAATATCTCAGGTTTGTAGGTTAATTGGCTTGGTATAAATGTTAATTGGCCCAAGTGTGTGTAGGGGAGCGTTAGTGCGCGGGGATCGTTGGTCCGCGCTGACCCGGAGGGCCCGAAGCGGCTGTTTCCCCGCTGTATCTCCAAACTAAACTAGACTAAAGAATGAGCTGGGATTTGTAGGCAGGAATGAAGGCCACTGTTTCTGTGCAGGAAGGAACTGCGGATGCTGGTTTAAACTGAATACAGACACAAGATGCTTGAGTCACGCTGAATGACCCCCGCATTTTGCGTCTAGCCACTGTTTACGTGATAGTGCGGGAGGTTGAAACAAAAATCGATACGGTGAAGCTGGAAGAGCAGCAATCATCAGTCAAAGTGAAGTGTGGCTTCCAACGGCGAACATAATGTTGGCTGCACGCGGCGCGGAGGCGCAGCGGGTAGAGCTGCTGCCTCACAGCGCCAGAGACCCGGGGTTCGATCCCGACTACGGGCGCTGTCTGTACGGAGTGTGTTGAATTTGTACCTTCTCCCCTGCGTGACCCGCGTGGGTTTTCTCCGGGTGCCCCGGTTTCCTCCCGCACTCCAAAGACGTGCGGGTTTGTAGATTGACACAAAGTGCTGGAGTAACTCAATAGACAACAGACAATAGGTGCAGGAGTAGGCCATTCGGCCCTTCGAGCCAGCACCGCCACTCAATGTGATCATGGCTGATCATCCCCAATCAGTACCCCGTTCCTGCCTTCTCCCCATAATCCCCTGACTCCGCTATCTTTAAGAGCCCTATCTAGCTCTCTCTTGAAAGTATCCAGAGAACCTGCCTCCACGCCCTCAGCGGGTCAGGCAGCATCTGTGGAGAACATGGATAGGTGACGTTTCCCAGAGTGCTGGAGTAACTCAGCGGGTCAGGCAGCATCTGTGGAGAACATGGATAGGTGACGTTTCACAGAGTGCTGGAGTAACTCAGCGGGTCAGGCAGCATCTGTGGAGAACATGGATAGGTGACGTTTCCCAGAGTGCTGGAGTAACTCAGCGGGTCAGGCAGCATCTGTGGGGAACATGGATAGGTGACGTTTCAACAGAGTGCTGGAGTAACTCAGCGGGTCAGGCAGCTTCTCTGGAGAACATGATGGGTGACGTCTCGTCGATGCCCTTCTTCAGACTGATTGTACTAGGGGAGCGGGGGGAAAACTACTCGCTGTGCCCGCTGAGTTGCTCCGGTATTTTGTGTCGATCTTTGTATAAACCAGAATCCATAGTTGCTTTTTATTACGGGTTTTGGAGGTTAAATCTCTGGGCTCCGGTTTCCTCCCACAATCCAAAGACACACAGGTTTGTGGGTCAATTGGCTTCTGTAAAATTGTAAATTGTGACCAGTGTGTGTAGGATAGTGTAAAGCCCCTGTCCCACTGTACGAGCTAATTCAAGAGTTCCCCCCGAGTTTCCCCTGATTCGAACTCGGAGAATTACGGTAATAGCCGCTCGTAGGTACTCGGGGGCTGTCGTGGACATTTTTCACAGTGCTGAAAAAACATCACGAGCTTACCGCGTTTCCCGAGTACCTGCCGTTAGCGTTACGAGCAGTTACGAGACGTCCCCGAGCTCCGACGTAGCCGCTACGTACATTCTACGTACTTACCACGAGTTTGATTTTTTTTTAAACTCGGGAGAGCTCTTGAATTACCTCGTACAGTGGGACAGGGCCCTTTTGTGTAGGTGGCAGAAACATAGACAATAGGTGCAGGAGTAGGCCTTTGGCCCTTCGAGCCAGCACCGCCATTCAATATGATCATGGCTGATCATCCACAATCCTGCCTTCTCCCCACATCCCTTGATTCCCTTAGCCCTGAGAGTGATTGCTGGTTGGGGTGGACTCAGTAGGCAGACAGGCTGTTCTGCACTGTATCACTGAAGTGTACAAGTCTAAAGTCTAATTCCCTTTTGGGATAACATGGAACGGGTGATCGATGGTCGATGTGGACACGGTGGGCCGAAGTGCAATTGAATCTTTCAATCGATCGACCTAGCAAACGATCAACCGATATATCGATCGATCGATCAATGAAGCAACCGAGCAATCGATCAATAAATTAATCCAGGACAACGAAGCTTGCTTTTCCCAATATTTTGACAGCCATGGGTTGTGGTCCAGAATATATAGCCAGAGAATCAAAGCTAATTTCCATTCAATATCTAAGTGATCAACTTGTCACTTTAATTTCATGTTTCGTGTACAGTATCTCGTTGTGTTTTATGGCTGTTGGCAGATCAATATCCCTCCCGGGATAAATAAAGTCCTATTGTATTGTATCGTTTTGCTAAAGCGGTAAGCAACATCAGGAAGCTTTAGGGAGATCTTTGCCCAGCCACACACAGACATAAATCATCGCCCCGCAGCTAATAGCTATTTCAGGACCATGGGGCTTGATTTCCATATTAATGTCAGCTGCAGAGTTCAAAGAGGTGGGGGACGGGGAGGGGGGGAGTGAGTCAAGAGTGTTTTATTGTCACGTGTCCCAGACAGAACTATGACATTCTTACCTGCAGCAGCACGACGCAATACGTGAACACAGGACACTGTAAACAATATGATAAACGAGAGGGAAAAAACAAGTTCATCTAGTTCACAGATACAGCGCGGAAACTGGCCCTTCGGCCCTCCTGCACAAAATACAGGAAACGGGAAATTAAAGTGACGAGTGGAAGGGATTGGGGATGCGCAAAGATTGGGGAGCGGGGTGGGGTGAGGGGAGGCAGTCTCAGTCTACCCCAAGACAGAAGGGGGAGGGCTAGTACAATGATAGCCACAGGGAAGATCTCCTGTGGCGTTCTGTAACTAATATTGCACATTCATTGTCTATTTTTTGTGTGTGTACGCGTGTGTGTACGTGTGTGTGTACGTGTGTGTTTGTGTGTACGTGTGTGTGTGTACGTGTGTGTGTATGTGTACATGTGTGTGTACACGTGTGTGTGTGTATGTACGTGTGTGTGTGTGTGTACGTGTGTGTGTGTACGTGTGTGTGTACGTGTGTGTGTGTACGTGTGTGTGCATATGTGTGTGTGTGTATGTGTGTGTGTGTACGTGTGTGTGTGTGTGTACATGTGTGTACGTGTGTGTGTGTGTACGTGTGTGTGTGTGTACACGTGTGTGTACGTGTGTGTGTGTGCGTGTGTGTGTACGTGTGTGCATGTGTACACGTGTGTGTGTACATGTGTGTGTGTAGGTGTGTGTGTGTAGGTGTGTGTGTGTGTACGTGTGTGTGTGTGTGTGTGTACATGTGTGTACGTGTGTGTGTGTGTGTGTGTGTGTGTACACTTGTGTGTACGTGTGTGTGTGTACATGTATGTACGTGTGTGTGTGTGTGTGTGTGTGTGTGTGTACGTGTGTGTGTGTACATGTGTGTGTACACGTGTGTGTGTGTATGTACGTGTGTGTGTGTGTGTGTGTGTGTGTGTGTACGTGTGTGTGTGTACGTGTGTGCGTGTACGTGTGTGTGTGTATACGTGTGTGTGTGTACGTGTGTGTGTAGGTGTGTGTGTGTAGGTGTGTGTGTGTGTACGTGTGTGTACGTGTGTGTGTGTGTGTACATGTGTGTGTGTGTGTACGTGTGTATGTGTCCAGAAATATATATATATGATCCATATATATGTGTATTTGTGAGGTAGACACAAAATGCTGGAGTAACTCAGCGGGACAGGCAGCATCTCTAGAGAGAAGGAATGGGTGACGTTCAGGTCGAGACCCTTCTTCAGACTGAAGATGTGCATTTGTGAGTGTGTGACCCGCGTGGGATTTACCCGAGATCTTCGGTTTCCTCCCACACTCCAAAGACGTGCAGGTTTGTAGGTTTAAGAAGGAACTGCAGATGCTGGAAAATCGAAGGTACACAGAAATGCTAGAGAAACTCAGTGGGTGCAGCAGCATCTATGGAGCGAAGGAAACAGACTGATGTGGGGGGGGGGGGCTGGAAGAAGAAAGGAAGAGGCGGAGACAGTGGGCTGTGGGAGAGCTGGGAATGGGAGGGGAAGGAGGGAGAAAGCAGGGACTACCTGAAATTGGAGAAGTCAATGTTCATACCCGCTGGGGTGTAAACTACCCAAGCGAAATATGAGGTGCTGCTCCTCCAATTTGCGCTGGGCCTCACTCTGGCCATGGAGGAGGGCCAGGACAGAAAGGTCGGATTCGGAATGGGAGGGGGAGTTGAAGTGCTGAGTTTGGTTTAGTCTCAGATACAGTACAAGTGTACAACAGTAGCACACACTGAGACAATATACAGAGTCGCCATTTTGAAGTCCCAGTTGTTGTAAGTGCAGGGTTCTTGATGAGAGCGTGCAAACTCCGTACAGACAGCAACCGGCAGTCGGGATCGAACCCGGGTCTCTGGCGCTGTGAGGCAGCAGCTCTACCCGCTGCGCCACCGTGCCTTGAAGGAGTTTGTTTTCATTTTGAACAATTCTCCGCTCATTTCCAGTCCTTGGAATAATTTATCAAGTTCTTCTTAAATGTGAATGGAACCAGCAATTAAAATCAATTACTGATTCAGTTGCAATCTCGCTCACATTGAGACAAGTGGTATTTTTAAGCCGCTCTCACCTCAGCGATTGTTTAGACGTTCTTGTCGTCTATCTCCTGATTTAGACAGTAGACAATAGACAATAGGTGCAGGAGTAGGCCATTGGGCCCTTCGAGCCAGCACCGCCATTCAATGTGATCACGGCTGATCATCCCCAATCAGTACCCCCCGCTCCTGCCTTCTCCCCATATCACCCTGACTCCGCTATCTTTAAGAGCCCTATCTAACTCTCTCTTGAAGTATCCAGAGAACCTGCCTCCACTTTTTCTCACAGAGAGTGGTGAGTCTGTGGAATTCTCTGAGGCAGAGATTCCACAGACTCACCACTCTCTGTGAGAAAAAGTGTTTCCTCGTCTCCGTTCTAAATGGCCTACCCATAGCCATTTAGATGGCCAGTTCTGAATAAAACTGTATCCATTCTAATTACTCACCTCTGTGGCAAAGATCATTTCTTTTCAACCTGTTTGGTTCAGTCTAGTTAGAGACAGCTCACGCTGCCTCGGCAAGGCCAGCAGCATCATCAAGGACCAGTCGCACCCCGGCCACTCCCTCTTCTCCCCTCTCCCATCGGGCAAAAGGTACACATCGATGGTCGGTGTGGACTCGAAGGGCCGAAGGGCCTGTTTACAAGTGCATCTTTCAATCGGTACAATATTACCAATAATACGGTATCCTTCTTCAGATTTCAGGGCCAAAAAACAGAATAAGAGGAAAAATATATATTATTTAACCTTAATTAACTGTAATTGGACCTTAGTGGAGTTTATCTTTCACTAAAACCGTATTCCCTTCATCATGTTAGTTTGGTTTAGAGATACAGTGCCTAAAAAGGCCTTCGGCCCACTGGGTCCGTGCCGACCAGCGATCCCCGCACACTAACACTATCCCACACACACTAGGGGACAATTTACATTTTACAACAAGCCAATTAACCTACAAACCTGCACGTCTTTGGAGTGTGGGAGGAAACCGAAGATCTCGGAGAAAACCCACGCAGGTCACGGGGAGAACGTGCAAACTCCGTACAGACAGCGCCCGTGGCCAGGATCGAACCCGGGTCTCCGGCGCCGTGAGGCAGCAACTCTACCCCTGCGCCACCGTGCCGCCCAGTTACGAAGGAAACCGGATGTCTGTGCCAACGTGTGCCAGGGCCGACTGAGCAAGGCCGCCCAGGGACAAGCTGACCCATGAATAGTGGCGCAGCGGTAGAGTGCTGCCTTACAGCGCTTGCAGGGCGGAGACCCGGGTTCGATCCTGACTACGGGTGCTGTCTGTACGGAGTTTGTACGTTTCTCCCCGTGACCTGCGTGGGTTTTCACCGACATCTTCGGTTTCCTCCCACACTCCAAAGACGTACAGGTTGGTGTAAATGTAAGTGTAAATTGTCCCTAGTGTGTGTAGGATAGTGTTAGTGCGCGGGGATCGCTGGTCGGCGCGGTCTCGGTGGGGCCGAAGGGCCTGTTTCCGCGCTGTATCTCCAAGCTAAACGAGTGGAAACATCCTCTCCACATCCACTCTATCCAGGCCTTTCACTCTCCGGTAACACTAAGCTTTCCTCCCCCTTGTCCTTCCGATGGTGAAGCTGTTGAAGAAATAAAGGCTCAGGATTCAAAGTTGAGCATCATATGAAGATCTCGCAGAAAACCCACTCAGGTCACGGGGAGAACGTGCAAACTCCGTACAGACAGCACCCGTAGTCGGATCGAACCCGGGTCTCTGGCGCTGCATCCGCTGTGAGGCAGCAACTCTACCGCAACGCCACCCTGACCGCAGATAGATAGCTTTCTCTCTCTCAGTAATGAAGGAGAGAGAGAGAGAGAAGAGAGAGAGAGAGAGCTAGGCCTCAAATGGATGAGAACATTCTATCACATTCACAGTGATGTCCACCACAGTGGTCGACTCGATTGTGATCATGTGTTGTCTTTCCGCTGACTGGTTAGCACGCACAGAAGCTTTTCACTGTACCTCGAAACTTCAAATTACGGAAGGCATACAACCATATAACAATTACAGCACGGAAACAGGCCATCTCGGCCCTTCTAGTCCGTGCCGAACACTTACTCTCCCCTAGTCCCATCTGCCTGCACTCAGACCATAACCCTCCATTTCTTTCCCGTCCATATACCCATCCAATCTATTTTTAAATGATAAAATCGAACCTGCCTCCACCACTTCCACTGGAAGCTCATTCCACACAGCTACCACTCTCTGAGTAACGAAGTTCCCCCTCATGTTACCCCTAACTTCTGTCCCTTAATTCTCAAGTCATGTCCCCTTGTTTGAATCTTCCCTACTCTCAATGGGAAAAGCTTATCCATGTCAACTCTGTC
Organism: Malacoraja senta; assembly: GCA_038087875.1. Classification (NCBI taxonomy): domain Eukaryota; kingdom Metazoa; phylum Chordata; class Chondrichthyes; order Rajiformes; family Rajidae; genus Malacoraja; species Malacoraja senta. The sequence continues at coordinate 2,588,948 of CM075980.1, read as the reverse complement.
TAACCCGCTCATAATTTTAAAGACCTCTATCAAGTCCCCCCTTAACCTTCTGCGCTCCAAAGAATAAAGACCTAACTTGTTCAACCTTTCTCTGTAACTTAGTTGCTGAAACCCAGGCAACATTCTAGTAAATCTCCTCTGTACTCTCTCTATTTTGTTGACATCTTTCCTATAATTTGGCGACCAAAATTGTACTCCATACTCCAGAATTGCCTCACCAATGCCTTGTACAATTTTAAACATTACATCCCAACTTCTATACTCAACGTTTACAATGTTCCAACCGACTGACTTCAGACATAAACTCCAGTCACCAGAATGCTGGAGTAACTCAGCGGGACAGGCAGCAGCATCTCTGGAGAGAAGGAATGGGTGACGTTTCGGCTCGAGACCCTTCTTCAGACCGAGAGTCAGGGGAGGAGGGAGACACAGAGATAAGGAAGGTCAAGATGTAAAAACAAGACATAGAAACATAGAAAATAGGTGCAGGAGGAGGCCATTCAGCCCTTCGAACCATTCAATATGACCATGGATGATCATCCAACATCAGTACCCCGTTCCTGCTTTCTCCCCATATTCCTCGATTCCGTTAGCCCCAAGAGCCCTATCTAACTCTCTCTTGAAAACATCCAGTGAATTGACCTCCACTGAATTCTACAGATTCACAACTCTCTGGGTGAAAAATTTGTCCCCATCTCAGTCCTAAATGGCCTACCCCTTATTCTTAAACTGCGACCCCTGGTTCTGGACTCCCCCAACATCAGGAACATTTTTCCTGCATCTAGCCTGTCCAATTCCTTAAGAATTTTATATGTTTCTATAAGATTCCCTCTCATCCTTCTAAATTATAGTGAATACATGTCCAGCCGCTCCATTCTTTCCTCATATGTCAGTCCCGCCATCCTGGGAATTAACCTGGTGAACCTACGCTGCACTCCCTCAATAGCAAGAATGTCCTTCCTCAAATTTGGAGACCAAAACTGCACACAATACTCCCAGGTGTGGTCTCACTAGGGCTCTGTACAACTGCAGAAGGACCTCAGTGCTCCTAAAGACAAATTCGATGAAGTTCAAGGAAGATATGGAAAAGCTGGAGCAGAAGGAGAGAGAGAGAGATAGAGAGAGAGAGAGGAGGGAAAGAGAGAGAGAGAGAGAGAGAGAGAGAGAGAGAGAGAGAGAGAGAGAGAGAGAGAGAGAGAGAGAGAGAGAGAGAGAGAGAGACAGAGAGACAGAGATAGAGAGAGACAGAGAGAGAGAGAGAGAGAGAGAGAGAGAGAGAGAGAGAGAGAGAGAGAGAGAGAGAGAGAGAGAGAGAGAGGGGGAGAGAGAGAGAGAGAGAGAGAGGGGGGGAGAGAGAGAGAGAGAGAGGAGGGGGACCGAGGGAGAGAGGGAGGGAGGATAGAGAGAGAGAGAGAGAGAGAGAGACAGAGACAGAGGGAGAGGGAGAGGGAGAAGGAGAGAGAGAGACAGAGAGAGAGGAGAGAGAGAGGGGAGAGAGGAGAGAGAGAGAGAGAGGGGGAGAGAGAGAGAGAGGGAGAGAGAGAAAGAGACAGAGAGAGACAGAGAGAGAGAGAGGGAGAGAGAGAACCTTCAAGGCCATCCACTGCAAAAATCTGCAGCCAATTATCTTGCCAGGCTACGGCCGAGTGTCAAAGATTAATTGCAGAGTTAATGACTGCATCCTCCACACGCTGATGCATTTTGCTCCAGCGCCCACTTGTGCCGCGGCATAATCCAGCCGGGCTCTGAAGAACCATTTTTGCCGCAATTTCAAATTTAAATAAGAAATGAGGCAGGCCCTGGCGATGTTGGTGTGGCATCAATCATGACCATTTGAAGCTTCTTGTGAACTGCTACCCACTCATTAACGAGGGGGAACGATCCCGCGCCGACCTGCAATAGACCCTTCATAATCAACGTCTCATTACAGCTCGGAGGAGCGGGCAGCCCTGCATTCCAGCTGCAGAAGTAAGACAGGCAAGAACGTTGCTGTAATTTCCAGCCCCTGTCTAAATTGTTCCCAGCCTCAACACCTCCTCCGGCAGCTCGTTCCATACACCCACCAGCCTTTGTGTGAAAAAGTTACCCCTCAGATTCCTATTCAATCCTCCCCCCCCCCCCGAATGTAGTACTGTGTAAATATTATTGTAAATAGAGTGATACAGCGTGGAAACAGGACATTCTTAAAGATAGCGGAGTCAGGGGATATGGGGAGAAGGCAGGAACTGGGGTACTGATTGGGGATGATCAGCCATGATCACATTGACCCGCTGAGTTACTCCAGCACTCTGGGAAACGTCACCTATCCATGTTCCGGCAGCATCTATGGAGCGAAGGAAATAGGCAACGTTTCGGCCCGAAACCCTTCCGGGTTTCGGCCCGAAACGTTGCCTATTTCCTTCAGGGTTTCGGCCCGAAAGGTTGCCCATTTCCTTCGCTCCACAGATGCTGCCTGACCCACCCGCTGAGTTACTCAGCACTCTGTGAAACGTCACCTATCCATGTTCTCCACAGATGCTGCCTGACCCGCTGAGGGCGGTGGAGGCAGGTTCTCTGGATGCTTTCAAGAGAGAGCTAGATACGGCTCTTAAAGATGGCGGAGTCATGGGATATGGGGAGAAGGCAGGAACAGGGGTACTGATTGTGGGGATGATCAGCCATGATCACATTGAATGCGGTGCTGGCTCGAAGGGCCGAATGGCCTTCTCCTGCACCTATTGTCTATTGTCTGTTGCCTGTTGTCATTCGGCCCAACTTGCCCACACCGGCCAAACATGTCCCAGCTACACCAGTCCCACCTGCCCGCGTTTGGTCCATATCCTTCAAACCCGTCCTATCCATGTACCTGTCTAACTGCTTCTTAAACGGCGGGGATAGTCCCAGCCTCAACTACCTCCTCCGGCAGCTCGTTCCATATACCCACGCCCTTTGTGTGAAAAAGTTACCCCTCAGGGTTCCAATTAAATCTTTTCCCCTTCACCTTGAACCTAGTATCCCTGGGTCCTCGATTCACCTCCTCTGGGCCAGAGATCCAGTGTGTCTACCCGATCTAGTCCTCTCATGATTTTCTACACACTAATTGATTCATTTTTAGTTCAGTTTAGAGATACAGCACGGACACAAGCCCTTCGGCCCACACTGTCCTACACACACTAGGGACAAGCTACATTTATGCCAAGCCAATTAACCTGCAAACCTGCACGTCTTTGGAGTGTGGGGGAACCTGGGAAAACCCACGCGGGTCACGGGGAGAAAGTACAAACTCCGTACAGACAGTCGGGATTGAACCCGGGTCTCCGACGCCATGAGGCTGCAACTCTACCGCTGCGCCACCGCGCCGTCCAAGTAATAAATTTGTTTTTTTTTAAACACAGCGACCCGCGAACGTCCGAGAACTCAGCGACTGTCGACGCGCCGCTACCGTGCGCCGGGACTGCCGTGCCCCGCTTTCCCGGGAGGACCACGGAAGCGGTGGACTAGTCCAGAACGTGGCAGGCTTCCGATCTCCGCATGGCAAAGTTGCTCCTTTCTCAGGAAGGCTGGTGTGGGCCTGTATATATATGGTCGCCACTGCATTCAGTCATCCATGTTGGCAAACAAACAGAGAGCGGGGATCGAGAACCAGAGGACGTAGGTTTAAGGTAGGGGTGGGCAACCCTGTTCTGCATAGGGGCCGGGACGCATGTCTGTGAGCGGATGGCGGCCACATCTATCACGTGTACACGTGGATCCTGCCCCCATCCCCACCCCCCCCGGATGGCAGGCATCAAATCACATGTTCACAGAAGG
>CM075980.1:2545813-2584959 GCA_038087875.1 Malacoraja senta | reverse complement strand
GTTCCTGCCTTCTCCCCATATCCCCTGACCGCTACCTTTAAGAGCCCAATCTAGCTCTCTCTTGAAAGTATCCAGAGAACCTGCCTCCACCGCCCTCTGAGGCAGAGAATTCCACAGACTCACCACTCTCTGTGAGAAGAAGTGTTTCCTCATCTCCGTTCTAAATGGCTTACTCCTTATTCTTAAACTGTGGCCCCTGGTTCTGGACCCCCCCAACATCAGGAACATGTTTCCTGCCTCTAGCGTGTCCAAACCTTATGTGTTTCAATAGGATAGCCTCTCATCCTTCTAAATTCCAGAGTGTACAAGCCCAGCCGAGAGAAGGAGTGGGTAACATTTCGGGTCGGGAACCTTCTTTGTACTGAGAGTAGACAATAGACAATAGGTGCAGGAGCAGGCCATTCGGCCCTTCGAGCCAGAGGTGAGAATAAACTGGAGCCAAGAAAAATCCGGAAAGAAATCTGGGGGCAAGGCAGCAGATGATGTCAGGAAGGTCGGAACGCAAGACTGGATCGAGACTGGTCCTTGACTACGATGGGGGCCTCGCTGAGGCAGCTTGCAATTACGATCGAGTTTGTTCGACGTGGTTTTTGTTGAAGAATAACGACATTGGGTCAGTATTGTAATAGAAAGAGAAATGAGAAGGAGACAGATAAATCAACATGCAATATTGTGGAATCTGATCGACTTCATCTGAAACCTGTTATTTTCAGATCCTTGTATCTGATTTATAAGCCAGCACTCAATTTTCAGAGCCAGCACTCAAGCCAGCACTCAATTCCGCTCGTTGACATGTCTTAATAGCGTAAGGTTTTCATCATTCTAATGAGACAATCTTGCATTGAGCATCGGATGCGAGGGAGATATTTTGATTGTGTTTAACTGGGGCTACAGTTGATGTCTGTACAGGGCCCTAGTGAGACCACACCTGGAGTATTGTGTGCAGTTTTGGTCCCCTAATTTGAGGAAGGACATTCTTGCTATTGAGGGAGTGCAGCGTAGGTTTACAAGGTTAATTCCCGGGATGGCGGGACTGTCATATGCTCAGAGAATGGAGCAGCTGGGCTTGTACACTCTGGAGTTTAGAAGGATGAGAGGGCATCTCATTGAAACATATAAGATTATTAAGGGTTTGGACACGCTAGAGGCAGGAAACATGTTCCCGATGTTGGGGGAGTCCAGAACCAGGGGCCACGGATTAAGAATAAGGGGTAAGCCATTTAGAACGGAGACGAGAAAACACTTTTTCTTACAGAGAGTTGTGAGTCTGTGGAATTCTCTGCCTCAGAGGGCGGTGGAGGCAGGTTCTCTGGATACTTTCAAGAGAGAGCTAGATAGGGCTCTTAAAGATAGCGGAGTCAGGGGACATGGGGAGAAGGCAGGAACGGGGTACTGATTGGGGATGATCAGCCATGATCACATTGAATGGCGGTGCTGGCTCGAAGAGCCGAATGGCCTACTCCTGCACCTATTGTCTATTGTCTATTGATATTTATTCTTTGGATGAGGGGGAATCTTATAGAGGTGCGTAAGATCATGAGAGGAATAGATCGGGTAGAGTCTCTTTCCCAGAGTAGGGGAATCGAGGACCAGAGGACATCGGTTTAAGGTGAGCGGAGAAAAGATTGAATAGGAACCTGAGGGGTAACTTTTTCACTCAAAGGGCGGTAGGTGTATGGAACGGGCTGCTGGAGGAGGTAGTTGAGGCTGGGACTATCGCAACGTTTAAGAAACAATTAGACAGGTACATGGATTGGGTATGTTTGGAGGGATATGGGCCAAACGCGGGCAGGTGGGACTAGTGTAGATGGGACATGTTGGTCGGTGAGGGCAGGTTCTATCGCAACGTTTAAGAACAGGTGCATGGATCGGACAGGTGTAGAGGGTGCAGTGAAGATTTACGAGGATGTTGCCAGGACCAGAGGGCCTGAGCTATGGAGCTCTGGAGGTGGTCACAGTTTAAGAATAAGGGGTAAGCCATTTAGAACGGAGACGAGGAAACACTTTTTCTCACAGAGAGTGGTGAGTCTGTGGAATTCTCTGCCTCAGAGGGCGGTGGAGGCCGGTTCTCTGGATGCTTTCAAGAGAGAGCTAGATAGGGCTCTTAAAAATGGCGGAGTCAGGGGATATGGGGAAAAGGCAGGAACGGGGTACTGATTGGGGATGATCAGCCATAATCACATTGAATGGCGGTGCTGGCTCGAAGGGCCGAATGGCCTAATCCTGCACCTATTGTCTATTGTCTATTGGTCACCAATGTAAATGGTCACTAGTGTGTGTGTGTGTGTAGGATAGTTCTTGTGTGCGGGGTGATCGCTGGTCAGCACGGACTCGGTGGGCCGAAGGGCCTGTTTCCTCGCTGCATCTTTAGAGTCTAAAGTCTCAAACCTGGAAGAATTGGACAGATATTCTGATATTCTCACGCAGTTGATAACCCGACTGCCTGCTAATTGTAAGATGCACTATCAGAGTATTGACATTATAATAATATTCAATCCATCAGCACAACAATCTTCACTTAGTCCATCAATGAGGATTGATCCTTTAATCTTCCTAACCACCCACAAGACAGAAGGGGATAGTCAAAATCGTATTAACCTTCACCTCTCACTCCCCTGATTATTTTTCTCTGTCTCAGAGGGACAGTGTTTTCTGGCACCAATTAACCGTGTTGATGCAAAGCCTGCGAACAACTGGATACTTGCGAAGGATAATTCTATACGGAACGTGTAGGTGGCGCAGCGGTAGAGTTGCTGCCTCACAGCGCCAGAGACCCGGGTTCAATCCCGACTGCGGGCGCTGCCTCTACGGAGTTTGCACGTTCTCCCCGTGGGTTTTCCTCGGGTGCTCCGGTTTCCTCCCGCGCTCCAAAGACGTGCAGGCTCGTAGGTTATTTGGCTTCAGTAAAATTGTAAATTGTCCCTCGTGTGTGTAGGGTAGTGTTAGCGCGCGGGGATCGCTGGTCGGCGCGGACTCGTTGGGCCGAAGGGGCCTGTTTCCGCGCTGTGTGACAGTATGGCTTTATGACTCGGGCGGAGCAGCGGGTAGAGTTGCTGCCTCACGGCGCCAGAGACCCGGGTTCGATCCCGACTGCGGGTGCTGTCTCTACGGAGTTTGTACGCTCTCATCAAGAAATCTGCACTTACAATGACTTGGACTTAAAAATGGCGCCAAACTGGCGACTCTGTACACTCTCAGTGTCTACGACTGCTGTACACTAAGTCCTGCATCTGAGATGCTTATCTAAGATGTATCTCAGTGCTTGTGTACGGTGATACATGTACTGAACTGGATACAACAATAAATGTCACTGTACCTCGATACAGGTGCCAAGTAAAGCAACCTGTCAAGTCAAGTCAAGTCACTTTTATTTCTATAGCACCTTTAAAAAACAACTCTCGTTGGCCAAAGTGCTTTACATTGGTGGAGATACTAACGTTATACAACAGTGGTTCATAGATTAAATACATACAGATCCCTCAGAGGACGTCAAGAAAGGGTTGAGAGTAAAGATGAGTTTAAGTCTCCACTTAAGGAGTCGATGGAGGGGGCAGTTCTGATGGGAAGGGGGATGCTGTTCCACAGTCTAGGAGCTGCAACCGCAAAGGCCCGGTCGCCCCTGAGCTTATGCCTAGACTGCGGGATGTTCAGTAACCCCAAGTTGGCCGATCTGAGGGACCTGGAGGTGGTGTGGTGGGTGAGCAGACTTTTGATGTAGGTGGGGGAAAGCCCGTTGGGGGCTTTGTAAACATTAACTGTGACCGCGTGGGTTTTCTGCGGGTGCTGCAGTTCCCGAAGACACGCGGGTTTGCCCGTTAATTGGCTCCTGTAAATTGTCCCCTCCCGTGCGTAGGATTGAACTATATCTCTAACAATGCCTTCCATCACAGTGGGGAATGTGGGGAATCCGCTGTGGTGGATGTTTATGTTAACTTTTATGTAGTTGTGTGTCTCGTTGGGTTTTTTCCCCCGTCTGGTTGTATGGTGATTTGCATATCACTGTACCTTAATTGGTACACGTGTCAATAAAAGACCTTTGAAGCCTTTGAAGTGTGAAGTGAAAAGTGCAATGGGTAATCGCTGGTTGGACTTCAGCGGGAAGACAATGCATGATTACAATCGATCCATTTACAGTGCATAGACAAATGACGACCGCAAGAGGAGATGAGTCCTTGTACCTGAACTAAGAGACCCGCCCCTTCCCACCCACACCACCCCCCTCCCCAAGTACTTTCCCCTGCAACCGCAGGAGATGCAACACCTGTCCCTTTACCCCCCCCCCCCCTCGACTCCATCCAAGGGCCACGACAGTCTTTCCAGGTGAGGCAGAGGTTCACCTGCACCTCCTCCAACCTCATCTACTGCATCCGCTGTTCCAGGTGTCAACTTCTCTACATCGCGCGAGACCAAGCGCAGGCTCGGCGATCGCTTCGCCCAACACCTCTGCTCAGTCCGTCTTAACCTACCTGATCTCCCGGTGGCTCAGCGCTTCAACTCCCCCTCCCATTCCCAATCTGACCTTTCTGTCCTGGGCCTCCTCCATGGCCAGAGTGAGGCCCAGCGCAAATTGGAGGAGCAGCACCTCATATTTTGCTTGGGCAGCTTACACCCCAGCGGTATGAACATTGACTTCTCTAACTTCAGAGAGCCCTTGCTTTCCCTCTCTCTCCGTCCCCTTCCCAGTTCTCCCACTAGTCTTACTGTCTCCGCTTACATTCTATCTCTGTCCCACCCCCACCCTGACATCAGTCTGAAGAAGGGACTCATAGAAACATAGAAACATAGAAAATAGGTGCAGGAGTAGGCCATTCGGCCCTTCGAGCCTGCACCACCATTCAATATGATCATGGCTGATCATCCAACTCAGTATCCCGTACCTGCCTTCTCTCCATACCCTCTGATCCCCTTAGCCACAAGGGCCACATCTAACTCCCTCTTAAATATAGCCAATGAACTGGCCTCGACTACCCTCTGTGGCAGAGAGTTCCAGAGATTCACCACTCTCTGTGTGAAAAAAGTTCTTCTCATCTCGGTTTTAAAGGATTTCCTCCTTATCCTTAAGCTGTGACCCCTTGTCCTGGACTTCCCCAACATCGGGAGCAATCTTCCTGCATCCAGCCTGTCCAACCCCATAAGAATTTTGTACGTTTCTATAAGATCCCCTCTCAATCTCCTAAATTCTAGAGAGTATAAACCAAGTCTATCCAGTCTTTCTTCATAAGACAGTCCTGACATCCCAGGAATCAGTCTGGTGAACCTTCTCTGCACTCCCTCTATGGCTATAATGTCCTTCCTCAGATTTGGAGACCAAAACTGTACGTAATACTCCAGGTGTGGTCTCACCAAGACCCTGTACAAGACGTCTCGACCACGAAACGTCACCCATTCTTTCTCTCCAGAGACGCTGCCTGTCCCGCTGAGTTACTCCAGCATTTTGTGTCTTCCTTTGAACGAAGAGACAATTGCTTGTCTTACCAGGCAGTAAGATGCCCTTTACTTCACCCCCACGATCGATATGTTTCCCACGTGTCGATTAAACAAGAACGGTGGATGTGATCACAGTTCATGGTCTCTCCCGTTTTTGTGCAGAAACTAATCCAATGATCTGCCTTACTGACCCGGGCAGGGACTAGAAAGGTTGGCATAGGTCCCCTCACCACAGACTAGTACAACAGAGGACATCTACCTCTTCTGAACACACTGCCAATTCACATCAGCCGCTCGATTAATATTTAACGCCGTATCAAACACCTCTCCGCTTGCAAAGGAAGCCGCTGCGAGCAGTTCAAAAGCGACGGGGCAGCGCATAGAAAAATAGAAAATAGGTGCAGGAGTAGGCCATTCAGCCCTTCCGGCCAGCACCGCCATTCAATGTGATCATGGCTGATCATCCAAAATCAGTACCCCATTCCTGCTTTCCCCCCATATCCCTTGATTCCGTTAGCCCCAAGAGCTAAATCTAACTCCCTCTTGAAAACACCCAGTGAATCGGCCTCCACCGCCCTCTGTGGCAGAGAATTCCACAGACTCACAACTCTCTGTGTGAAAAAGTGTTTCCTCATCTCCATTCTAAATGGTTTACCCCTTATTCTTCAACTCTGGACTCCAGTCCACATCTCTCGTTTCCCTCTCCCCCGACTCTCAGTCTGAAGAAGGGTCTCGACCCGAAACATCACCCATTCCTTCTCTCCAGAGATGCTGCCCGTCCCGCTGAGTTACTCCAGCTTTTTGTGTCTATCGTCTGCTAAATGGCAAGATTGAAGTATTTCTCTCTACATTTCACAGGTTTGAGGTGAAAGGGAAACGATTTGATGGGAATCTGAGGGGTAACTTTTTCACACAAAGGGTGGTGGGTGTATGGAACGAGCTGCCAGAAGAGGTAAACATAGACATAGAAACATAGAAAATAGGCGCAGGAGTAGGCCATTCGGCCCTTCGAGCCTGCACCGCCATTCAATATGATCATGGCTGATCATCCAACTCAGTATCTTGTACCTGCCTTCTCTCCATACCCCCTGATCCCTTTAGCCCCAAGGGCCACATCTAACTCCCTCTTAAACATAGCCAATGAACTGGCCTCAACTACCCTCTGCGGCAGAGAGTTCCAGAGATTCACCACTCTCTGTGTGAAAAATGTTTTTCTCATCTCGGTCCTAAAGGATTTCCCCTTAATCCTTAAACTGTGCCCCCTTGTCCTGGACTTCCCCAACATCGGGAACAATCTTCCTGCATCTAGCCTGTCCAACCCCTTAAGAATTTTGTAAGTTTCTATAAGATCCCCCCTCAATCTTCTAAATTCTAGCGAGTACAAGCCGAGTCTATCCAGTCTTTCTTCATATAAAAGTCCTGCCATCCCAGGAATCAGTCTGGTGAACCTTCTCTGTACTCCCTCTATGGCAAGAATGTCCTTCCTCAGATTAGGAGACCAAAACTGTACGCAATACTCCAGGTGTGGCCTCACCAAGACCCTGTACAACTGCAGTAGAACCTCCCTGCTCCTATACTCAAATCCTTTTGCTATGAATGCTAACATGCCATTCGCTTTCTTCACTGCCTCAGGTAGTTGAGGCTGGGACTATCCCAAGTGTAATGGATATAATGTAAATGGTGATACCTGCCTCCAGGTTAAAGGTGGAGCAGTGTGATGTATGTAATATAATTAGCATATGTTATGTCTTGTGCAAGGGGACGCATGCGCGAGCGAGACTCAGGGTGGCGTCCTAGAATAAAGAAGCTTGTCAGTTTACTCCTGTATCTGAGAGTTTTTTTGGGTCAGTTCCAAGTACCCAAATACACTACACCAACGTTTAAGAAACAGGTACATGGATAGGACAGGTTTGGAGGGATGTGGACCAAGCGCAGGCAGGTGGGACCAGTGTAGATGGGGCATGTTGGCCGGTGTGGGCAAGTTGGGCTGAAGGGCCTGTTTCCACACTGTGTCACTCTGTGACTATCACTCTATGAATAGCTACTGGCGTTCAAAGATATTTTTCAGTACCATTCATCTCTTCAATGCAGTGGGCGTGGAACGCATTAGAAACTAGCAGACCGATTACTGAATTCCTCACGGTGAAAAGGTTTCGCCTGCCTGAATCCCACAGCCTTTCACTTCCGATGCAAAAGAGCTGAACTGCAAGCAAATGTGGTTCCAATGAGAAATGAGGATTAATGGACAGTGGGAGAATGGCAGGTGGTCATAAGGTCACGTGATTGGAGTAGAATTAGGCCATTCGGTGCAGGAGTAGGCCACTCGGCCCTTCGAGCCCTTCGATCAAAGTGATCATGGCTGATCATCCACAATCAATACCCCGTTCCTGCCTTCTCCCCATCTCCCCTGACTCCCCGGTAACTGCAGCCCTTCATGTTAAAACGTCGACTCTGCAAAGATTTGTATCAGAAGGTCATGTCACAAGGAATAGGCCATTCAGCCCATCAAGACTACTCTGCCATTCAATCATGGCTGATCTATCTCTCCCTCCTAACCCCATTCTCCTGCCTTCTCCCCTTAACCCCTGACACCCGTACTAATTAAGAATCTATCTATCTCTGCCTTAAGAATATCCACTGACTTGGTCTTCTGTGGCAATGAATTCCACAGAATCACCACGCTCCGACTAAAGAAATTCCTCCTCATCCCATACCTCAAAGACCATCCTTTAATTCTGAGGCTGTGCCCTCTGGTCCTGGACTCTCCCACCAGTGGAAACATCCTCTCCACATCCACTCTATCCAGGCCTATCACTATTTGGTAAGTTTCAATGAGGTCCGCCCACAATCTTCTTAACTCCAACGAGTACAGGCCCAGCGCCGACAAACGCTCATCGTATGTTAACCCACTCATTCCTGAGATAATTCTTGTAACCCACCTCTGGACCCTCTCCAGAGCCAGCACATCCTTCCTCAGATATGATGGCCCAAAATTGCTCACAATACTCCAAATGTGGCCTGACCAACGCCTTATCGAGCCTCAATTAAACAACATGGAACTGACTGGGTTCATGAAATCTCCATAAATATGTCTTGCTTTTTTGTCTTTCAATTAATTTTGAAGTTGAGTTTTTCGCATTTGATAGCACAGTAAAAATTAACAATGCCTAATGTCAACTGCAATCAAAAAGCACGTGTGGGTAATTCACCACAGGGATTATCCTTCTCTGTTCTGGAGAAGGCTGGGCTTGTACACTCTGGAGTTTAGAAGGATGAGAGGGCATCTCATTGAAACATATAAGATTGTTAAGGGCTTGGACACGCTAGAGGCAGGAAACATGTTCCCGATGTTGGGGGGAGTCCAGAACCAGGGGCCACAGTTTAAGAATAAGGAGTAAGCCATTTAGAACGGAGACGAGGAAACACTTTTTCTCACAGAGAGTGGTGAGTCTGTGGAATTCTCTGCCTCAGAGGGCGGTGGAGGCAGGTTCTCTGGATGCTTTCAAGAGAGAGCTAGATAGGGCTCTTAAAAATAGCGGAGTCAGGGGATATGGGGAGAAGGCAGGAATGGGGTACTGATTGTTGATGATCAGCCATGATCACATTGAATGGCGGTGCTGGCTCGAAGGGCCGAATGGCCTACTCCTGCACCTATTGTCTATTGTCTATTGAGTGTGCGGGAAGGAACTGCAGATGCTGGTTTAAAACGAAGACAGACACAAAAAACTGGAGTAACTCAGCGGGACGGGCAGAATCCCAGGAGAGAAGGAATAGGTGACGTTTCGGGTCGAGACCCTTCTTCAGACCGAGAGTCAGGGGAGAGGGAAACGAGAGATAGAGACAGTGATGTAGAGAGATGTAGAACAAATGTAAGTAAGTTTATTGGCCAAGTATTCACATACAAGGAATTTGCCTTGGTGCTCCGCCCACAAGTAACAACATGACCATACAGTGACGGTTACGAATGACTCAGAAAACACTAAACATTAATAATAATAAAACATTAATGATAAAACACCATGAATGAAAGATATGCAAAATAAGTAACGATGATAAAGGAAACTGGCCATTGTTATTATGGACGAGGTGAAAACTAGTCAAAGACAATGAGTCTCAACAAGGCCACTTTGAAACTTGACAACAACTTAGGTGGGAGAGGGACGGAGAGAGAGGGGACGCAAGGGTTACTTGAAGTTAGAGACATCAAGAATTATAAGCTGCTCAAGCGAAACATGAGATGCTGTTCCTCCAATTTGTGTTTGGCCTTGACTGATAGTGTACGTCTGAATGGAAGTTTAATTGATGTTCGGGTGATCCGAAGATCATCTGTTTCTGGATTTGCCTCTCAATCTATTAAAATGTAAACACTGCAAAGACGGAATAACATTGCACATCCCTGAAAGACGGCATCCTTCACTTTTCAAATTAAACGGCACGGTGGCGCAGCGGTGGAGTTGCTGCCTCACGGCGCCAGAGACCCGGGTTCGACCCCGACTACCGGTGCTGTCTGTGTGGAGTTTGTACGTTCTCCCCGTGACCTGCGCGGATTTTCTCCGACAACTTCGGTGTCCTCCCACACTCCGAAAACATACAAGTTTGTAGGTTAGACAAAAATGCTGGAGAAACTCAGCGGGTGAGGCAGCATCTATGGAACGAAGGAAATAGGCAACGCTACGGGTCGAGACCCTTCTTCAGAATGAACCGTTGCCTATTTCCTTCGCTCCATCGATGCTTAAGAAGGAACTGCAGATGCTGGAAAATCGAAGGTAGACAAAAATGCTGGAGAAACTCAGCGGGTGCAGCAGCATCTATGGAGCGAAGGAGATAGGCAACGTTTCGGGCCGAAACCCTTCTTCAGACTATAGATGCTGCCTCACCCGTTGAGTTTCTCCAGCATTTTTGTCTACCTTCGATTTTCCAGCATCTGCAGTTCCTTCTTAAAAATGTTTGTAGGTTAATTGGCTTGGTATAAATGTGAAATGGCGTATGGTCATAAAGAATAGTAGATCCCACTCAGAAATACATGGGTATAATACTAAACATACAGTTAATAAAATTTCTTTATATGCAGACGATGTATTATTATACATCACAAACCCAGAAATTAGCATTCCGACTTTACTAAATCTCATAACTGGTCTATTCTCGGGATATAGAATTAATTGGAATAAAAGCTAAATTATGCCAATAATGGAACAAAACCCGCTTATACTTCAACAATATCCTTTTAAAATCGCCTATGAAAAGTTTAAATACCTTGGAATCTATGTGACCAAGAAATATACGTCTTTATTCAAATCAAATTTTCCTCCTTTACTGACTAAATTACACAGAAATATCCAATATTGGAAAACACTTCCCATCTCTTTAGTTGGTAGAATTAATGCTATAAAAATGATTTTGCTGCCACAATTATTATACTTATTCCAATCAATTCCGATATATCTCCCCAAAAAATTCTTCAAAAAAATGGATTCAATTGTTACAAATTTTATCTGGGACTATAAGAACCACAGATTAAATAAAAAAACATTTATGGAAGTCCAAAGTTAATGGAGGATTAGCTTTACCAAACTTTTTATTATATTACTGGGCAGTTAATATTAAAAATATTACGTTCTGGCTGGGTGACATTGATCACCAACCAGACTGGCTAAAGATGGAGAAGGAGGACTGCTTACCTTTTGAAATAGGCTCGATTCTTCTAGCTCCGATTAATTTGAATTAAAAAAACATACGGAGGAAATCCGATTATACATAGTGCTGTACGTATGTGGAAACAATTAAAACCCACTCTAAAATTGGGTAATTTAGCGCTTTTTCTCCCGATTGCAAATAACCCTTCTTTTAAACCATCTGTTCTAGATAGAGGATTTGTTCAATGGAAAACCCATGGAATTAAAACGGTGGGAGACCTTTACCAAAATGGCATTTCTCTCTCATTTCAGGAACTACAGCAGAAATACGAGTTACACGCTAATAATTTTTTTAGATATCGGCAACTTAGAGACTATGTAAAACTACATACGCAAGACTACAGACTTAGGGGACCAGAAACCCTTGATGAATGTTTGAATAGACATCCCAACACAAATAAATTAATATCTTATATTTATAATATAGTCTTAGATACTGAGGTCCCGTCTTCAGAATCATACAGACGAGCATGGGAAAACTAGTTGGCTCAACCCATAATAAAAGACACATGGGATGAAAGTTTACAATATATAAATCACTGCTCGCTAAATGCTAGACACTCCTGGATTCAATTCAAAATATTATATAGACTACATTATTCGAAGGTAAAATTAAATAGGATTTTTCCAAATATTTCCCCTCTCTGTGACAGATGTCAATTTCAAGAAGCCAATTTAACGCATAGAATCATAGAATCATAGAAAGTAGGTGCGAGAGCAGACCACCAGGTCCATCGAGCCCGCACCGCCATTCGCTCATGGCTGAACACCAAACAAACAATCCTACCCACAAACAGTAGACACAAGACACAGAACACAAGACACTACCCTCCCCTTTATACCGCTATCACCCCTCTCCACCCCAAGAACCGCGTGATCTCCTGGGGGAGGCAAAAAAACGGATAAAAACCCAGGTCCAATTCGGGAAAAAAATCCGGGAAATTCCTCTCCGACCCCAATCCAGGCGATCGACACTTGTCCAGGAGATCACTCAGGTCTTACTATACTAACCCTACCTAGGTCCATATCCCTGCCCTCTCCCCGTAGCCCCTTATCCCCTTGGCAGCTAAAAAACCATCTATTTTAGACTTAAATATATTTAATGTTTCTGCTTCCACTGCTCCCTGGGGCAGTGAATTCCATAAATTAACCACCCTCTGGGTGAAGAAGTTCTTCCTCATCTCAGTTTTAAAAGAGCCCCCCCTTATTCTGCAACTATGTCCCCTAGTTCTAGTTTCCCCGATCATTGGGAACATCTTGGTGCATCCACCCGATCAAGGCCCCTCACGATCTTATATGTTTCAATGAGATCGCCTCTCATTCTTCTAAACTCCAAAGAGTAGAGTTCCAGCCTACTTAACCTTTCCTCATATGTCAATCCCCTCATTGCAGGAATTAATCTTGTAAACCTTCGCTGCACTGCCTCCAGGGCCAGTACATCCTTTCTTAAGTATGGACCCCAGAACTGTACACAGTATTCCAAATGTGGTCTCACTAATACTGTGTACAGCTGCAGCAAGACCTCCGTGTTTTTATACTCAATCCCCTAGCAATAAAGGCCAAAACTCCATTGGCCTTCCTGATTGCTTGCTGCACCTGCATACTAACTTTTAGTGATTCATGTACTACTACCCCTAGATCCCTTTGCATTGCATTACAGCGCAGCTCCTCCTCATTTAGAAAATAACTTGCCCTATCATTTTTTTTCCCAAAGTGAATGACTTCACATTTATTAGTATTAAATTTCATCTGCCAAGTTGTTGCCCACTCACCTAGCTTATCTATATCCTTTTGCAGACTCTTCCTATCCTCCTCATCCCCTACTTTTCTTCCCATTTTTGTATCGTCCGCAAATTTTGATATATACCTTTGTAACTTGTATAAAAACTCAAAATTTCTGGGTGGACATTTTAAAGATTATTTCTGAAGTTATCAATATCCAACTGAACCCAGAGCCAAAATTAATAATATTAGGATTATCAGAACATACTACAAACTTTACGACGAGTCAGAGACAATTTCTTGATTACAGTCTAATAACTGCGAAAAAATTAATACGAAAACTTTGGAAAAAAACAGCAGCCCCCACAATTAAAATGTGGGTTACGGAAATGACTGAGACCTTGCATTTGGAAAAAATAAGACTTGTCTTAATTGACAAACCAGAACTTTTTGTTAGAATATGGTCTCCATTTATTGAATATTTGAAAAGGTAAACTGGTTTAACACAGAATCAGGGTTGAACCCTGAGTTTGGGACGGGATGAATAGTTGCACTCAACATTTCCTGGATCTATCTCCATAATCTTGTCATTGGTAGTTTCCTTCTGCGTCTCCCTTTTTTTTTCTCTTCTTCTTCTCTCTCTATTACTTTCTCTCATCTTTTTCTCCCTTTATCTTTATTCTTAAAAAAAAACTGAAGCTATGTAAGAAATCTGTAATTAAATTGTCGCTTACTATTATTTGTACACATGCTTCTAATAAAAATATATATATATATTTTTTTAAATTAGGCCATTCGGCCCATCATTCTACCCCACCATTCTACCCCGCCATTCAATCATCTCTCCCTCTGAACTCCATTCTTCTGCCTTCTCCCCAAAACCCCTGACACCCATACTGATCAAGAAAGAACCCTCAAAAATTGTCCCTAGTGTGTGTAGGATAGTGTTGGTGTGCGGGGATCGCTGGTCGGCGCGGACGCGGTGGGCCGATGGGCCTGTTTCCGCGCTGTATCTCTAAACTAAACTAAACACTAAAAGCATCTGCCGTTTTTTTCTTCACAGCTACATAAATTAGATTTATGTTCCCAAGGCAATGGTGATGAAAAGTGAACGCAATTTTAGCTGATAGTGAAATTTAGGACAGTTGCTTAGATACAAAAGAATAAAATAACATAAAGTGCACTTCAGACAGCGTCGTATTGATGCCATAATTAGAAAACATCACTCGTGAGAGGAATAGATCGGGTAGACGCACAGAGTCTCTTGCCCAGAGTAGGGGAATCGAGGATCGGAGGACCAAATTTAATTGACTTGGAAATCTCTGGTTTGGAGATACAGCGTGGGAACAGGCGCTTCGGCCCAACCTTTGGGGGTTATTTTGCTGCTTATGTGTTAGAAAAATTCTAAGCTCCTGTTATGTAAACTACCAGCAGAAAGCTTGAGAATCACTTTCAATTTATTGAAAATGCAGGAGCTTCGGGGGGGGGGGGGGGGGCGAACAACCCCAGTGAAGAAGATAACAGTGGCTTCCCAGACCTCGTTGCTGGTTGCGAAGGGGCCCCCATAACAGTTCAAGCTTCAGGGCCACAAAAATGTAGGCCCGTCACTGCCAAAGATAGACACAAAAAGCTGGAGTAACTCAGCGGGACAGGCAGCGTCTCTGGAGAGAAGGAGTGGGTGACGTTTCGGGTCGAGACCCTTCTTCAGACTGGTAAGGGTCTCCTCGCCCTGACACGTCACTCATTCCTTCTCCCCAGAGACGCTGCCTGTCCCGCTGAGTTACTCCAGCTTTTTGTGTCGATGGAGAGGTACATGGATAGGACAGGTTTAGAGGGATGTGGGCCAAACGCAGGCAGGTGGGACTAGTGTAGATGGGCCCTGTTGGTCGGTGTGGGCAAGGTGGGCCGAAGGGCCTGTTTCCGTGCTGTATCACTCTATGACTAAGCCAGTTCCTGCATGCAGCATCAAACACTTTGTACCATGTTACACACCATGTGGTGAGTGCCCTCACTTCTCTGCAAGTTTAATATCCGTGAGACAGAGAGGTTAACGAGGGGGCAGGGATATAACTGGGGGAAAAATTACAATCGGAAAAAAGTCACAATCGAAACACATGGTCAATTCATAAGGTCATAAGTGATAGGAGCAGAATTAGGCCATTCGGCCCATCAAGTCCACTCCCCCATTCAATCGTGGCTGGTCTATCTTCCCTCCTGACCCCGTTCTCCTGCCTTCTACCCGTAACCCCTGACACCAGAATCTATCCATCTCGGCCTTAAAAATATCCACTGACTTGGCCTCCACAGCCCTCAGTGACAAGGAATTCCACAGATTCACCGCCCTCTGACTAAAGAAATTCCACCTCGTCTCCTTCCTAAAGGAAGGAATTGATCTAATTTTGATTAAAATGCATTTTTGGTTGTCTTAGAATTACATTTCTTTGAATTACATTTTTATCAGTCGCAATGTGGCGCCACCCGGTGGTTAGGCCACTTATAGGCGAACCCTCGGCAGGTAGGGTCACGTGACTGGGTAAAGGTGGGAAGGAGCTGTCACGAGGTATAGGGGTCTGAATATATATAATGAGCCCCGGGTCAACCTTCACCCCCCATTCGCATGTGTGTTGTTCCCTTTGCTTTGACAATAAGGATCTCATTGATTCACCAGGTAGACAAAAAATGCCGGAGAAACTCAGCGGGTGAGGCAGCATCCATGGAGAGAAGAAATAGGCGATGTTTTGGGTGAAGACCCTTCTTCAGACTGATGTGGGGGGGGGGGGCGGGAAGAAGAAAGGAAGAGGCGGAGACAGTAGGCTGTGGGAGAGCTGGGAAGGGGAGGGGAAGGAGGGAGAAAGCAGGGACTACCTGAAATTGGAGAAGTCAACGTTCATACCGCTGGGGTGTAAACTACCCAAGCGAAATATGAGGCGCTGCTCCTCCAATTTGCGGTGGGACTCACTCTGGCCATGGAGGGGGCCCAGGACAGAAAGGTCGGATTCGGAATGGGAGGGGGAGTTGAAGTGCTGAGCGACCGGGAGATCAGGTTGGATATTGCGAACTGCGCGGAGGTGTTGGTATAAGTGTAAATTGTAAATTATGCCTAGTGCGTGTGTGTAGGATCGTGTTAATATGAGGGGATCGCTGGTCGATGCGGACCGGGAGATCAGGTTGGTTAGTGCGATCTGAGGGGAGGTGTTGGGCGAAGCGATCGCCGAGCCTGCGCTTGATTCAGCACACGTGGCTTGCTTATTCACCCGCCATAACAATATCATTATAGTTTGCTTCGGGAAAGCGGAGAGGAGATGCATTTGGCTCAGGCTGGGGAAATCAATTAATACTCATCAAGATCGTGATTTCTGTCAAGAAAAGGGGAGTTTTGTGGTTTAATACTAATTGCGTACATTGCTAATTGTCACTTGGTTAAGTCATGTCTCGGATACCTGCGGAGACATCCCATTAATCTACGTTCATTTGACAGGTTTTCAAAGTTGGCACAAAATGCTGGATCAACGCAGCTTGACAGGCAGCATCTTTCGTTTAGTTAAGCTTAAAGATACAGCGCGGAAACAGGCCCTTCGGCCCACCGAGTCCGCGCCGGCCAGCGATCCCCGCGCGCTAACACTACCCTACACACACCAGGGACAATTTGCACTTACACCAAGCCAATTAACCTACAGACCTGTACGTCTTTGGAGTGTGGGAGGAAAGCGAAGTTCCCGGAGAAAACCCACGCGGGATCACGGGGAGAACGTGCAAACTCCGTACAGACAGCACCCGTAGTCGGGATCGAACCCGGGTCTCCGGCACTGCAAGCGCTGTAAGGCAGCAACTCTACCGCTGCGCCACCGTGGCCACTATCTATCTCTGGATAGAAGGAATGGGTGACATTTCGGGGTCCGATGAAGGGTCTCAACCCATTCCTTCTCTCCAGAGATGCCGCCTGTCCCGCTGAGTTACTCCAGCGCTTTGTGTCCATCTTCGGTGTAAACCAGCGTCTGCAGTTCCTTTCCTACAGGCTAGGTTCTCAAAGTAATTGGTTCATTCCCCAAGACTTAAGATAGCCTAAAACGGTTGTTTTGGAGATGTTCAGACTGAAATCCGGAGTATAGGTGGGTGCCTGGAACGCACTGCCAGGGGTGGTGGTGGAGGCAGTCGCCATGGTGGCGTTACCATAGTGGCAGTCACCATAGTGGTTCCAGGTGCGACAGAGGTTCACCTGCATCTCCTCCAACCTCATCTATTGCATCCGCTGCTCCAGATGTCAGCTGATCTACATCGGTGAGACCAAGCGCAGGCTCGGCGATCGTTTCGCCGAACACCTCCGCCCGGTCCGCATTAACCAACCTGATCTCCCGGTGGCTCAGCACTTCAACTCCCCCTCCCATTCCGAATCCGACCTTTCTGTCCTGGGCCTCCTCCATGGCCAGAGTGAGTCCCACCGGAAATTGGAGGAGCAGCCCCTCATATTCCGCTTGAGCAGTCTGCACCCTAGCGGCATAAACATTGAATTCTCCAATTTCCGGTAGCCCTTGCTGTCTCCTCCCCTTCTCAGCTCTCCCTCAGCCCTCGGGCTCCTCCTCTTCCTTTCTCCTTTCTTCTCCCCCCTGCCCCCCTCTCCCCACCCCACATCAGTCTGAAGAATGTTTCGGGATGAAACGTTGCCTATTTCCTTCGCTCCATAGATGCTGCTGCACACGCTGAGTTTCTCCAGCACTTTTGTCTACCTTCTATTTTCCAACATCTGCAGTTCCTTCATAAACACCATAGCGGCGTTAAGGAGGCTTCATCTTCTTCTTGCGTTTGAGGCAGCAGCAGTTATGTAACGGCCTCCAGGCGCTGTAGCCTGTTCAATGTGCTGTTGTCGAGGGCCGTGAGGTCTACCCCTCCACCAGGGGGGGCGGAGGACAGCGCAGTCGAAAATGACGTGCAGTTTGCTGGTCTGCTCCACACACGCAGGCTGCTGATGAACGCAGCTCCCCAGCGATGCATGTTGGCGTTGAACCGGCCGACCCCTGTACGGAGCCGTTTCAGGGCGACCCACCCTTTGCGGGGCAGGTCCGAGCCGGGTGGGGCTGTGGTGTTCGGTGCGACAGTGAATTGAGGAGGTCGCGAAGTCTGTTCCCAGCTGGTTCTCCATGTTCCTGGTGTGTTGAAACCGGAGCCACAGAGGGTCGCTGCGTGACGGGAGAAGGGGCCGACGAGATGACAGGGGTTGAGGTCCCAGTTGCTGTGAGTCCTGGGCGAGTTGGTGCAGAGGATGTTTGCCGTCCGATGGGGCCTTGCACACCAACCTGTGGGTGAAGTACTCTCTGCGAGGCTTGGCGGGCGCGATACCTGCGAGCACCGGCAGAAGATCCGTCGGTGTAGGGCGTAGGCAGCCGATGATGATCCGCAGTGTGTCGTTGAGAATGGCGTCTAGCTTGCTAGTACGAGCGCTACTGCACCATGCTGGCGCGGCATGGTTTTTAGATAGGGCACGTGGATACACAGAGAATGGAGGGTGAGGATCAAGAGCACACTGAGGAGATTAGTTTACGAGTTCAAGTCAAGAGTCAAGAATAGAAACAAAGAACTGCAGATGCTGGTTAATGCACGAAAAGACTCAAAGTGCTGGAGTAACTCAGCGGGTCAGGCAGCATCTCCGGAGAGAACGGATGGGTGACGTTTCGGGTCGGGACCCTCGTGAGCTCAGTTTAAATAAACATCAAACTCCAAGGTATATTGTCAGAAGAAGGGTCTCGACCCGAAATGTCACCCGAAATTCCTTCTCTCCGAATCTCACTGAGTTACTCCAGCATTTTGTGTCGCTCTCCAAGGGTTATTGTCCGGTGAAGGGTCCCGATCCGCAATGTCTACTGTCCGTTTGCCTCCACAGACGCTGACTGACCCGCTGAGTACCTCCAGCAGTTTATTTTTAGCTCAGGATTGCAGCATCTGCAGCCTTGTCTTCACCATGACTTACATGTTTCAGAATTTGAGAGCAAAGGTTTGGCCAACAATTGGGTGGCACGGTGGCCTCACAGCGCCAGAGTCCCGGGTTCGATCCTGACCACGGGTGCTGTCTGTGCGGAGTTTGTATGTTCTGTGATCCTGTGATCACGTGGGTTTTCTCCGGGAGCTCCGGTTTCCTCCCACATTCCAAAGACGTGCGGGTTTGTAGGTCAATTGGCTTCTGTAAAGTGCAAATCGTTCCTGGTGTGTAGACTTTAGAAATTAGACTCTCGGGGTACAGCACGGAAACAGGCCCTTCGGCCCACCGACTCCGCGCCGACCAGCGATCCCCGCACACTAACACTATGCTACGCACATTAGGGACAATTTACAATTTTACCCAAGCCAATTAACATACAAAACTGTACGTCTTTGGAGTGCGGGAGGAAACCGGAAAACACCCGGAGAAAACCCACGCAGGTCACGGGGAGAACGTACAAACTCCGTACGGACAAGCGCCCGCAGTCGGGATCGAACCCGGGTCTCTGGCGCCGTGAGGCAGCAACCCTGCACGCTGTGCCACCGCTGTAGGGAGCGGATGGGAAAGTGGGATAACGTGGAAACATGAGAGGAAACATGCGGGCGATCGATGATCGGCGCAGGCTCGGCGGGCCGCAGGGCCCGTTTCCATGTTTCAATTATCCACGCTCTGCGGAGGTGCTGCCGGACCCGCTGAGTTACTCCAGCACTTTGTGTCTTGCGTTTGTCAACCAGCATCTGCAGTTCCTTGTGTTTTCCTCTCAATCTCCACACTCAGGTCCCATTAAGGAGGAGGCCTTTTTGCTGTGACTTCTTAAATGGGATTGTGCCAGACTGTGATTAACTATCGTGGGAACTTTATAACCCTGAAGTCCCCAATCTATGTTTATTAGCTTCACTGGTTAATAAAATATCTTGTTGTTATATCAAGATAGGCACCTCAGTCATTTTGGAAAGTAAAATTGATTTTAAATGAACTTATTGTGGGGAATAATAGGCAGCACGAGATTGCACACCCAATTTCCGTGGTCGTGTATTCAATCCTTATCTCTGTTATTCAATGTTATTTTTCTATATTCGAAGGAAAATTATATTTCCTTATTCCTGAAGTCTGGGCCAGCTTGATATGAATGTTGTACGCACAGCCTTTCTCAAGCTTTTCAAGAGAGGGTTAGATTTAGCTCTTGGGGCGAATGGAATCAAGGGGTATGGGGAGAAAGCAGGAACGGGTTACTGATTTTGGATGATCAGCCGTGACCATATTGACTGGCGGTGCTGGCTGGAAGGGCCGAATGGCCTACACCCGCACGTATTTTCTATGTTCCTTTGGTCTAAAGACTATCACAGGATGTCCAGTAAACTGACTAAGATTCACAGGACAATTTCGCTGAAATTTGGATGGCATCGGTCATTTTGATAGGAACAGAATTAGGTCATTCGGCCCATCAACTCTGCCATTCAATCATGGCTGATCTATCTCTCCCTCCTAACCCTATTCTCCTGCCTTCTCCCCATATTCCCTGACACCCGTACTAATCAAGAATCTATCTATCTCCGCCTTAAACTAAAAATATCTGTTGACTTGGCCTCCACAGCCGTCTGTGGCAATGAATTCCACAGTTTCGCCACCCCCTGACTAAAGAAATTCCTCCCCATCTCCTTCCTAAAGAAACGTCCTTTAATTCTGAGGCTGTGCCCTCTGGTCCTAGACTCTCCCACTGGTGGAAACATCCTCTCCACATCCACTCTGTCCAGGCCCAGTACACTAAACACCAAATAGACAATAGGTGCCGGAGTAGGCCATTCGGCCCTTCGAGCCAGCACCGCCATTCAATGTGATCATGGCTGATCATCCACAATCAGTACCCCGTTCCTGCCTTCTCCCCATATCCCTTGACTCCGCTATCTTTAAGAGCCCTATCTAACTCTTCCTTGAAAGCATCCAGAGAATTGGCCTGCACTGCCTTCTGAGGCAGAGAATTCCACAGACTCACAACTCTCCGGGTGAAAATGCTGGAGTAACTCCGTGGGTCAGGCAGCATCTCTGGAGAACATGACCTTTCGGGTCGGGACCCTTCTTCAGCCCAAAGATGGCCGACAGTCTAAAGAAGGGTCCTGACTCCAAACGTCACCTATCCGTGTTCTCCACAGATGCTGCCTGACCCGCTGAGTTACTCCAGCACTCTGTGAAACGTCACCTATCCATGTTCTCCACAGATGCTGCCTGACCCGCTGAGTTACTCCAGCACTCTGTGAAACGTCACCTATCCATGTTCCGGCAGCATCTATGGAGCGAAGGAAATAGGCAACGTTTCGGCCCGAAACCCTTCCGGGTTTCGGCCCGAAACGTTGCCTATTTCCTTCAGGGTTTCGGCCCGAAAGGTTGCCCATTTCCTTCGCTCCACAGATGCTGCCTGACCCACCCGCTGAGTTACTCCAGCACTCTGTGGAACGTCACCTATCCATGTTCTCCACAGATGCTGCCTGACCCGCTGAGTTACTCCATTTTGCAGCCCTCTGCAAGGCAGAGTGCGAGCGAGGCAGCAATGCATGAAGCCGCAGCTGCATGAAAGAGCCACCTCACAGCGGGAAGTGCAGGCCGCAAGATGGGTTGAATATTCAGCGGCGGCCTGCTGCGGAGCGAGTCCGTGCAGCGCGCTGGGTGAAGGACAGTCAATGCCTGTTGGCCTCGGCATCCATCAGCGGCTGCAAAGTGGAGTCTCGCTGTCAGGGAGCGGGGAGCGATGCACAGCAGTTAATGAAAGAAAAGACTGAGTTGTGAGACTGACCCGCTCCGCGCTGGGTCACCGATCATGAATAAAACAGAGTTTGTTTGAAGTTGTGTTTAATAGTCTGTTGGCTGTGGGGAAGGGGCTGTTGCTGAACCTGGATGTACCAGATTTCAGGCTCCTGTACCTTCTACCTCAGTACAGGCACCTGTACCTCAGTGTGTGACCAGGATGGTGTGGGTCCTTGATGATGCTGCCAGCCTTTTTTGAGGCAGCGACTGCGGTAGATCCCCTCGATGGTGGGGAGGTCAGAGCCGATGATGGACTGGGCAGTGTTTACTACTTTTTGCAGCCTTTTCCGCTCCTGGACGCTCAAGTTGTCGAACCAAGCCACGATGCAACCGGTCAGCATGCTCTCTACTGTGCACCTGTAGAAGTTCGAGAGAGTCCTCCTTGACAAACCGACTCTCTGTAATCTTCTCGGGAAGTAGAGGCGCTGATGTGCTTTCTTTATGATTGCATCAGTGTTCTGGGACCAGGAAAGATCTTCGGAAATATGAACGCCCAGGAATTTGAAGTTCTTGACCCTTTCCACCATTGATATAAACGGGACTGTGGGTCCCCATCCTACCCCTTCCAAAGTCCACAATCAGTTCCTTGGTTTTGCTGGTGTTGAGGGCCAGGTTGTTGTGCTGGCACCATATGGACAGTTGGTCGATCTCACTTCTATACTCTGACACGTCCCCATCAGTGATACGTCCCACTACAGTGGTGTCGTCAGCGAACTTAAAGACGCAGCGCGGAAACAGGCCCCTCGGCCGTGCCGACCAGCAATCACCCCGCACACCAGCACTATCCCACACACACTAGGGACAATTTACAATTTACGGAAGCCAATGTGGGAGAGTGTGGGAGGAAACCGGAGTTTAGAGATACAACCTGGAAACAGGCCCATCGGCCCACTAAGTCCACACGGAATCGAACGCCCGTACAATAATTCTACGTTATCCCACTTTCACATCTTACACGCTAGGGTTTAGAGATACAGTGTGGACACAGGCCCTTCGGCCCTTCTGCAGCACCAGAGACCCCGGTTCGATCCTGACCTCGGGTGCTGTCTGTCTCTGTGTGTGTGTGTGTGTGTGTGTGTGTGTGTGTGTGTGTGTGTGTGTGTGTGTGTGTGTGTGTGTGTGTGTGTGTGTGTGTGTGTGTGTGTGTGTGTGTGTGCGTGCGTGCGTGTGGAGTTTGCACGTTCTCCCTACACTAAACTAAACTAAACTAATCTAAACTAAACTAAAATTAAACTAAAGGTAGACAAAAGTGCTGGAGAAACTCAGCGGGTGCGGCAGCATCTATGAAGCGAAGGAAATAGGCAACGTTTCGGGCCGAAACCCTTCTTCAGACTGATGTAGGGTGGTGGGGGCAGGAAGAAGAAAGGAAGAGGAGGAGCCCGAGGGCTGAGGGAGAGCTGAGAAGGGGAGGAGACAGCAAGGACTACCGGAAATTGGAGAATTCAATGTTCAGGCCACTGGGGAGTAAACTGCCCAAGCGGAATATGAGGGGCTGCTCCTCCAATTTCCGGTGGTGCTCAATCTGGCAATGTAGGAGGCCCAGGACAGAAAGGTCGGATTCGGAATGGGAGGGGGAGTTGAAGTGCTGAGCCACCGGGAGATCAGGTTGGTTATTGCGGACCGAGGGGAGGTGTTGGGCGAAGCGATCGCCAAGCCTACGCTTGGTCTCACCGATGTAGATCAGCTGACATCTAGAGCAGCGGATGCAATAGATGAGGTTGGAGGAGGTGCAGGTGAACCTCTGCCGCACCTGGAACGACTGCTTGGGTCCTTGAATGGAGTCGAGGGGGGAGGTAAAGCGACAAGTGTAGCATCTCCTGCGGTTGCAAAGGAAAGTGCCCGGGGAGGGGGCGGTGCGGGTGGGAAGGGAAGAATTGACCAGGGATTGGCCAGGGACTGAGACCAAAATTAAACTAAACTTAACTAATCTGAAGAAGATTCTCTTTCATAAACTAATCTAAACTCCCTAAACTAAAAGACAGCTATTTAACAAAGGAGTGACTGACTCTGAACAGGAAGCAGCCAGGGAGTAGCTCCCTTGTTGGAGAGGGACAACCTTGCAGATCTTCAAGTGATGCGCTGGAATGAATCTGTAACTCCTTGATGAATGAGGCTGCGCTTTCCTTGTGAATAATGCAGCAGGGACGTGCTGAGGAAGCGAGGCCGGCTCCAGCGATGTTGCTCATCGTCACTGGGTTGTCCCGCCTGACACCAGCGGCAGTAGCACTCTTGATTTATCGGAGGCAGCGCGGCGTCGAGCAGATCATTCATCAGGCGGTGGAATGGGCAGTGACTGGGTCGCCGCGGGCCGCCGGTTGACGAGTCAAGTCTTCTTCTCGACGGTGGGGGATCCCCGCTGGGGCCGGGACCCACGTCTCTGACGCACCGTCCGAGGAAGGAACGAAATATACGATCTTCGGCGGAGGGAGCTCCGAGGGGCTAACGGAATCAAGGGATGCAGGGAGAAAGCAGGAACGGGGTACTGATTCTGGATGATCAGCCATGATCACATTGAATGGCCGTGCTGGCTCGAAGGGCCGAATGGCCTACTCCCGCACCGATTTTCTATGTTTCTAAGATCATACGTGATTGGAGTAGAATCAGGCCACTCGGCCCATCAAGTCCACCCCACCATTCAATCATGGCTGATCTATCTCTCCCTCCTAACCCCATTCTCCCGCCTTCTCCCCGTAACCTCTGACACCCGCACTAATCAACAATCTATCTATCTCTACCTTAACAATATCCACTGACTTGGCCTCCACAGCCGTCTGTGGCAAAGATTTCCACAGATTCACCACCCTCTGACTGAAGACATTCCTCCTCATCTCCTTCCTAAAGGAACGTCCTTTAATTCTGAGGCTGTGATCTCTGGTCCTGGACTCTCCCACCAGTGGAAACATCCTCTCCACATCCACTCTATCCAGGCCTTTCGCTATTCGGTACATTTCAATGAGGTCCCCCCGCCCCCCTCATTCTTCTAAACTCCAGCGAGTACAGGCCCAGCGCCGGCAAACGCTCATCATAGGTTAACCCACTCATCCCTGGTATTTTCTTGCCTCCAGCTCTTCACCCCCTCCCCTACCCCCACCCCCAATCCCCTCCATTCAGTCTGAAGAAGCGTCCCGACCCGAAACCTCGCCCATCCCTTTTCTCCAGTGATGCTGCCTGACCCGCTGAGTTACTCCAGTACATTTGTGTCTATCTTCGGTACAAACCAGCATCTGCAGTTTTTTGTTTCAACATTAATCCTCCATTTGGAATAGGGGTAACCCCCTGCGAACTCGTTCCAAACGTTGGTAGGGGAATTCCTATTACTAACTAGTAACCTCCAATGTACAGTTTAAATGAGAAGGGTTTCGGCCCGAAACATTACCTATTTCCTTCGCTCCATAGATGCTGCTGCACCCACTGAGTTTCTCCAGCATTTTTGTGTACCTACAGTTTAAATGATCTTTCCTTCCCCCCCCCCCCCAGTAGAAGTCTTGTTGATGTGCAGTCTGCTTTGATTAAAGTCAGGCAGCTTAATTGAACTGCTGATCCTGATCTATTCCATCTGTGCGGCCATCTTTAATTAGGGCGGTGAATCTGTGGAATTCTTTGCTGCAGAAGGCTGTGGAGGCCAAGTCAGTGGATATTTCTAAGGCAGAGATAGACAGATTCGTGATTCGTACGGGCGTCGGGGGGGTTATGGGGAGAAGGCACGAGATTCCCGGCACTCCTGTACAGAAGGCCTGGATAGAGTGGATGTGGAGAGGATGTTTCCACTAGTGGGAGAGTCTAGGACCAGAGGGCACAGCCTCAGAATAAAAGGACGTACATTTATTAAGGAGATGAGGAGGAATTTCTTTAGTCACAGACGGCTGTGGAGGCCAAGTCGGTGGATATTTTGAAGGCAGCGATAGATAGATAGATTCTTGATCAGTGCGGGTGTCAGAGGTTATGGGGAGAAGGCAGGAGAATGGGGTTGGGAGGGAGAGATAGACCAGCCATGATTGAATGGCGGGGTAGATTTGATGGGCCGAATTCTACTCCTATACCTTCTGACCTTAAAAGAATGAGAGATACGCAAAAAGAAGGAACGGCGGATAAAGGAAATGGTCCATTGTTAGCTGTGGGCGAGGTGAAAATGAGTAACAGACAATGAACTCAACGGGATGACAGCGAAACTAGTACAACGCTTAGGGTGGGGGAGGGACGGAGAGAGAGAGAGAGAGAGAGGGGATGGCAAGGGTTACTTGAAGGCAGAGACATCAATATTCATGCCGCTGGGCTGTAAGCTGCCCACAAGAATAGATGTTCGCTGGGAATTTGATGCATTTTTAGCAACAATCTCCATTAATATTTAACACACACCACGTGTAATTGTGCTGAGTTCCAAATGACTGAAATTACAATTCTTTAAGTGCAAATCAACTGACCCTCAATGTCCTTTTTCTTCCAATAAATTAAATTTTCGAAATGGCTGCAATCTACTTCAAAAATCGCGCACTGTCTGTAGATACAGCGGGGGGGATATTGAATGTAAAAGGTTGTATGATTATCATGTTTCAGATTCAGTGACTTGCACGGGATTGATGTCGTGTGAGATTTGTTTTGCATTCATATCATCCACAGTCACCTAATGTACTGAATTAGCCTGTAAAGGTTTCACGGTAATTAGTTTGACTTCCCTGCCTCTGCAGCGCAGTTAAACATGTCCCTCTGATGCTGGGGAATCGTTTCGTAAGTCCTTGTAACTTTGAACAGATATTACAGCGACGGCATACGTCGTCAACAGGCCCTCCATTAGTGGCGGCGTCAGGGGTGACGGGGAGAAGGCGGGAGAATGGGGTTAGGAGGGAGAGATAGATCAGCCATGATTGAATGGCGGAGTAGACGATAGACTTAATGGGCCAAATGGCCTAGTTTGGCTCCTATTCCTTATGACCGCTAGGCTGTATGGGCTGCTTTGCTTTTTTAATAGTTAATTATTGGGTCTTTTTAAGTATTTATTGCTTTCAGGTATTGTCCATATTGTATTTAATGTATTTTTTGTCTGCTTTCGTTCTGAATGTGTGGGTTTGTTGGTTGTTGGCTCTTGGACATCTGAATTTCCCTGAGGGGATCAATAAAGTATTTATTATTATTATTATTATTACCTTCCGCTCAGTTCAAGTTTAGATTTTAGAGATAGGGCGTGCAAACAGGCCCTTCGTCCCACCGAGTCTGCGCCAACCAGTGATCACCTGTTCGCACGAGGTCAACGCTATCCCATTTTCTCATCCACTCCCTGCACATTAGGAGCAGTTTACAGAGGCTGATAAACAATTAACATCTGACGAGCGTTTGGCGGCACTGGGCCTGTACTCGCTGGAGTTCGGAAGGATGAGGGGGGGGTCCTCATTGAAACGTACCGAATAGTGAAAGGCTTGGATAGAGTGGATGTGGAGAGGATGTTTCCATTAGTGGGAGGTCACAGCCTCAGAATGAAAGGGCGTTCCTTTAGGAAGGAGATGAGGAGGAATTTATTTAGTCAGAGGGTGGTGAATCTGTGGAAGTCATTGCCACAGAAGGCTGTGGAGGCCAAGTCAGTGGATATTTTTGTTAGAGATACAGTAGACAGATTCTTGATTAGTGCGGGTGTCAGGGGTTATGGGGAGAAGGCAGGAGAATGGGGTTAGGAGGGAGAGATAGATCAGCCATGATTGAATGGCAAAATAGACTTGACGGGCCGAATGGCCTAATTCTGCTTCTATCACTAAAGATCTTACGACTTGTGATAAACCTACAAACCCGCGCGTCTTTGGGATTGTGGGAGGAAACCGGAGCACCCAGAGGAAACCCACGCGGTCACGGGGAGAACGTGCAAACTCCACACACACACACACACACACACACAGACAGCACCCGAGGTCAGGATTGAACCGGGGTCTCTGGTGCTGTGAGGAAGCGGCACTATCAGCTGCGCCACCGAGAAACGGGACACATACACACACGCACTGACGTACCATAAGAGCGATTGTTAGCTGCATAAGATGGTCGGTGGGCATGATGCTGAGCCATAAGATTGATCCTGCAATTCGAATGAATGAATGAATGAATGAATGAATGAATGAATAAGTTTATTGGCCAAGTATTCACATACAAGGAATTTGCCTTGGTGCTCCGCCCGCAAGTGACAACATGACATACAGTGACAGTTAGGAATGGCACATAAAACATTAAACATTAATAATAAAACATTATCGATTAAACATGTGAAATAAATTAAATACCAGAGCAAAAGAAGGCTACAGATTTTTGGTTGTTGAGTAGAGCAACTACTCGTGGAAAAAAAACTGTTTTTATTTCTGGCTGTGGCAGCTTTGACAGTCCGGAGTCGCCTTCCAGAGGGAAGTGATTCAAAGAGTTTGTGGCCAGGGTGAGAGGGGTCAGAGATGCTCGCTTCCTGGCCCTTGCAGCGTACAGTTTGCAATACGAAGGGGGATATGCAGCAGCCCTTACCGTAGCCTGCACGCCTTGTACAATACATTACCTTAGAGTGATCCAGCTAACGTCTCCTAAATGAGAATTGCAAAGCAATGAAATCAGAACCAAAAGCCACGTGCCCCATTGCAACGTTTTGAACTTTGAGAGTTACCGAGCAATTTAAACTTGCCTCGCAGCCTCCTGGCCATTGAACGGTTTCTGGCACGGCTTTGTCAATCCTAGCTAAAGGGCCTGTCCCACTTGGCGATTTTTTTCGGCGACTGCCTGCGTCATTATCAGTGTCGCCAAAAGATTTTGAACATTTCAGAATCCAGC
Organism: Malacoraja senta; assembly: GCA_038087875.1. Classification (NCBI taxonomy): domain Eukaryota; kingdom Metazoa; phylum Chordata; class Chondrichthyes; order Rajiformes; family Rajidae; genus Malacoraja; species Malacoraja senta. The sequence goes on along the minus strand of CM075980.1, from coordinate 2,556,558 downwards.
GGCGACAAAAAAAAACGTTGCGACGCTTGAAACAAAAATTGACCGCGCGTCGATACGTCGTCACTGCCGCGTCACGCCGCAAATTTTTCGGTGACCTGATACGTCAGTCAATGATGCCGGCAGTCGCCGAATAAAATCGGCAAGTGGGACAGGCCCCTAAGTGTGCCGGTCCCCCTGTGAAATGGCACACTCACGACCAGCTAATCTCTCTTTAGAAGATCAAACTTTAGACATACAGCGTGATACATATCAAGACCACCAGGGACGCCGGGGAGATGGCCAGCCCTGCCGCCAGTCCGTTCGTTCTTTCATCTTTTGTTATTTTGTCTTTTGTTATTTCTAACGTCTGTTTTAATGTACTTCGGTTTGTTTTGCGGGGAGCGGACTTAACATCGGAGCCGATCCCTTGCCTGGGATCGCTCCCACCGCGACCAACGTGGACTTACCAACAAGGGCTCGCAGTCTCGGGTGAGGCTGGTCGGGAAGCTCCAACGCCGCGGAAGGTTCGCCCAGCCCCGGCGCGAGGTTCGATCGCCCGGCGCGGGGGGAGCTGACATCCCCCCCCCGTTGCGGGAGCGTGATCGCCAGGACGCGGAGGGGCCCGAACACCGCCGGCCATGGGAGTCAAGATCATCCCGTCAACGGAGGGCTCGAGGCCCCCGACCGAGGAAGAACAAAAGGAAGGACTTGAACTTTATTTCACCTTCCATCACAGTGAGGAATGTGGAGGAGTCACTGTGGTGGATGTTCATGTTAAAATGTGTTTTTGAGTGATTAGTTGTATGACTGACCTGGCCAGTGAAATTCCTCGTATGTTGCAAAACATACTTGGCGAATAAAATCTGATTCTGATTCTGATTCTGATTCTGATTCTGATTTTGAAACAGGCCCTTCGGACCAGCGAGTCCACGCCGACTGGCGATCACCCCCGTACAGCGGTAGAGTTGTAGGATCCACTGAATCACACGACGGAAAGCAAACGAACAAACGACACACTTAGCTGAGGCAGACACCACGTGTCACGTATATTCCAGAAACCCCTTTTACCCACATTCTCACCAAACATAACCCGTGTGGAGATAAGGCCAATTAGTGCGTCCGATCCTGGAGTTTGTAATCGAGCTCTTGTGGCTGGACCTTCTCGTGAGGCTGTTGGCGAGTCGCCAGCCGTGATGGGCTGCATGCAAAACCAACGCGGGCGTGAAGGCGCCTCAGAGTTGCTGCCTCACTGCGCCAGAGACCAGGGTTCGATCCTGACTGCCGGTGCTGTCTGTACAGAGTTTGCACGTTCTCCCCGTGATCTGCGTGGGGTTTCTCCGGGTGCTCTGGTTTCCTCCCACACATACAGGTTTGTAGGTTAATTGGCTTGGCATAACTGTAAATTGTCCCTGTGTGAGAAGGAACTGCAGATGCTGGTTTAAATCGAAGGCAGACACAAAATGCTGGAGTAACTCAGCGGGACAGGCAGCATCTCTGGAGAGAAGGAATGGGTGACGTTTCGGGGTCGAGACCCTTCTTCAGACTGAAGAACCTGAATGTCGCCCATTCCTTCTCTCCAGAGATGCTGCCTCACCCGCTGAGTTACTCCAGCAGACTGTAAATTGTCCCTGGTGTGTGTGGGATAGTGCTCGGCGCGGACTCGTGAGCCGAAGGGGCTGTTTCCGCCGCTGTATCTCTGAAATAAACTAAACTAAAAATCCATCTGCCTCATCATACATGGCTGCCCATAATCCTTAACAGGAAGTGAGGAAATCCTATTAGTTTAGTTCAGTTGAGAGAGACAGCGCTGAAACAGGCCCTTCAGCCCACTGAGTCCGCACCGACCAGCGATCCCCGCGCACCAAAACCCCTGTCCCACGGTACGAGTTCATTCCAAGAGCTCTCCCCGAGTTTGCCCCGATTCGAACGCGGAGATTTACGGTAATGTCCGCTCGTCGGTACTCGGGGCTCTCGTGGACATTTTTCATCATGTTGAAAAATCTTCACGAGTCTTCCCGTGCTTACCTGCCGTTAGCGAGTCTTCCCGAGCGCCTGCCGTTAGCGTTACGAGACGCTAAGAGACGTCCCCGAGCTCCGACGTACCCGCTACGTACTTTCTCCGTGCTTATGATTTTTTTTTAAACTCGGGAGAGCTCTTGGAATGAACTCGTACAGTGGGACAGGGCCATAACACCATCCTACATACACTCGGGACAATTTACATTTACACCAAGCCAATTAACACGCAAGCCTGTACGTCTTTGGAGTGCGGGAGGAAACCCGGAGAAACCCACGCAGGTCACGGGAGAACGTGCAAACTCCCTACAGACAGCACCCGTGGTCGGGATCGAACCTGAGTCTCTGGCGCTGTGAGGCAGCGACTCTACCGCTGCGCCACCGTGCCGCTTTTTGAACGAATAATATTAATATCATAAATCTTGGCCTGGGGTTTTAAGAGTCCACCTGCTGCGCTGTGTGAATGGGAGAAGTTGGGCTTTTCTGATTCATTATAGATAGGTTTATCACAGATGAGCAGCTTTGTACCAGATACATTGGAGTATCTATCGCCAGCGTGTATTCACTGCACTGTCACAACTTTTTGTAGAAAGCAGCTTCAAGTTTCATTTCACCGAGTTCATAATCTTGGGGCTTTTATTCCCCAATGAGTTCCAAGGACTTTCTTCTTAGAGTTTGGCGAGCGGGAGGGAGGGATGGATAGATAGATCCACCCATCTCGCATGTTCCTCCTCTGCCACGCTCGATTAGCGGGAGAGTCTACGACCTGAGGCCGCAGCCTCGGAATAGAGGGACGTATCTTTAGAAAGGAGGTGAGGGGATGGGCGGTCACGGTGGCGCAGCGGTCGAGCTCCTGCCTCACAGCGGATGCAGCACCGGAGACCCCGGGTTCGATCCCGACTACGGGCGCTGTCTGTACGGAGTTTGCACGTTCTCCCCGTGACCTGCCTGGATTTTCTCCGAGATCTTCGGTTCCCTCCCACACTCCAAAGACGTGCAGGTTTGTAGGTTAATTGCCTTGGTGTAAATGTAAAAATAAAATCGTCCCCAGTGGGTTAGTGTGCGGGATCGCTGGTCAGCGCGGACCGGGTGGGCCGAAGGGCCTGCTTCCACACTGTATCTCTAAACTAAAGGAGGAATTTCTTCAGTCAGAGGGTGGTGAATCTGTGGAATCGCTGCCACAAGAGGCTGTGGAGGCCAAGTCAGTGGATAATTTTAAGGCGGAGATAGATAGATTCTAGATTAGTGCGGGTGCCAGGAGTTATGGGGAGAAGGCAGGAGAATGGGGTTAGGAGAGAGAGATAGATCAGCCATGATTGAATGGCGGAGTAGACTTGATGGGCCGAATGGCCTAATTCTGCTCCTAGAACTTATGATAGACACAAAAAGCCTGGCGTAACTCAGCGGGACAGGCAGCATCTCTGGAGAGAAGGAACCGGGTGACGTTTCGGGTCGGGCCGACCAGCGATCCCCGCACACTAACACTATCCTACACACCCTGGGGACAATTGACATTTTATACCAACCTGGACGTCTTTGGAAAGTGGGAGGAACCGGAGATCCCGGAGGAAACCCACGCAGGTCACGGGGAGAACGTGCAAACTCCGCACAGACGGCCAAGAAGGGTCTCGACCCCGAAACGTCACCCATTCCTTCTCCCCAGAGATGCTGCCTGTCCCGCTGAGTTACTCCAGCATTTAGTGTCTATCTTCGGTTTAAACCAGCATCTGCAGTTCCGTCCAACACTTTATGAACATGAACTTTACACTGACCTTTCTCAATAACCACACTATATATTTTTTTCTCTTTTGAACTGTGCTCATGGATTTTGGAGTGATATTTTCGAAATATTTACAAAATTATTTAAGACAAAAATGGAACCCAATAACGAATTGATTATATTTGGGGTAATGGAAGACGGGAACAAATTGAGTTCATCTCAAAAGTCAATTTTTTAATTATGGTTTAATAATAGCAAAAAAATTAATATCGAAATGTTGGAAAAATACACCAATACCAACGCTCAAAATGTGGATTGCAAGTATGTTGGATACCGCACATCTTGAGGAAATGCGATTCTCCTAATAGATAAATTTGACCAATTCATAACGAGTTGGTCTCCATTTGTCGTCTTTTTGGAAACATATGGTGCAAAACAAGTGTAAAAGCTAATCCGTGACTGCGGAGGTCAAGATTATAAATGATCTCCTTACTTCTATTTTCTTTTCTTCTCTTTTCTTCTTTTATTCTCTTTCTTCTATTTTCTATGTCTCAACTTTCTTTTTTCACTCTCTATTTTTCTTTTTCACATCTCACATTTTTCTATTTTTCATTATCTAACTTTTTTCTTTTTCTTCTTTATTACAAAAGATTTTTTAAATAAGAAGCTGTACATAAAAGGTATTATGAAAATATGATTGTATACAATTGCACTTACTTCTAATAAAATTTAAATATTAAAAATGTTTTTAAAAAAAAACTGTGCTACTAATTCCCTTTTTACTAGCCACACAAGCAACACGTCCAGATTAGAAGAATTTGTGTCTTAAAATAGACAATAGGGCCAGTTTCCACGCTGTGTCTCCAAATTAAACTAAACTAGCGTGAATGGGTGATTGATGGTTGCCATGGACTCGGTGGGCCGAAGGGCCTGTTCCCACTCTGTATCTCTAAATTACACGAAACTAGTGTGAATGGGTGATCGATGGTCGGAATCGGTGGAAGCTAAAATAAATACTCGAACACAACCAAAACATCCAAATATTGAGCTTAGGTAGACAAAAATGCTGGAGAAACTCAGCGGGTGAGGCAGCATCTATGGAGGGAAGGAATAGGTGACGTTTCGGGTCGAGACCCTTCTTCAGAATGATGACAAAAATGCTGGAGAAACTCAGCGGGTGAGGCAGCATCTATGGAGGGAAGGAATAGGTGACGTTTCGGGTCGAGACCCTTCTTCAGACTGATGACAAAAATGCTGGAGAAACTCAGCGGGTGAGGCAGCATCTATGGAGCGAAGGAATAGGTGACGTTTCGGGTCGAGACCCTTCCGGGTCTCGACCCGAAACGTCACCTATTCCTTCGGGGTCTCGACCCGAAACGTCACCTATTTCCTTCGCTCCATAGATGCTGCCTCACCCGCTGAGTTTCTCCAGCATTTCTGTCCACCTTTGATTTTCCAGCATCTGCAGTTCCTTCTTAAATATTGAGAAATGATTTTATTCAAAAATGTGCCCTTTTGCCAGCGTAGTTCCAGTTGTGATTCTCTGTAGTTAAATGCACGGAGATGCTATTTCTGCCCCAGTTCCAACATTTTAACCGAGCTCGCAGCTAATTTAGTCTTTGGAGTTTAGTTTAGTTTGGAGCAGGGGTCGGCAACCTTTCCGGCCCCAGGGCCGAATGCGGCCCGTAAAAACCCGAAATCATCCGGCCCGCAGGGAGGCTTTTTTTCCCCCCGTAATCATCCGGCCCGCCGGGAGGCTTCCCCGAGCAGCGGCCGAACGCCGAGCTCTGGCTGTACCGCATCCTGCGCAAAGCCGCCGGCATGGCCGTGCGCCTTCTGTGAACACGTGATTTGATGCCTGCCATCCGGGCGGGATCCACGTGTACAAGTGATAGATGCGGCCCGCCATCCGCTCACAGACATGTGTCCCGGCCCCTATGGCAGGACAAGGTTGCCGACCCCTGGTTTTCGATGTACCGCGCGGAAACAGGCCCTTCGGCCACCGAGTCTGCACCCGGCCGGCGATCCCCGCACACTGACACTACCCCACACACACACTTGGGACAATTATACATTTACACCAACGCCAATTAACCTGCAAACCTGTACGTCTTTGGAGTGTGGGAGGAAACCGAAGACCTCGGATCGAACCCAGGTTCTCTCTGGCGCTGTGAGGCAGCAACTCTACCGCTGCGCCACCGTGCCGCATAAAGCATTTCACCTGCTGTATTTCTGGGTGGAATTACTTCAACTTTGCTCTCCTTGGTGTGAATCCATTACAAGTGCAGAGGTGGGAACAGATTGAGCAGCTAGTTTAGTGTTCCTGTGTTTGCAGGAGAGCGTATAACAGACCTTACTGTGGTAACTCGGGGTCAAATCTGAGCTAATATCTTCACGGCCGGGGCTTTCGTCAACATATCCCGTAATTCTCCGGTAAAGCCTTCTCTTATTTTGCTTCCCAGTCTTAATTTATAACCAACCTCCCCCCTTGAGATCGGTGTCAGTTTGCTGGAGAGCAGCTTTGTCAATTCCCTCCGCAAACTTACACTCGAGCCCAGATTGCGTTAACCTCTCCTCCTCGCTTCAGATTCTTGCACCTGGCATTGCTATGATTGTTTGCCCCTGCAGCCTCTGTGGGCCATTGTTTAACTTACTGGAACGCACCGAGCATAGGCTCCCTGCTACAAGTAGGGCGGCACGGTGGTGCAGCGGGTAGAGCTGCTGCCTCCCAGCTCCAAAGACCCGGGTTCGATCCTGAACGCGGCTGATGTCTGCGCGGAGTTTGCACCACCTCCACCGTGACCCGCGCGGGTTTTCTCCGGGTTCTCCGGTTTCCTCCCACACTCCAAAGACGTGCAGGTTTGTAGATGTCTGAAGAAGGGTCTCGACCCGAAACGTCACCTATTGCCTTCGCTCCACAGACGCTGCCTCACCTGCTGAGTTACTCCAGCATTTTGGTCTACCTTCCATTTTTCCAGTACCTACAGTTCTTTCTTAAACCTACAAACCTGCACGTCTTTGGAGTGTGGGAGGAAACCGGAGCACCCGGAGAAAACCCACACAGGTCACGGGGAGAACGTACAAACTCCGTACAGACAGCACCCGTGGTCAGGATCGAACCCGGGTCCCTGGCGCTGTGAGGCAGCAACTCTACCGCTGCGCCTCCGTGCCACCTAACTTTACTAACATTGGTCTTGTGTGATTATGTTGTTATGTTTTATAAATGTTTAACCCCTTCATCCCCACCCTCTGAATTAGGCGACAGTGGGCGCAGTGGGTAGGACATGAAGAAGGGTTTCGACCCGAAACGTTGCCTATTTCCTTCGCTCCCCAGATGCTGCTGCACCCGCTGAGTTTCTCCAGCACTTTTGTGTACCAGCGGGTAGGACCGCTGCCACACAGCGCCAGAGGCCCGGGTTCTATCCTGACCTCGGGAGCTGTCTGTATGTGAGGAGTTATTTTTTTAATTTAATCAAAAATAATTTATTCAATTGTGATACAAAGCAAAACCGTGGTAACACACCCACCGCCAGAGTACAAAATCACCAAATTATCTAACACACTAAACCCCCCGAGGTGCCCAGCGGTCCTGGAAATCCCCCAGGGCGCCCGTGGACAGCACCTAGTCCCTCTCTAACACCACCCGGGCGCGGACGTAACCCCGGAAAAAGGGGCAGGCAGCCGGCTCGGGCGGAGCCCTCTTCCGCCTCGCACCGTGACTCGCGGATGGCCCAGCTTGGCCAGACCCAGGGGCAACACAACCAGGACATCTTCGGCCCCTACCCCCTCTCCCCTACGCACAGGTGAGGTTGGTGGTTGTGAAGTGCAGCCAGAAGGCAAGGAGCAGTCCCTCTAGATATTGGAACAGGGGGCAGCAGCCTCACGCACTCCACATACACGTGGAACACACACTCTTCCAGCCCGCAACAGTGGCAGGAGGCTAATATGTGTGGAGTTTGTACGTTCTCCCTGTTACCGCGTGGGTTTCCTCCGGGTGCTCCGGTTTCCTCCCACATCCCAAAGACACGCAGGTGTGTAGGTTAATCGGCCCCTCTGTAAGTTGCCCCCCCTAGTGTGGAGGGAGTGGATAGGAAAGTGGAATAACATAGAACTGGTGTGAACGGGTGATCACTGGTCGGTGCGGACTCGGTGGGCCCAAAAGCCTGTTTCCTAAACTGTATCTCTAAACTAAACTAAACCAGATAGACACAAAAAACTGGAGTAACTCAGCGGGGACAGGCAGCAGCATCTCTGGAGAAAAGGAATGGGTGACGTTTCTGGTCGAGACCCCTCTTCAGACTGAGTATCAGGGGCGAGGGAAACTAGAGGTATGAGATGATACAGGACCATTACACAAATTAAATTAAACTTCAATAGTCAATAATCAGATTTATTCGTCACATACACTAGAAAGTGCAGTGAATTGAATTTGCCAGCGGCGGTACAGTCAAAAAGAAACACACAATACACAATAAAACATTTAACGCAAACATCCACCACAGTATTCATCACTGTGGTGGAAGGCACAAAGTTTAGTCAGTCCTCCTCCATTTTCCCCGAGGTCGGGACCACAAACCTCTGTAGTTGCCGCTGCGAGTGGCCAGATGTACAGGCAAGGTAAGTCCCGAATCGGTGCTTCCCTACCGGAGACCGCGGCTTCAAGATGACGTAGGCCGCAGGCGGTGGGCGATCGGAGCTAAATTTGCTATGTATTCTTCGAAGATGCATCTCAGACTCAGAGTCATAACAATAATAATAATAATAATCATTTTATTTACTGGCGCCTTTCTAAAACCCAAGGACACCTTACAATGCATAGAATCACTAAAAAAAAAAAATTAAAAAAAATACAAAAGACATAATCGGAATAAATTAAATATAAAAACACCACAGTACACAAATCAAGGACAGAATTCAATTTCAAGAGCACCAAAAGAAAATAAGAAACACAATTTGAGGAGAGAGCAGCGGCGACCAATTCGCGCCAGCGTCCACTCTCCCCTCCGACCGTCATAGAGTGATACAGCGTGGAAACAGGCCCTTCGGCCCAACTTGCCCACATGTCCCAGCTACACTAGTCCCACCTGCCCGCCCTTGGTCCACATCCCTCCAAACATGGCCTATCCATGTACCCGTCTAACTGTTCCATAAACGTTGGGATGGTCCCAGCCTCAACCACCTCCTCTGGCAGCTTGTTCCATTCACCCACCACCCTCTGTGTGAAAAGATATATTGTGAAAAAGACTCTGAGATGTATCTTCCTAAGTAGTCCAAGTGCTACTTGATTTCCAAAGTGTTTTTTACAAATTCCTACCCCCATGGCTGAGCTGTTTTAGGTGCCTAACTTCATAGTCTGATTATAGCTGTAACATTGGGCATTGTACAGGCTCACGTCTTTAGGAACGGGCTGGATCACTACTCCCATTCAATTTCACGCACAATTAATTTTCAGGCTTATTCATGTTCAGTGTCACAAATAACTCAGTGTTTTTTTTTTTTAAGAAGGAACTGCAGATGCTGGGAAAAAAAATCGAAGGTAGACAAAAAATGCAGGAGAAACTCGGCGGGTGAGGCAGCATCTGTGGAGCGAAGGAATAGGCGACGTTTCGGGTCGAGACCCCGAAGGAATAGGTGACATTTCGGGTCGAGACCCTTCTTCAGACTGATGACAAAAATGCTGGAGGAACTCGGCGGGTGAGGCAGCATCTATGGAGGGAAGGAATAGGTGACGTTTCGGGTCGAGACCCTTCTTCAGACTGATGACAAAAATGCTGGAGGAACTCGGCGGGTGAGGCAGCATCTATGGAGGGAAGGAATAGGTGACGTTTCGGGTCGAGACCCTTCTTCAGACTGATGACAAAAATGCTGGAGGAACTCGGCGGGTGAGGCAGCATCTATGGAGGGAAGGAATAGGTGACGTTTCGGGTCGAGACCCTTCCGGGTCTCGGCCCGAAACGTCACCTATTCCTTCGGGGTCTCGACCCGAAACGTCACCTATTCCTTCGGGGTCTCGACCCGAAACGTCACCTATCCCCTCGCTCCATAGATGCTGCCTCACCCGCCGAGTTCCTCCAGCATTTTTGTCTACCTACAATGTTTATTCTTAATCATTTTACCTCTCATCGCTGAAAATGGCTGACAGTGTGAAAGATAATCTTCTTTGGTTAATTTTAGTTTAGTAAAGCTGTAGTTAAGTTTAACTCCATTTAATTTAATTTAGTTTAGTTTAATTTAATTTAACCTAATTTAGTTTTGTTTAGTTTCATTTATTTTACGTTAGTTTAGTTAAGTTTAGTTCAGTTCAGTTTAGAGATACAACACGGGAACCAGGCCCTTCGGCCCACTGAGTCCGCGCTGACCAGTGATCCCCGCATATTAGCACCATCCGACACACACCAGGGACATATTACGCTTACACCAGGCCAATTAACCTACAGACCTGTACGTCTTTGGAGTGCGGGAGGAAAACGAAGATCTCGGAGAGAAAACCCACGGGGAGAACGTACAAACTCCGTACGGACAGCGCCTCCGTAGTCGGGATCGGGCCCGGGTCTCCGGCGCTGTATTCGCTGTGAGGCAGCGACTCTACCGCTGCGCCTCTGTGACCGCCTGTTACAGGTCTGCTCTCTGATGCTGGTGGGGAGGTTCAGTTGGCCTGAAGAAACTGCCCCAGCTGGGAACAAACTGGGGAAGTGGGTGAAAATATGACTCGGAGTTTCACGACAGTTGATAAACGTGGACAAGTTGGTGACAATGACAGTGTTTTAACACCTCAATGTAGTTCCAGCCAGAGTAAGTCCCGGGGAATCGCTGCAAGGAGCAGTTTACAGATCATAGCAAGGCTCAATAATGGTACATCATTTCAGAGAGGGATTTTGTTCCAGTGTTCGGCAGGATGGTGACACGGGCTGTAGTTTGAGAGTAATCCCCAGACAGAATCTGAAGCACAAACAAATACTTTATTGCCACACGTGACAGGTCACAGCAAAATTCTTTGCTTGCACACCCAAGGTATGTAAATAGTAGCCAC
>CM075980.1:2464065-2545613 GCA_038087875.1 Malacoraja senta | reverse complement strand
GGCTCGATGGACCGAACGGCCTGCTCATATTCTCCCGAATCGCTTTCTAATTCTTTGACAGTGGGAAAAGGAAAATGAAGCTTCCGACCTTGGAATATCCGTTCTTTGTAATGGGCTCTTGTTGAAGGAAATGTCATTTCAATGAGTTCCTGCGAAGGAGAGAGACACTGATGTGATTCACGTACGGACTTCTTATGAATCAAGGAGAGAGACGCGCCTTTGGTTCTGAAAGCGAGCTGCAATCAATTGAACGGAAGTCGCGCAGCAGTAAAAATAGATTCCGTTTCATTCCTCCCTGTTGCACCATGCAGAGTATCAAAAATGAAACCTAAAGGGCCTGTCCCACTTACGTGATTTTTTCGGCGACTGCCGGCACCCGTCATAGTCGCAGCGGGTTGCCGAAAATGTTCTACGCGTTGAAAATCCAGCGGCGACCAGAAAAAGGTACGACTCTTTGGGCGACTACTCACGATCATACAGGCGTCCGTGATGGACGCGTGTCACTGCCTACGCCACCACGTCTCACCACGCGCCATGCGCGCGTAATGCACGCCATGCACACGTAATGCACGCCATGCGCGCGTAATGCACAACATGCACGCGTAATGCACGCCATGCGCGCATCACGTGCCCGTCAATACACGCGTGTCGTGCTTCGTGACGTGTTTAATATCGCGTAAATGACGCGCAAATGGCGCCCAAGTGGGACAGGCCCTTTACTGTCTCCCTGATTAAATTTAATCTGTGTCTGCCTCGTTGTCACCTTCCCCGAGCTCTACATTTTCGTTTTGATCTGCATCCCCTTTGATGTCTCGTTTTCACACCATGCCCTTGCTTATCTCTGCGCCTCCCCCCCCCCCCTGACTCTCGGTCTGAAGAAGGGTCCCGACCCGAAACGTCACCCGTTCCCTCTCTCCGGAGATGCCGCCTGTCCCGCCGGATTACTCCAGTGTTTTGTGTCTGTCCTCCAGAAGGATTTGATGAACGTTACTAATGCGTCGAATCTCTGCAGTTAGATTGGTTGCATATTCAGTCAAAGAGATCCCCATAGACTTCATTATGAACACCACCATATTCCACTCAGTGATAATCAATTACTCTGGGCTTATTACTGCAACTGTCACTGGAGTGATATGTTTTCAACAGAAAGGACTATCATAAAATGGCTTTAATATCAGAACTTGTCTGCTCTCTATCAGCTTTGCAAACTGCAGTGGAGAGCATTATAGTTCCACTCTAAGTGGGCTCAGCGGGTAAGATCAGCGCTCCTCCAGGTCTTGTGCAGGGCGGTCACGGTGGCACAGCAGTAGAGTTGCTGCCTTGCAGCGAATGCAGTGCCGGAGACCCGGGTTCGATCCCGACCACGGGTGCTGTCTGTACAGAGTTTGCACGTTCTCCCCGTGACCTGCGTGGGTTTTCTCCGAGCCACAGTCGGCTGCGGAGGCCAAGTCAGTGGATATTTTTCAGGCAGAGACAGATAGATTAGTGCGGGTGTCAGGGGTTACGGGGAGAAGGCAGGAGAATGGGGTTCGGAGGGAGAGATAGATCAGCCATGATTGAATGGCGGAGTAGACGATGGGCCGAATGGCCTAATTCCTTATGACCTCATGACCTTCGGTTTCCTCCCACACTCCAAAGACGTACAAGTTTGTTGGCGAATTGTATCAATGGTGTTTTAATTTGGTTTGCAGATTAATTGGCTTGGTATAAATGTAAATTCTTCCTAGTGCGTGTAGGGTGGTGTGAGTGTGCGGGGATCGCTGGTCGGCGCGGACTCAGTGAGCCGATGGGCCTGTTTCCGCACCGAATCGTTAAGGGCCTGTCCCACTTGCATGCGATTGCATGCGTTTGGCACGAACAACCGGAAGCGGAGGTCGTGCGAAGTTTGCGCGAAGTTCACGCTAAGTTCGCGCGTGACGCCATTTACGTCATGCTTACAAATCAGCTGGGCAGGCGGCGGGTCGACTAAATTTGGGCGTCGCATGGCGTCGGGCGGTGACGTCATCACGCAACGCCACGCTGGGCGGTGACGTCATCACGCAACGCCACGCGCTAGGCGTACGCCGTCAAGACGCTGCGTACGACGTCAAGACGCTGCGTACGACCGCAATGCGCCTGCGTGCGTACGCGGGCCGACAGGCTGTTGCCGCGCGAAGAAGATTTCGGTCACTGCAAGAATTTCGGAGCCCTGCGCGATGTCGGGACCAGCCCCGCACAACTCCATACCCCTCCGCGCTTCTAAGTGGGACCCGCCCCGCGCGGCCATACGGTGCCCGTACGCCTCAAGCGACCACGAGGTCGCGTAATTTGCGAGCCAAGGTCGCGTAAGTGGGACAGGCCCTTTAGACGAAATTAAACTTCAAGTAACTTTCGAGGTGCTAGTCCTCCAATTCGAATGTCATTCAAATGTTTTCTTCTTGGGCTTCCATTGTTATTGTAATTAAGTGAGGATATATTGACATAGACATTAGCCAGGCTGTATACATAGTCTTTAATTAGGGCCACATTGCTGCAGTAATTAACCAAGGATGCCACCAGAATTGCAATCAATCAGAGTTCATCAATATATTGATCAGTCAGGTTGGGACTATGATTATCAGTGGTTGTACCTGCGGAATAATTTACTGGGTTCAGGAGTCAAGGGTCAAGGGTCAACAGTCAAGGGACAAGGGTCAAGGGTCATCAGGCAACTGAACCATCCTACCACAACCAGAGAGCGGTCCTGAACTACTATCTCCCTCGTTGGCGACCCTCGGACTATTTTTGAAGAAGGAACTGCAGATGCTGGAAAAATCGAAGGTAGACAAAAATGCTGGAGAAACTCAGCGGGTGAGGCAGCATCTATGGAGCGAAGGAATAGGCGACGTTTCGGGTCGAGACCCTTCTTCAGACTGATAAAGTCTGAAGAAGGGTCTTCACCTGAAACGGCACCTATTCCTTCTCTCCATCGATGCTGCCTCACCCGCTGAGTTTCTCCAGCATTTTTTTGTCTACCTTTGTGAACGGGAGATCGCTGGCCTTCAGACTTTAGACATACAGCGTGGAAACAGGCCCTTCGACCCACCGAGTCCGCACCGACCAGCGATCAGCCCGTACGCTAGTTCTATCCTACGCCTGGGACAACTGACGATTAACAGAAGCCGGAGTGGGCGGCATGGACTCGGTGGGCCGAAGGGCCAAGTTTCCACGCAGTAAATCGTCCAAGCAGTACGTGTTCAAATTAAAGAGTAGTTTGTGTTAAAGTCGCCTCCATCAGTCAGAGCATTGAGTGTACAAATTGGAAGGCCTATGTATAAGACGTTGGCGAGGCCACATTTAGAGTATTGTGCTCAGTTTTGTGCAACGTCTTGTGGGAAAGATGTTGTCAAGCAGGAAAGGGTGCAGGGAGGAGTTATGAGAGAGGATTTGTGCTGTCTGTACGGAGTTTGCACGTTCTCCCCGTGACTGCGTGGGTTTTCTCCGTGTGCTCCGGTTTCCACCCACATTAGCACTGGGCACCATGTTATAGGAAAGATGTTGTCAAGCTGAAAAGGGTGCAGAGAAGATTTATGAGGATGTTGCCAGGACTCGAGGGTCTGAGCTACAGGGAGAGGTTGAGTAGCCTGGGGCTCCTAGCGTAGGCTGTGACCATGTTGGCCGATCATAGAGTGGTACAGAGTGGAAACAGGCCCCTTTGGCCCAACTTTGGACCAACACCGACCAATGTGTCCTATCTACCTGCCTGTGTTTGGCCCCCATATCGCTCCAAACCTGCCCTATCCATGTACCTGTCCAAATATTCCTTAAACGTTGGGATAGTCGCTGCCTCAACTACCTCCTCCGGCATAAATCTTCTCTGTACCCCTGCCGGTGTGGGCAAGTTGGGCCGAAGAGAGAGCTAGATAGGGCTCTTACAAATAGCGGTCAGGGGATATGGGGAGAAGGCAGGAACGGGGTACTGATTGGGGATGATCAGCCATGATCACATTGAATGGCGGTGCTGGCTCGAAGGGCCGAATGGCCCAGTCCTGCGTCTATTGTCTATTGTCTATTGACTCTGTGAAAGTCAAACAAGCTCCCACGCTAATATCGGTAATTTTGCGGGGGGGGGGGGTGGATGTAAACGGAGTCCCTGTCACATACGGAATCAACAGGGCTACGCTCCCCAATGTTACCCCATGTTGGGGGAGTCCGGAACCAGGGGTCACAGTTTAGGAATAGGGGGTTGGCCATTTAGGACTGAGATGAGGAAAAACCTTTTCGCCCAGAGAGTTGTGAATCTGTGGAATTCTCTGCCACAGAAGGCAGTGGAGGCCGATTCACTGGATGTTTTCAAGAGAGAGTCAGATAGAGCTCTGTAGGGCTAACGGAATCAAGGGATATGGGGAGAAAGCAAATTGGCCCGAATGTGTGTAGGATAGTGTGAGTGTGCGGGGATCTCTGGTCGGCGCCAACTCAGTGGGCCGAAGGGCCTGTTTCCACGTTGTATCTCTAAACTAAACTAAATAAAACTCGTTCAGTGTGCCGAGGTACATTGAAAGCCTATTTCATGTGAGCTATCCAGTCAATGCAATGACTATATCAAATTACAATCGAGCCGTCCACAGTGTACAGATGCAGAATAAGGGGAATAACGTTTAGTGCAAAAGTCCAGAAAACTCCAATTAAAGATAGTCTGAGGATCTCCATTGTTGCAGCTCAGGACCGCTCTCTGCTTGTGGTCGGATGGTTCAGTTGCCTGATAACAGCTGGGAAGAAGCTGTCCCTGAATCTGGAGGTGTGCGTTTTCACACTTCTGTGCCCATGTATGGTCGTTCCGCCGACTGGTTAGCACGCAACAAAAGCTTTTCACTGTACCTCGGTACACGTGGCAATAAACTGAACTCAACTCAAACTCTTGCCTGATAGACAATAGACAACGGACAATAGGTGCAGGAGTAGGCCATTCGGCCCTTCGAGCCAGCACCGCCATTCAATGTGATCATGGCTGACCATCCCCAATCTGTACCCCGTTCCTGCCTTCTTCTCCCCATATCCCCTGACTCCGCCATCTTTAAGAGCCTGATGGGAGAGGGGAGAAGAGGGGAGTGAGACTGGTCCTTGATTATGCTGCTGGCCTTGCCGAGGCAGCGTGAGGTGTAGATGGAGTCAGTGGAAATGGAGGTTGGTTTGCGTCCACAACTCTCTGCGATTTCTTGCGGCCTTGGATGGAGCCAAAACAAAACCGCTGCCTACGCCACATCCGTAGAAGTTGGTGAGAGTTGTCTGGCGACATGCCGAACTTCCTAAGCCTCCTGAGGAAGCATTGTTGGAGCACTCTCCGCGTCAAAGCCATGACTGTGCTTCATTAATAATATTATTAATAATGCGATTAATAATTGAGAATAGGATTACTTATTGAAAATGTGTGGCACCTGTATAATCGCAATGAAAATCCGGGCCAGGCTCGAGCTGCGGCCTTGAATCCTGTTAATAAAATCATCAACATCATGGTAACAAGGTTGACGGAAGCAGCTAGATTTGTATGTACCAAGATCACGGCAGACAGCTGGAGTTTGCTGTGATTTTTGCAGCTAACATCAGCTTTGACAGTTTTAGTAAAACAATCTGTATAAATATCCCACCTTCCAAGCTGCCAGCAAGATAGATGAACTGTAGAAATCTCGCCAGACTCGAGCTGTCGCCAACGCTCCTTTAGTTTAGTATAGTTTAGAGATACAGCGCGGAAACAGGCCCTTCGGCCCACCGGGTCCGTGCCGACCAGCGATCCCCGCACACTAACACTGTCCTACACACGCACACTGTGGACAATTTTATACATTCACACCGAGCCGATTAACCGACAAACCTCTGCGTCTCTGGAGCGCGGGAGGAAACCCCAAAATATCGGAGAAAACCCACGCAGGTCACGGGGAGAACGTACAAACGATGCACAGACAGCACCCGTGGTCAGGATCGAACCCGGGTCTCTGGCGCTGTAAGCGCTGTAAGGCAGCGACCTTACCTCTGCGCCACTGTGTCGCCCACTTTGATGCCTTGAAGTGTTTTGTTATGATGCAGGAAGATTGTTCCCGATGTTGGGGAAGTCCAGAACAAGGGGTCACAGTTTAAGGATAAGGGGGAAGTCGTTTAGGACCGAGATGAGAATTTTTTTTTTCACACAGAGAGTGGTGAATCTGTGGAATTCTCTGCCACAGAGGGTAGTTGAGGCCAGTTCATTGGCTATATTTAAGAGGGAGTTAGATGTGGCCCTTGTGGCTAAAGGGATCAGGGGGTATGGAGAGAAGGCAGGTACGGGATACTGAGTTGGATGATCAGCCATGATCATATTGAATGGCGGTGCAGGCTCGAAGGGCCGAATGGCCTACTCCTGCACCTATTTTCTATGTTTCTATGTTTCTATGTTATAATCATTCGCTTGTTCACAGGAAGAGTAAATATCCACAAGGGAGGCATATATCGCCTGTAACCTACTGCCCGTGGAAGGATACATATGATGAGCGTTTGACGGCACTGGGCCTGTACTCACTGGGGTTTAGAGGGCTGGGGGGAGACCTCATTGTGTACATGGATCGCTGGTCGGCGCGGTGTCAGTGGGCCCGACGGGCCTGTTTCTGCGCTGTATCTCTAAAGTCTAAATTGAAGAGACTGGTGGGGGCTTGGGGAATAAAACTGATGACATGAAAGATGCTTCAACGAACAAGTTTTTCCCACTGACAATCCGATCAATTAATTGGCCACTTCCAACCGTTACCCCGCCGGCAGCAATTACGGCCTGTACCGATGGATTAGGTGAGTCTTGAAATGGCTCCCGGCACTGTGTTGGCAGGCCGAGACATCTACGCACATGGGAGTCTGGTGGGAGGCAAGAGCAATTACCACCTCCCTTTCTCAAGTGGCAATTCAGTCAATGCCAAGCAACAATCATGAAAAGAATGGGTCGACTGGGCTTATATTCACTGGAATTCAGAAGGATGAGAGGGGATCTTGTAGAGACATATACAATAGACAATAGACAATGGGTACAGGAGCAGATCAGCCATGATCACATTGAATGGCGGTGCTGGCTCGAAAGGCCAAATGGCCTGCTGCAGGCCATTTTCCCCTTCGAGCCAGCACCGCCATTCAATGTGATCATCCCCAATCAGTGGATAAATGTGAGGTTATCCACTTTGGTGGCAAAAACGGGAAGGCAGACTATTATCTAAATGGTGGCCGATTAGGAAAAGGGGAGATGCAGCGAGACCTGGGTGTCATGGTACACCAGTCATTGAAAGTAGGCATGCAGGTGCAGCAGGCAGTGAAGAAAGCGAATGGTATGTTGGCCTTCATAGCAAGAGGATTTGAGTATAGGAGCAGGGAGGTTCTACTGCAGTTGTACAGGGTCTTGGTGAGACCACACCTGGAGTATTGCGTACAGTTTTGGTCTCCAAATCTGAGGAAGGACATTATAGCCATAGAGGGAGTGCAGAGAAGGTTCACCAGACTGATTCCTGGGATGTCAGGACTTTCATATGAAGAAAGATTGGATAGACTTGGCTTATACTCGCTAGAATTTAGGAGATTGAGAGGGGATCTTATAGAAACGTACAAAATTCTTATGGGGTTGGACAGGCTAGATGCAGGAAGATTGTTCCCGATGTTGGGGAAGTCCAGGACAAGGGGTCACAGCTTAAGGATAAGGGGGAAATCCTTTAAGACCGAGATGAGGAAAAACTTTTTCACACAGAGAGTGGTGAATCTCTGGAACTCTCTGCCACAGAGGGTAGTTGAGGCCAGTTCATTGGCTATATTTAAGAGGGAGTTAGATGTGGCCCTTGTGGCTAAAGGGATCAGGGGGTATGGAGAGAAGGCAGGTACGGGATACTGAGTTGGATGATCAGCCATGATCATATTGAATGGCGGTGCAGGCTCGAAGGGCCGAATGGCCTACTCCTGCACCTATTTTCTATGTATCTATGTATGTATCTAAGTACCCCGTTCCTGCCTTCTCCCCATATCCCCTGACTCTGCTATTTTTAAGAGCCCTATCTAGCTCTCTCTTGAAAGCATCCAGAGAACCTGCCTCCACCGCCCTCTGAGGCAGAGAATTCCACACACTCACCACTTACAATTCTTAAGGGAAGGGACAGGCTAGGTGCAGGGAAAATTGCTCCTGATGTTGGGGGAGTCTAGAACCAGGGGGTCACTGTTTAAGAATTAGGGGTAGGCCTTTTAGGAGAAACTTTTTCACCCAGAGAGTTGTGAATCTGTGGAATTCTCTGCCGCAGAAGGCAGTGGAGGCCAATTCACTGGATGTTTTCATGAGAGGGTTAGATTTAGCTCTTAGGGCTAACGGAATCAAGGGATATGGGGAGAAAGCAGGAACGGGGGTACCGATTCTGGATGGTTAGCCATGGTCATATTGCATGGCAGTGCTGGCTCGAAGGGCCGAATGGCCTACTCCTGCACCTATTTTCTATGTTTCTAACAAACAATTCTTTACTCAGTGGGTCACTCAGAATGCTCTGTTCTACATTTTCCTTGTTCTCAGTCCCCTTTGTCCCATTTTCACACCTTACACAACCTTATCACTGTGTCTCCCTCTCCCCTGACTTCATTCTGAAGAAGGTTCTCGACCTGAAACGTCACCCATTGGAGGGCCCGGCCTGCCAACACAGTGCCGGGAGCCATTTCAAGACTCACCTAATCCATCGGTACAGGCTGTAATTGCTGCCGTCGGGGTAACGGTTGGAAGTGGCCAATTAATTGATCGGATTGCCAGTGGGAAAAACAGGCTGGTTTCGTTGAAGCATCTTTCATGTCATCAGTTTTATTCCCCAAGCCCCCACCAGTCTCTTCAATTTAGACTTTAGAGATACAGCGCAGAAACAGGCCCGTCGGGCCCACTGACACCGCGCCGACCAGCGATCCATGTACACAATGAGGTGTCCCCCCTCCCCCCCCCAACCCTCTAAACCCCAGTGAATACAGGCCCAGTGCCGTCAAACACTCATCATATGCATCCTTCCACGGGCAGTAGGTTACAGGTGATAAATGCCTCCCTTGTGGATATTTCCGGCTGCGGGAGTCAAGATCATCCCATCAACGGAAGGCTCGAGGCCGCCCGACCGCGGGAGAACAATGAAGGGAAGAGATTGAACTTTTTTTTTTCGCCTTGCATCACAGTGAGGAATGTGGAGGAGTCACTGTGGTGGATGTTCATGTTAAAATGTGTTTTGTGTGTTTTGTGGCTTTTTATTGGTATGGCTGTACGGCAAATCAAATTCCTCGTATATGTTGCAAAACATACTTGGCTAATAAAGCATGATTATGATTATGAGGTGGACAGCAAAATGCTGGAGTAACTCAGCGGGTCAAGCAGCATACCCATAGAGTCGTAGAAGGCGTCAACTTGCCCACACACACCAACATGTCCCATCTACGAGCGGGCAAGATCATCTCCGACCCCTCTCACCCTGGCCACAAACTCTTTGAATCACTTCCCTCTGGAAGGCGACTCCGGACTGTCAAAGCTGCCACAGCCAGACATAAAAACAGTTTAAATCCACGAGTAGTTGCTCCACTCAACAGCCAAAAATCTGTAGCCTCCCTTTGATCTGGTATTTTGTTGGTTCACATGCTTGATCAATGGTGTTTTATCATTAATGTTTTATTATTATTAATGTTTAGTGTTTTCTGAGTCATTCGTAACTGTCACTGTATGTCATGTTGTTACTTGTGGGTGGGAGCACCAAGGCAAATTCCTTGTATGTGAATACTTGGCCAATAAACTTACTTACATTTGTTCTACATCTCTCTACATCACTGTCTCTATCTCTCGTTTCCCTCTCCCCTGACTCTCGGTCTGAAGAAGTGTCTCGACCCGAAACGTCACCTATTCCTTCTCTCCTGGGATTCTGCCCGTCCCACCTACCTGCGTTTGGCCCACATCCCTCTAAACCTGTCCTATCCATGAACCTGTTTCTTAAATCCAGCATCTCCAATCTACCTTGATCATCTCTCCATGTTCTCCAGCATCTCTGGAGAATGTAAATAGGTGATGTATCGAGTCAGGACCCTTCTTCCCTGTGAATGTTATATTTGTTGTTCTAACCTGGTTTAGCCTAAGTCTGAATCTAGAGTCATCAGTATGGATGACCATGTGGGTGTTCTCAGTTGCTGCCTCACAGCGCCAGAGACCCAGGTTCGATCCTGGCTGTGGGTGCTGCCTGTACAGACTTTGTACGTTCTCGCTGTGACCTGCGTGGGTTTTCTCCGGGTGCTCCGGTTTCCTCCCACACTCCAAAGTTGCACAGGTTTGTAAGTTAACTAAGTTGTCCCTAGTGTGTGTAAGGATAGGGTTAGTGTACGGAGTGATCGCTGGTCGGAGTGGATTCGGTGGGCCAAAGATACATGATAAGTGAATAACGTTGAGTGCAAGGTAAAGCCAGCAAAATCCGATCAAGGATAGTCCGAGGGTCACCAAAGAGGTAAATAGTAGTTCAGGACTGCTCTCTGGTTGTGGTAGGATGGTTCAGTTGCCTGAGAACAGCTGGGAAGAAACTGTCCCTGAATCTGGAGGTGTGCGTTTTCACACTTCTGTACCTTTTGCCCGATGGGAGAGGGGAGAAGAAGGGAGTGGCCGGGGAGCGACTCGTCCTTGATTATGCTTGGACGGAGCTGTTCCCAAACCAAGCCGTGATGCATCCCGATAAAAATGCTTTCTACGGCGCATCTGTAGAAGTTGGTGAGAGTTGTAGGGGACATGCCGAACTTCCTAAGCCTTCTAAGGAAGTAGAGGCATTGGTGTGCTATCCTTTAACTCCAGTCTAAAGAAGGGTCCCGACCGGAAACGTCACATATCCTTTTTTTCCAGACATGCTGCCTGACCGGCTGAGTTACTCCAGCACTCTGTGCTTTTCTCTGGTGTAAACCAGCATCTGCAGCTCTTGTGTAGGAAGAAACTGCAGATGCTGGTTTAAACCAAAGACAGACACAAAATGCTGGAGTCACTCAGCGGGACAGGCAGCATCTCTGGAGAGAAGGAGTGGGTGACGTTTCGGGTTGAGACCCTTCTTCACACTGATGTCGGGGGGGGGGAGGGAGAAACATAGATAAGGAAGTCTAAGGTGTGAAAATAGGGCACAGGGGATGGAGATCAAGGAAAATCAAAGAGATCTGATTCTACTGGACGTTTTGATTGATCGATTGATCAAAGGATAATCATCAGAAGGCTGTGTCGTCGCTACGAACGGACGGACGGACGGACGGAGCTGAGCAGTCAAAATGCCACCAAAGAAGAACGAGGAAATTGAGGATATAATGAAGGCGCTTGATTTTCTGTCTGAGGAGATGGCTACTGTCTCTAAGCAGCAGAAAATTATAATTAATTTGATGAGTGAAATTAAAAAACTGAAAAAACAAAATGAGGAGAAGGATAAGAGGATGGCCAGCCTAGAATGCCGTGTAACAGACCTGGAGCAGTACACCCGCATGAATGACATTATTGTCAGCGGACTGGAGACCAGGCCCCGGTCCTACGCCAGGGCGGTAACAGCAATGGCCGATGGGGAGCCCACCGCTCCAGACATGGACTCCGTGGAGCAACAGGTAACTGCTTTCTTTCATAGCAAAGGCATATCCATATCCAACACAGACATTGAAGCATGTCATCCTTTACCTCGAAAAAAACAAAGTGTCAAACCAGCCATAATAATTCGTTTTACGAACAGAAAACACAAAAATGCATTGCTCAGACAAGGGAAAAAGCTCGAGGGATCTGATGTTTATGTGAATGAGCACCTTACAAAAAAAAAATGCAGATATCGCCAGAAGCGCACGCATCCTAAGGAAGCAGAAAAAAATCCAGTCAACCTGGACAACAAACTGTAAGGTGTTCATAAAGCTAAACGGGTCACCAGAGGAGGCTAAAGTGCTGACCATAAGATACATCGAGGAGCTGGACAAGTACCAGTGACTCCAGAACAGTGACTGTGTCTATCAGTGGGATTGACTTGAACTATTATGACCATGGACTCTTGTGAAGAGTTTGACTGTTTAAACTTGATAACAGCTGGAAATGAAAGGGACAATGATGGTTGGAACTTTAAATCATTTAAATTCACTGATCATAATATGCATGATTTTGAACAAGATATTGACCCTGAAAATAATGTTCTTAACAATATAAACAATAACTGCTGTTATTACTCTGAAGATCAATTCAACATGAACATAAAATCAGATCATGGAATGTCAATAATTCATTTCAATAGCAGAAGTTTATATGCAAATTCTCACAACATTAAGGATTACTTAAGTCATCTAAACAAATCATTCAATGTGATAGCCATATCTGAGACCTGGCTTAGTACTGAAAAGGGTGTGGATTTTGAGTTAAATGGATATGAACTGAATTACATAAATAGGAAAAATAAAAAAGGAGGGCTTTGTATGTAGATAAAAGATTAAATTATAAAATAGTGGAAAATATGACAACTAATATTGATGATGTGATGGAGATTATTACTGTAGAAATCTACCTGGAAAAAAAGACAAATGTAATTGTAAGTTGTGTATACAGAGCACCTGGTTCCAATATTGAAATATTTAAGAATAGTATGGAAAGATTGTTTGCCAAGAAAGATCACAGAGTTGTGTATATTTGGGGTGATTTTAATTTAGATCTCTTAAATCCCAACAAGCACAAACAGACTGATGAATTTATCGATGTATTGTTCAGTATGAGTTTTGTTCCACTTATCACCAAACCAAGTAGAATAACATCTCACTGTGCAACTCTAATAGACAACATATTTACAAACAGTATGGACAACAGCATAAAGAGTGGGTTACTACTAAATGAAATCAGTGACCATCTGCCGGTTTTTGTAATGTTTGTTTGTGAATATGTTAAGTGTAAGGATGTTAATAAGATTAGATACAGGAGAGTAAGAACAGAAGAATTTATAAATATATTTAGAAATGTATTACTGACCCAAAATTGGAAACAGGTGTTTAAAGAGACTGATACCAACAACACGTATGAAACATTCCTGATAATATTTAAATCATTATATGATGAACACTGTCCTTTGAAACAACACAACAAGAAGCAAAAATATATAGGTAGGCCATGGATGACAAAAGGACTACAAAATGCATGCAAAAAAAAGAATATCTTGTATAAAGAATTCATAAAATTCAGAACTATAGGAGGAGCAGAAAGTAAATACAAAAGATATAAAAACAAATTGACTAGTATTATGAGGACAGGTAAGAAAGATTATTATAATAAAATATTAAACGATAATAAAAATAATATTAAGGGCATATGGAATGTGTTAAATAATATTATCAGGAATGGATCAATGCATATAAACTACCCTCAGTATTTTGAAGACAATGATACAACTGTAAGCGATATGAATGATGTGGTTAATGGGTTTAACAAATTTTTTGTAAGTGTGGGACCAAAACTGGCAGAAGAAATCGATAATCCACAGTCAGAAGGAGAGGGGAAGGTTGTGGATTTGTTAGACAGCAACCCAAACTCAATGTTTTTGAAAGCAGCTGATGAAAAGGAGATTATTGACATTGTTAGTAATTGTAAGAATAAAAGGTCTACAGACTGGAATGACATTGATATGGCTTTAATCATTGATTGATATTGGTGTAATTGTAAAATCCTTAACTTATATTTGCAATTTATCTTTCAAAACTGGTGTATTTCCATGTAAAATGAAAACTGCCAAAGTCATCCCACTATACAAAGCTGGAGACAGAAATCAATTTACAAATTACAGGCCGGTGTCGTTACTCTCTCAGTTCTCAAAAATATTAGAAAAACTGTATGTAAGTAGATTAGATAACTTTATCGAGAAGCACGAATTGCTAGTTGATAGTCAATATGGATTCAGGTCAAACAGATCGACATCCATGGCATTAATGGAGTTAATTGAAGACATTACCAGTTCTATAGATAACAAGAAATATGCAGTGGGTGTATTTATAGATTTGAAAAAAGCATTCGATACAATTGATCATCATTTGCTAATCAAAAAACTGGAAAAGTATGGAATCAGAGGGGTTGTACTAGAGTGGATGAGAAGCTACATAAGTAAAAGACATCAGTTTGTGCAAATAGGGGACTGCAAATCAACATGCTTAGAAATAACTTGTGGAGTCCCACAGGGGTCGGTTTTGGGCCCCAAATTATTTATTTTGTATATTAATGATATATGTAGGGTGTCAAACCTCTTGAAATTTGTGTTATTTGCAGATGACACTAATATTTTCTGTGATGGGGACAATTTGCAGCAGCTTTTGGAGGTGGTCACAGCAGGAATGAGTAAACTAAAAACATGGTTTGATTTGAATCAATTATCATTAAATTTAAACAAAACCAAACTTATGCTGTTTGGAAAACGCAAAATAAATACACAAGTAAAAGTAATGATAAATAATGTTGAAATAGAAAGAGTGTATGAAAATAAATTTCTGGGTGTGATTCTTGATCACAAAATCTGCTGGAAACCCCATATAAAACATGTATGTGAGTGCAAAAGTAGCTAGCACGGAGTATTGGAGTGATGGGGAAAGCAAGGCATGTTTTGAATGAGAGAGCACTGTATATTCTGTACAGCTCACTTGTGTTACCGTATTTAAATTACTGTGTGGAAGTATGGGGCAACACCTACAAAACCACCTTACAATCACTAAGCACACTACAAAAAAGAGCTATTCGTATAGTAAACAATGTAGGATATCATGAACACACCAGATAGATAGATAGATTCCTTTATTGTCATTCAGACCTTTCGGTCTGAACGAAATTATGTTGCCTGCAGTCATACACAGAACCAATAATAACAAAACACAATAAACACAAATTAAACATCCACCACAGTGAGTTCACCAAGCACATCCTCACTGTGATGGAGGCAAAGTCTTAGTCTCCGTCTCTTCCCTCCTTGTTCTCCCTCTGCGCTGAGGCGATCGATCCAGGCCGAAGATGCCGCCCTCCAGTCCAGCGGACCTCCGTGGTGATGTCGCCGCCGCCGAAAGCCGGAACGCCGTCTCCGCTCCGAGACGGCCCGCCACAGCATCAGCTCCGGGCCGCCGCCCCAGCTCCAGGCCGCTGCCCCAGCTCCGGGTCCCGAAGTCTCCGCTCCGGGCCGCCGCCCCAGCTCCAGGTCCCGTAGTCTCCGCTCCAGGCCGCTGCCCCAGCTCCGGGTCCCGCAGTCTCCGCTCCGGGCCGCCGCCCCAGCTCCGGGTCCCACAGTCTCCGCTCCAAACCCCGCTGTATCAGCTCCAGGCCACCGCCGAATGCCAGAACGCCGCACCAGCAAGTCGGGCCACCGCTGCCTCAGCCCCGAAGACGGCCAGCCTCTCGTTGGTAAGTCCTGGCTGGCTCTGCCTCCGTAGCCTCGGGGTCGGTCGCAGGTTGGAGGCCGCCAGCTCCGCCATTAGGCCTCAGCGCAGACGGAGGCAGAGAAGGGGGATACGTCACGAAAAAGTCGCATTCCCCCGAAGGAAGAGACAGAGAACATGTTTCACCCCCCCCTAACACAACCCAACAAACTAAAACTTAACCAAAACAAGACAAAAAAAACAACAGAAAAAAGTAAAAACAGACGGACTGCAGGCGAGCCGCAGCTGTTAACAGCGCCGCCACTTCCGGAAGCTGTATACTGTATTTAAAATGACACACCTTAAAGATTAAGGATCTGGTAGAATTTAAGACTGCACAAATAATTTATAAAGCAAAAAATAAACTGCTACCTGTAAACATACAAAAACTGTTCAGAGACAGAGAGGGGGGTTATAACTTTAGAGGGAAACTAAACTTGAAACAGCATTATGCTCGGACCAATTTAAAAAGTATGTGTATTTCCATTTGTGGGGTGGTTTTGTGGAATGGTCTTGACGAAACGATTAAACAAAGTATGAATATAATGCAATTTAAAAAAATGTACAAAAGATATATCTTTGAAAAGTACAGTAATGAGGAAGGAGAATGTAAATCTCACAGATGTTAATGGTACTTGTTCCTTTTGTTCTTTTCTTTTTTTTGTTCTTTTTTTCTTAATAGCTTGATTGGAGTAGTTTTATTTGAATTGTCTGTTTAGTTTATTTTATTGAATTTTGCATTTGTTAATGGTTAAGAATGGGGGTAGGACTTGACAAGTATAGGCTTCTTCCTGTCCCTTTTCCAACGAGTCTAATGTGTATTATGTTGAAATTGGCTTTTGATTTTTTAATTTATGTATGTACATATATGTTATGTATGTGTGTATGTGTGTATATGTATGTATGTATATATGTACATGTATATGTATGTATGTGTGTATGTATTTATGTATATATATATATGTATATATATAATTTTCCTTTATTTATTATTCATTTTCATCTTTTCTTTTCTTTTTTTAATCGTTCGTTCGAAATAATAGATTTCAAATCAAATCAAATCAAATCTGTGCCTGCATCAGTAGTCTGATATCATGATAATGGGATTACAATCATGCTCTGATGTTTCTTCATTTCTAATATTATTACTCAATCTGTTACATTGCCCTGCATCCTCCAAATATATGGAATTACAATTACAATTAAGCTGTTTCATAAAGCAGAATTTAATTGGAATTGTTCGTGTCATTGCTGGGATATTGAATTAGACCCAGCATGTTCATTGCTACTGTTGCAGCAATTTTCCCGGAAGGGGAGACCATGAAAGGTGAAGCAATATGATTTTTGTGTCTTATTGTGCGTTTGTGTGGCGTTTGTGGAAGCACTGAGGAAGATAAGGCGGGGCAGCAGGGGCGAAGGCCGCGGATGGCCAACAGGATCAACAAACCCATCGGGAAGGCTGGCTCCGTCCTGGGGGCGGGAGGTGGGATGCACCGGGGAAGGGGGAGGATGCTCCTCAAACTGCGGAGCATCCTGGACAATACAGCTCACCCCTCCTCCGTGACGCACTGGTCGACCTGAGGAGCACCTTCAGCAACAGACTGGTCCCCACCAAGATGCAGCCCAGAACGCCACAGGAGATCCTTCTTCCCTGTGGCTATCAAACTGTACAACTCCTGCCCCTTCTGTCGTGGGGTAGACGGCCTTCCCCCCGCCCCCCCTCCTCCCCCCCCCAATCTTTGATCCACCAAGCAGTCACCAAAGACTCAATCACTCCACCTTGCTTGCTTCTTCCTCTTCTTGCGTATGGCGTGCACAGCCTAAAGTTGTTGGACAACTTGTTCTATTTGATCTGATTTGATTGTGCACGCCAGGTCGATTGCATCCGTCGAAACAGGTTGCAATCCTCCACCCCATCTTGCTTGCTCATCGGTGCCGGCTCTGATTGGTTTTGTACCTTTTCATGCCCCTAGTTTCCCTCTCCCCCGACTCTCAGTCTGAAGAAGGGTCCCGACCCGAAATGTCACCTATTCCCTGTTCTCCAGAGATGCTGCCTGACCCGCTGAGTTACTCCAGCATTTTGTGTCCGTGCCGTTCTGCCTTCAAACGTACCTCTATTCTCTACTGTAGGTAAGAGTTAACTGCGCAGAATTCTTGCACCTGTGAATGAAGTCACTGGTCTCTGCCATCGTGAGGCAGCAGCTCTACCACTATGCCACCGTGCCACCCTTCAAAAGAGTGCCTGGCCTGACTCAGGAGAGTCCAGAACCAGGGGGTCACGGTTTAAGAATAAGGGGTAGGCCATTTAAGACTGAGTTGAGGAAAAACTTTTTCACCCAGAGAGTTGTGAATCTGTGGACTTCTCTGCCAATGGAGGCCAATTCACTGCATGTGTTCAAGAGAGAGTTAGATTTAGCTCTTAGGGCTAACGGAATCAAGGGATATGGGGAGAAAGCAGGAACGGGGAACTGATTGTGGCTGATCAGCCATGATCACATTGAATGGCGGTGCTGGCTCGATGGGCCGAATGGCCTACTCCTGCACCTATTGTTTCTATGTTTCTAAGTCAATCTGGTTTTTGAGGAGAAGTGGGAGAGAGGAGGAGAAAACTGGAATAAAATGATTGCTTTTTCTTCTGCTTTCAAATTATTTCTCAAAACCTTATTCCACTGAAGAAGGAATGGTTGGGTAACTGTGCAGACTCAATCACACCGAAGGTAGACACAAAATGCTGGAGTAAACTCAGCGGGACAGGCAGCATCTCTGGAGAGAAGGAATGGGTGACGTTTCGGGTCGAGACCCTTCTTCAGACTGAGAGTCAGGGGAAAGGGAAACGAGAGATATAGACGGTGATGTAGAGAGATATAGAACAAATGAATGAAAGATACGCCAAAAAAGCAACGATGATAAAGGAGACAGACCATTGTTAGCTGTGGGCGAGGTGAAAACAAGTTGCAGATAATGAGACTCAACAAGATGACTGAAGCTGGTATGAGTTGGGTGGGGGAGAGATGGAGAGAGGGGGGGATGTAAGGGTTACTTGAAGTTAGATAAATCAATATTCATATCACTGGGGTGTAAGCTGCCCAAGCAAAATATGAGACGCTGTTCCTCCAACTTGTGTTTGGCCTCAATCTGCCCACACCAAATATTTATGCCAAAGGGTTTCGGCCCGAAACGTTGCCTATTTCCTTCGCTCCATAGATGCTGCTGCACCCGCTGAGTTTCTCCAGCACTTTTGTCATCAGTCTGAAGAAGGGTCTCGACCCGAAACGTCACCTATTCCTTCGCTCCACAGATGCTGCCTCACCCGCTGAGTTTCTCCAGCATTTTTGTCTACCTTCGATTTTTCCAGCATCTGCAGTTCCTTCTTCAAAAATAGTCCGAGGGTCACCAACGAGGTAGATAGTAGTTCTGGACCGCTCTCTGGTTGTGGTAGGATGGTTCAGTTGCCTGATGACCCTTGACCCTTGTCCCTTGACTGTTGACCCTTGACCTTTGACTCCTGAACCAAACATTTAGTTTAGTTTAGAGATACAGTGCGGAAACAGGCCCTTCGGCCCACCGCGTCCGCAGCGACCAGCGATCCCCGCACACTAACACTATCATGCACATACTAGGGATTTTTTTTTTCCATTTATACCAAAGCCAATTAACCGACAAAACTGTACGTCTTTGGAGTGTGAAGATCTCGGAGAAAACCCGCGCAGGTCAAAGGGGAGAACGTACAGACTCCGTACAGACAAGCGCCCGTAGTCAGGATCGAACCCGGGTCTCTGGCGCCGTGAGGCAGCAACTCTACCGCTGCGCCACCATGCCGCCCTTCAAAAGGGTAGCTGTCCTAACTCAACGATACCAAAAAACAGACACAAAATGCTTTGATATTCTGCAAATTCTGCCAATCGCTGCTCTAGGTGTCAGCTGCTCTGCATCGGTGAGACCAAGCGCAGGCTTGGCGATCGCTTCGCCCAACACCTCCGCTCATTTCGCAATAACCAACCTGATCTCCCGGTGGCCCGGCACTTCAACTCCCCCTCCCATTCCAAATCCGACCTTTCTGTCCTGGGCCTCCTCCATGGCCAGAGTGAGGCCCAGCGCAAATCGGAGGAGCAGCACCTCATATTTTGCTTGGGTAGTTTACACCCCAGCTGTATGAACATTGACTTCTCCAATTTCAGGTAGTCCTTGCTTTCTCCCTCCTTCCCTTCCCCTTCCCCTTCCCAGCTCTCCAACAGCCCACTGTCTCCGCCTCTTCCTTTCTTCTTCCCGCCCCCCCCCCCCACCCACATCAGTCTGAAGCAAAGATCCTACAGCGAGCAAGATGGACCACTCGACGAAAAAGACGTAGTACGGTCATGGGCAGATTCATGGGTAATTTTAGGCCCCATTTCCGTAACCGGCTTCCGTCTCCGCACCAAAGATCCCACAGGATAATAGTGCGGAGTCGGAAGCCGATTACGGAAACATCCTCGTAAAAATAAAAGTTATTTAGTAAAAATCTTCTCCTCATTTTCAGAAATTTAATTTACTAACACAAACTGTTCCCCCCGCAACGTTGATTGCACTGCGGGTCGGGTCGGGTCGGGTCCGGTTACGGAAATGGACGAAAAAAAGGCCCACGTTCCGCTCCGTTGCGTACTACACGTCAGCCCATTGCATTTGGCAGGAGTGGTCTATCTTGCTAGATTCAGATTCAGATTCAGATTCAGAAAACTTTATTGTCTGTCGTAAGAGAAAATCTTCTTTGGCGTGGCTCAACATACAAACAGGACAATGTACTGATACGCAGGTCATACAACACAGATTTCTGCGAGCACACACCGTGTGTATAGATCTTAAAAGCAAGTATAAGGATTAAAAACTGTAAAAATAGACAAGATGAAAGTTGTGGACACGTGTAAAGTGACAGTGCGTCAGGGTCAATTTGTCCATTGTTCATCTTTTATTTAAGCTGTTTATGGCAATGGGTATGAATGAGTTTTTGTGGATGCTTTTCTTAGATAGGGGGACTTTATATCAGCGGCCTGATGGCAGATGTTGGAAGGACTTGTGCAGGGGGTGGGTGGGATCCTGTGTAATGAGGTTGGCTTTCCTTTTAACTGCCTGGGTGTGAAGTACTGATAATTGATTTTGAGTTATAGCTATAGGATCTTTGGTCTGAAGAAGGGTCTCGACCCGAAACGGAAATAGGCAACGTTTCGGGTCGAGACCCCGAAGGAATAGGTGACGTCACCTATTCCTTCGCTCCATAGATGCTGCCTCACCCGCTGAGTTTCTCCAGCATTTTTGTCATCAGTCTGAAGAAGGGTCTCGACCCAAAACGTCACCTATTCCTTCGCTCCATAGATGCTGCCTCACCCGCTGAGTTTCTCCAGCATTTTTGTCATCAGTCTGAAGAAGGGTCTCGACCCGAAACGTCACCTATTCCTTCGCTCCATAGATGCTGCCTCACCCGCTGAGTTTCTCCAGCATTTTTGTCATCAGTCTGAAGAAGGGTCTCGACCCGAAACGTCACCTATTCCTTCGCTCCATAGATGCTGCCTCACCCGCTGAGTTTCTCCAGCACTTCTGTCTACCTTTTGAAATTCTGCAAAAGTACTTTGCGGCTTTCTTTGCCGTGACACCCTGAGCGTCGAGGGAAATAATTGAGCTGGTTGTTCTAATCCACAGTGCCTGATGAATCATTACAATGCTCTTGCATATAAACTACATTGCCCCGAGCAAAGTGAACACAAAGCTGCTACTAATGGAAGATAATCACATTTCGCTACTCCTAACATTACACAGATAAATTAGTTTATACAGGATAATGTAATTATAAGGATATAATGACAACTTCGCAAATCAACAGTGTCTCGACAAAAACGCAACTGATGGGAAATAATTGGAGAAATTAGGATTGTAAGCCAAATGCAATCTAGGATCTCGCGCCTGCCTGTGTGATGGATAACCAGGAAGATTCACCTCTTCAAGTGACTGCCAAGTGTACAATTTACAAAAATGCTCTTTTCAATGTTTAGTCAGACAGCACGGAAAAAAGGCCCTTCGGCCCAGTTTGTCCATGCCGACCAAGACGCCCATCTGATGTTGTCCGAAGGTAGACACAAAATGCCGGAGAAACTCAGCGGGCGAGGCAGCATCTACGGAGAGAAGGAACAGGCGACATTTCGGGTCGACACCCTTCTTCAGATTTGAGCTTAGGAGCAAGGAGGTCCTACTGCAGTTGTACGGGGCCCTGGTGAGACCACACCTGGAGTATTGTGTGCAGTTTTGGTCTCCTAATTTGAGGAAGGGCATTCTTGCTATTGAGGGAGTGCAGCGTAGGTTCACCAGGTTAATTCCCTTGATGGCGGGACTGACATATGATGAAAGAATGGATCAACTGGGCTTGAATTCACTGGAATTTAGAAGGATGAGAGGATATCTTATAGAAACATAAAAAAAGGGATGGGACAAGCTAGATGCAGGACAAATGTTCACAATGTTGGGGGAGTCCAGAACCAGGGCTCACAGTTTAAGAATAAGGGGGTCGGCCATTTTGGACTGAGATGACGAAAAACGTTTTCACCCAGAGAGTTGTGAATCTGTGGAATTCTCTGCCACAGAAGGCAGTGGAGGCCAATTCACTGGATGTTTTCAAGAGAGAGTTAGATAGAGTTCCTAGGGCTAAAGGAATCTAGGGATGTGTGGAGAAAACAGGAACAGGGTACTGATTTTGGGTGATCAGCCAAGATCATATTGACTGGCGGTGCTGGCTGGAAGGGTCGAATGGCCTACTCCTGCACCTATTTTCTATGTTTCTGTGATATCCTTTCGACTTTCGACTTTGGAGATAAAGCACGGAAACAGGCCCTTCTGCCCAAATTGCCCATGCCACCCAAATTGCCCACCTGAGCTATTGCAGTATCCTTTAGACTTTACACTTTGGAGAAACAGGCCCTTCGGCCCACCGAGTCCGTGCCGTCCAGCGATCCCCGCACACTATCATTGTCCTACAC
Organism: Malacoraja senta; assembly: GCA_038087875.1. Classification (NCBI taxonomy): domain Eukaryota; kingdom Metazoa; phylum Chordata; class Chondrichthyes; order Rajiformes; family Rajidae; genus Malacoraja; species Malacoraja senta. The sequence goes on along the minus strand of CM075980.1, from coordinate 2,523,243 downwards.
ACATTAGGGACAATTTTCAATTTTTACTGAAGCCAATTAACCTACAAACCTATACATCTTTGGAGTGTGGGAGGAAACCGGAGCACCCGGAGAAAACCCACGCAGGTCACGGGGAGAACGTACAAACTCCATACAGACAGCACCCGTAGTCAGGATCGAACCCGGGTCTCTGGAGTTGAATCTACCAGTAGTGTCCTACAAAGAAAAATCTCCATGAATCTGATTTTTCATTTAGTCTTACAGTTCTTCAATATTATCAAACCGTTTCAGCATATTAATAGGTATATCTATTTGTCATGTATTTCTGTGTTAAAGTGGGATACCAATTACAGAGTTAAATATTGACAATATATAACAAAGTCTGAAGGTTATCAGTGAGATGATCGATCTGCATGGTGTTTATAAAACCAACAGCGGGAGGAATTAGAGGGCGACACGGTGGCGCAGCGGTAGAGTTGCCGCCTCACAGCGCCAGAGACCCGGGTTCGATCCTGACTACAGGCGCTGTCTGCACGGAGTTTGCACGTTCTCCCCGTGACCTGCGTGGGTTTTCTCCGGGTGCTCCGGTTTCCTCCAACGCACCAAAGACGTACAGGTTCGTAGGTTAATTGGCTTCAGTAAAATTGTAAATTGTCCCGAGTGTGTGTAGGGTAGTGTTAGCGTGCGGGGATCGCTGGTCGGCGTGGACTCGGTGGGCCGAAGGGCCCGTTTCCGCGCTGTATCATTAACCTAAACTGAACTAAACTAAATAACAGTATATGGAATAATAAATTTGTATTTTATTAGAAGTACATTACATTACAACCACATACATTAGTACTCGTCATTTATATCTTCTTACAATTAATGTACTCCATTTATTTTTTACACTAGAAAAGGAAAAGATTGAAAGAAAGAAGAAAGTGAAGGAAAAAGTGGAAGTGTAGGAAATGTGACAACAAAAAAGGACAAAGACCCTATAAGAGCAAAATTAAAAACAAAAGAAAAAGAGTTAAGAAATAGACCCTAGGAAAAAAAGAAAGAGAGAAAGAGGAAAAAGAGAGAAACAAATATTTTTATGAGCATTACGCAAATTGGACATACCAGCTCTTCAACTATCATCCCCCCTTACCTGACCTCAATTTTTTTTTTAAAGTACTTTTGCACCTTATGTTTGTAATAAAGTATATGGAATAATGACAAGGCATAATGATGGAGAATTCTTCCAGAGGTCAGAATTGGGGCTCATCAGAGAACAAAGACTCTGGACTGAAAATCACCTCTGTCCTTTTCTCTAACATATGAAGTGGACGCGATTGATTCAAATGATAGCAGGCTTCGGAAGTTCGGCATGTCCCCAACAACTCTCACCAACTTCTACAGATGCTCCGCAGAGAGCACGGCCCTGTTTCCACCAATCTTTCCACCACCACGCACAAGAAGCACAAGATGCGTCACGGCTTGGTCTGCAAACGGCTCCATCCAAGACCGCAAGAAATTGTAGTAAAATTTGTGAACGCAGCCCAGACCCATCGCACAAACCGACCTCCCTTCCATCGAGTCCGTCTACACCTCGCGCTGCCTCGGCAAGGCCAGCAGCATCATCAAGGACCAGTCTCACCCCCCCCCGGCCACTCCCTCTTCTCCCCTCTCCCATCAGGCAAGAGGTACAGAAGTGTGAAAACGCACACCTCCAGATTCAGGGACAGTTTCTTCCCGGCTGTTATCAGGCAACTGAACCATCCTACCACAACCAGAGAGCAGCGCTGAACTACTATCTACCTCATTGGAGACCCTCGGACTATCCTTGATTGGACTTTGATTGGAAATAGTGCCTGATCCATTCAGTTACTGTGTCTATCTTTGGTGTAAACCAGCAGCTGCAGTTCCTGCCTACACAGTCATGTTTACTACAGTGGGCGGCACAGTGGCGGTAGAGTTGCTGCCTCACAGCACCAGAGACCCGGGTTCGATCCCGACTACGGACGCTGTCTGTACGGAGTTTGTACGTTCTCCCCGTGACCTGCGTGGGTTTTCTCCGAGATCTTCGGTTTCCTCCCACACTCCAAAGACGTGCAGGTTTGTAGGTTGATTGGCTTGGTGTAAATGTAAAAATTGTCCTTAGTGTGTGTGTAGGGTAGGGTTAGCGTGCGGGGTGATCGTTGGTCGGCACGGACTCGGTGGGCTGAAGGGCCTGTTTCCGCGCTGTATCTCTAAACCGAACCTTACCTGATGAATGGTGTAGGAAGGAACTGCAGATGCTGGCTCAAACCGAAGATAGACACAAAAAGCTGGCGTAACTCAGCGGGACAGGCAGCGTCTCTGGAGAGAAGGAAATGGGTGACGTTTCGGGTCGAGACCCTTCTTCAGACTGATGTGGAGGTGGGGGTTGGGGGGGGTGCGGTAAGAAGAAAGGAAGAGACGCAGACAGTAGGCTGTGGGAGAGCTGAGGAGGGGAGGGAAAGGAGGGAGAAAGCAGGGACTACCTGAAATTGGAGAAGTCAATGTTCATACCGCTGGGGTGTAAACTGCCCAAGCGAAATATGAGGCGCTGCTCCTCCAATTTGCGGTGGGACTCACTCTGGCCATGGAGGAGGCCCAGGACAGAAAGGTCGGATTGGGAATGGGAGGGGGAGTTGAAGTGCCAAGCCACCGGGAGATCAGGTTGGTTATTGCGAACCGAGCGGAGGTGTTGGGCGAAGCGATCGCCGAGCCTGCGCTTGGTCTCACCGATGTAGAGCAGCTGACACCTGGAGCAGCGGATTGAATAGTTGAGGTTGGAGGAGGTGCAGGTGAAACTCTGCCTCACCTGGAACGACTGCTTGGGTCCTTGGATGGAGTCGAGGGGGGGGAGGTAAAGCGAGATTAAGATAGAGAGATTAAGCTTCCTTTATTAATAGTCTGACGGCGGCCCGCGGTACAAAAGGGTGCAAGAATCTGCAACCTCTCCCACGGAACAAGAGCCCATGAATAATGTGGAAGCTACAGACTTGCCTCAGCAAATCGTGCACCAGTTAAACCCGTTTTATGCCGTAATCGCCTTTTACTCGAGTGCAATTTTTATTCCACATCTTGACAATTATTACTGTTGATCCCCAAGGTTTCTCTTCCCTAATTTACGGTGTCGTCCCTCTGAGTGCATGTGAAAATCCTTTTTAAAGATGGGCTGTAATATCCTCTAATGAAATACTGCAGGGCTGATAATCCTCAGTGCCTTCTCGCCATTGCCTTCAATGATTTGTACAGGTGCGAAAATAATGTCCGGAACCATCCGTGGCGCACTTTGTTTTCCTGCCTTTTTTATACACATTATAGATTTCGAGTGGGCCGGCTGACGCTTTACTTAATTTATAAATAAATATACTTTTGCTCGATAATGAAAATTCATTGTTCTCAGGAGCAATATCACGGCCAATCTTTCTGTTGCCATGGCGATAGGGAACAAACCTGCCACTGTGGGACTTAAAAGGATTATGTGAGTTTTAAACCAGGAGTCTAATGGTTTCAGCTCTTACTGATATTGTTGTCAATGAAGGTAGACAAAAGTGCTGGAGAAACTCAGCGGGCGCAGCAGCATCTATGGAGCGAAGGAAATAGGCAACGTTTCGGGACGAAACCCTTCTTCAGACTTGTTGTCAACGAAACTGCGTGGCACGGTGGCACAGCGGGTAGAGCTGCTGCCTCACAATGCCGGAGACCCGGGTTCGATCCCGACCTCGGCTGCATCGCCCGTTCACACTCGCTCTGTGTTCTAATCCTGCACACTTGGGGCAATTTACAGAGGGCCAATTAACCCGCAAACCCGCACGTCTTTGTGCGATGTGTGTGAGGGGGGTGGGGTGGGGGGAGGTAACCGGAGCGCCCGGAGGAAAAACCCACGCAGGTCACGGGGAGAACGTGTTCCAACTCCGCACGGAGGCAGCACCCGAAGGTCGGGATCGAACCGGGGTCTCCTCACCCTCCATCGACTCCGTCTACAACTCACGCTGCCTCGGCAAGGCCAGCAGCATAATCGAGGACCAGTCTTATCCCCGGCCGCTCCCTCTTCTCCCCTCTCCCATCTGGCAAGAGGTACAGAAGTGTGAAAACGCACACACACCTCCAGATTCAAGGACAGTTTCTTCCCAGCTGTTATCAGGCAACTGAACCATCCTACCATCAACTAGAGAGCGGCCCTGAACTCCCATCTCCCTCATTGGAGACCCTCGGACTATCTTTAATTGGACTTCATCAGACTTTACCTTGCACTAAACGCTATTCCCTTTATCCTGTATCTGTACACTGTGGACGGCTCGATTATAATCATGTGTAGTTTTTGCACTGACTGGTTAGCACGCAACAAAAAGCTTTTCACTGTACCTCAGTATACGTGACGGTAACACTAAACTTATCTAATGTCAAGAAGCAACAACGTTTTATTGTCATTTGCCCTCCGAGTCTATTTAGTACAGAGTTGATTTGGAGGTTGTAGTGGGGAAGGAGCTGTTCCTGAACCTGGACGTTACAGTTTTCAGGCTCCTGTACCTTCTTCCCGATGGCAGGGGTGAAATGAGAGCGTGGCCAGGGTGGTGTGGGTCTCTGACGATGCTGGCTGCCTCGTTGAGACAGCGACTCCTGTAGTTCCCTTCGATGGTGGGCAGCTTTGGGCCCCATATCTGAGGAAGGATGTGCTGGCTCTGGAGAGGGTCCAGAGGAGGATTCCGACAGTGGTCCCAGGAATGATTGGGTTAGCGTATGATGAGCGTTTGACGGCACTGGGCCTGTACTCGCTGGAGTTTAGAAGGATGAGGGGGACCTTATTGAAGTCATTGAAGTTCTTTAGTCAGAGGGCGGTGAATCTGTGGAATTCTCTGCCACAGACGGCTGTGGAGGCCAAGTCAGTGGGTATATTTGGGCCCCTATCCCTTCTTCCTGATGATCTCCATCACTGCGCCACCCTAATGCATGGATGCATGTGTGATACATGCATTTCACAATCAGTTGTATTACAAGTCTATCGTACACCATTCAATACCCTTTCTAGTCCATCAAGTTTGTTAGAAGTCTTGTCTGTCCCAAGTCTAAATAAAATCTTGAGAGGAATAGATGGCAGTCATGGTGGCCCAGCGGTAGAGTTGCTGCCTTACAGCAAAATGTAGCGCCAGAGACCCGGGTTCGATCCCGACTACGGGTGCTGTCTGTATGGAGTTTGTACCTTCTCCCCGTGATCTGCGCGGGTTTTCTCCGAGATCTTCGGTGTCCTCCCACACCCCAAAGACGTGCAGGTTTGTAGGTTAATTGGCTTGATTAATTGGCTTGATAAAATGTAAAAATGGCCCAGTATAAAATTGTCCAGTGCTGAGTGGTGCTCTACCTAGAGTTTTTCAGCGTACTACATCCAGATCCAGATCGGGTAGACGCACAGAGTCTCTTGCCCAGAGTAGGTGAATCGAGGACCAGAGGACATAGGTTCAAGGTGAAGGGGGAAAAGATTTAATAGGAATCAGAGGGGTAACTTTTTCACACAAAGGGTGGTGGGTGTGTGGAACAAGCTGCCAGAGGAGGTAGTTGAGGCTGGGACTATCCCAACATTTAAGAAACAGTTAGACAGGTCGGTGGATAGGACTGGTTTGGAGGGATGTGGGCCAAACGCAGGCAGGTGGGACTAGTGCAGCTGGGACATGTTGGCCAGTGTGGGCAAGTTGGGCCGAAGGGCCTGTTTCCACGATGTACCACTCTCTGCCTCAATGAATCTGTTTTGCACCATTCAATACAGTGTCTAGACCTTAGACTTTGCTACAAACCTGAAATATCTCTTGCACTTTCATAGTTGGCTGGCCAATTGATTTCCCCTTGAAGAAACGCCGAAAGTGTACTTAAACCAGTTGACGTCAATTCCTGGCCTCGATTACACGCTAATGTCCAACCATGAAATAAATTGATCCAAATAAAGAAAGTAATTCAAGGATGAAGCCTTCTTATTATGACCAGTGTCAAGTAATAACCTACAGGGCCACACTACTAAGTCAGGAGAGAGCCTGCAGTATTTACTTTAGTTTAGTGATACAGCGTCTAAACAGGCCCTTCGGCCCACCAGAGTCCGCGCCGACCAGCGATCCCCGCACACTAACACCACACCTCCCTACACACACTAGGGACAATTTAATTATACCAAGCCAATTTACCTACAACTCCTGTAAGGTCTTTGGAGTGTGGGAGGAAACCGAAGATCTCGGAGAAAACCCCACGCGGGTCACGGTTTTAAGGTCAGTTTATTGTCACAAGTAACAATTACGGTACAGTGAAATTCCGTGAGTTAGTGACTCAAATTTCACTGTACCGTAATTGTTACTTGTGACAATAAACTGACCTTAAAACCGTGACCCGCGTGGGGTTTTCTCCGAGATCTTCGGTTTCCTCCCACACTCCAAAGACCTACAGGTGTGTAGGTAAACTTGGCTTGGTATCAACATAAATTGTCCCTAGTGTGTGTAGGGTGGTGTGGTGTTAGTGTGCGGGGATCGCTGGTCGGCGCGGACTTGGTGGGCCGAAGGGCCTGTTTCCATGCCAATAGACAATAGACAATAGACAATAGGTGCAGGAGTAGGCCATTCGGCCTTTCGAGCCAGCACCGCCATTCAATGTGATCATGGCTGATCATCCCCAATCAGTACCCCGTTCCTGCCTTCTCCCCATATCCCCTGACTCCACTATCTTTAAGAGCCCTATCTAGCTCCCTCTTGAAAGTATCCACCGCCTCTTTCCGCCTCCACCGCCCTCTGAGGCAGAGAATTCCACAGACCTCTGAGGCAGAGAATTCTCTGTGGAATTCTCTGCCACCACCGCCCTCTGAGGCAGAGAATTCCACAGACTCACAACTCTCTGCGTGAAAAAGTATTTCCTCGTCTCCGTTCTAAATGGCTTACCCCTTATTCTCAAACTGTGGCCCCCGGTTCTGGACTCCCCCAACATCGGGAACGTGTTTCCTGCCTCTAGCGTGTCCTTAACAATCTTATATGTTTCAATAAGATCCCCTCTCATCCTTCTAAACTCCAGAGTGTACAAGCCCAGCCGCTCCATTCTCTCAGCATATGACAGTCCCGCCGTATCTCTAAATTAAAATAAAAACGAAAAATGTGGGCGAGGAAGCTGGAAGAAACCCACGTAGGTCTCGGGGAGAAGGTACAGCAGGCAGCACCCGTAGTCGGGATCGAACCCGGGTCTCTGGCGCTGTGAGGCAGCGACTCTACCCATGCCGGCCCAGTCGCCAGTCGCCAGTCGCTCCCTCCCTCTTCCTCTTTCAGTCTGAAGAAGGGACCTGTCTCTACCGCTGCACTGCACTGCGAGGTTTATATAAAGATCCTAACACCCTTGAACTGGGCACGATGTTATTATCCAGTGATGCCATCTGTCAAGAGGCAACGAATAACTGACAGGGATATCATTTCACCAGCAACTTGATTTATTTTCTTTCAGTGAGTCAATTATCAGCACGTCAGGCTTGATCTCCTCGAGGGCGAAGGAAACCAGAAGGTGTTCTTAGAAAAGGGAAGGGGGATTGTTTTTTTCAATCAGACTTTCAATCGGTCAATTCCACCAGACACGGCGAAGCAAGCATTTTATGGGGATCCATCGCAGGCCGCAGCTCGGGATGCCAACTGTCCCGTATTTGGCTGCTACTACACGGGTGAGGTCGGAGCGCTGCGTCCGGCCCCGCCTCGCCCGTCCCGACGTAGTGCAGCCCATGGAGTGCAGCAGCAGCAGCAGCAGCAGCAGCGCCTCGCCCGTGGCCCCGTCGGTCGGTCGGCAGCACGGCCAGCTGTCCGACCTACGGGCCTTCGCTTACCGCCGTCACCACCGCCACCACCCCATCCTTCTCGTGGCCGATCATCGGTTCAGGGGTTGGATGGGGCGCCGGATTTTGCGCGCGACGTCGCGCGGCCCGGGCCAAACCTCCTCAGCTGGCCCCGCCGGCTGGGCTTTGTGTGCAGTCCAGCACCCGGGGCCAACTCATCATTCACCCAGCCACGGACGAGTCGGTCAACGAATTGCCGTCGGGGAATTTGTCCCGTATTTTGACCTTTTGTCCCTTACTTGGGAGTGAGAAAGTTGGCCACCCTAAACACCACCTCCCGTCAGGCAAGAAGTAGATAAATGTGAAAACTAACACCTCCAGATTCATGGACTGTTTCTTCCCAGCTGTTACCAGGCAACCTATCACCATCCTATAATAATGCCTTTACTTCCCTAGAAGGCTCAGGAAGTTCGACGTGTCCCCAACAACTGTCACCAACTTCTACACATGCGCCCGTGGAGAGCATTTTACCGGGATGCATTGCAGCACGGTTTGGGAACGGCTCCGTCCGCGAGGGCACAAATTTACAGAGGGAGTTGTGGACGCAGCCCAGACCGTCGCACAAACCAACCTCCCTTCCATAGGCTCCATCTACACCTCACGCTGCCTCGGCAAGGCCAGCAGCATCATCAAGGACCAGTCTCACCCCCCGGCCACTCCCTCTTCTCCCCTCTCCCATCGGGCAAGAGGTACAGAAGTGTGAAAACGAACGCACACACCTCCAGATTCAGGGACAGTTTCTTCCCGGCTGTGATCAGGCAACTGAACCGTCCTCTCACCAACAAGAGAGGGGTCCTGACCTCACATCTACCTCATTGGAGACCCTCGAACTAATTTTAATCAGACTTTATTGAACTGCACCCTCCACTGTCATACACTTTATCCTGTATCTGTACGCTATGGACGGCTTGATTGTAATCGTGTAGAGTCCGTTCACTGACTGGATAGAACGCAACAAATAGGTGGAGATAGTCGTCAAGGTGATAAGGGTAGTAGACAGGGGGTTGGCAAGGGTCCGGTGGGGACACCCCTGAAACAAGGGAAGGGTTCGCCTCCGGGCTGCGGGACTGCGGAGCGGCCAGCCGCGGGCGGCGGCGCCGACTCTAACATCGGGAGCCTCGGAGCTCCAAATCGGCGCGGCCTTGTCGGCTTCGGAAGCCACGACTCCGGTGGGGAACCGGCCGTTCCAGCCGTCCCAGCCGCTGCGAGGACTCTCCCGACGCAACGGCCAGGAACATCGGGCCTCCGTAGAGGCAACTGTGGAGGCCTCAATAGGCCTGACTTTGGGGAGAACTGGGGTTGGGGACTGGACATTGTGCCTTCCGCCACAGTGGTAACCATTGTGGGGGGATGATTTTGTGTGTAGTGTGTTGTGTGTATGTTAGTCTATGTCCAAGATGGCGGTCGGAAGGGAGAGTGTACGCTGGCGCGGTTTGGCTGCCGCTGCTCTCCCTTCACATTGTGTTTCTGAATTTTATTGTTGTCTTTTTTTGGATCGAATTTCTGTCTTTAATTTGTGTATTGGTGATGTCTTTATAACTTATTTTACTCTGATTATATGTTTCTTTGTTAAATTTTGTACGGTGTCCTTGAGACTTTTGTATAGGCGCCCACAAATAAAATCTATTATTATTATTATTATTATGTGTGGCAAAAGTTTTGTTCTTTTGTTTCGTTCAGTTCAGTTTATTCAAGTTCAAGATTCAAGAGAGTTTATTGTCACGTGTCCCTGATAGGACAATGAAATTCTTGCTTTGCTTCAGCACAACAGAACATAGTAGGCATTGACTACAAAACAGATCAGTGTGTCCATATATCATTATATAAATATATACACACATGAATAAATAAACTGATCAAGTGCAAATAACAGATAATGGGCTATTAATGTTCAGAGTTTTGTCCGAGCCAAGTTTAATAGCCTGATGGCTGTGGGGAAGTAGCTATTCCTGAACCTGGTCGTAGCAGTCTTCAGGCTCCTGTACCTTCTACCTGAAGGTAGCAGGGAGATGAGTGTGTGGCCAGGATGGTGTGGGTCCTTGATGATACTGCCAGCCTTTTTGAGTATAGATCCCCTCGATGGTAGGGAGGTCAGAGCCGATGATGGACTGGGCAGTGTTTACTACTCTTTGTAGTCTTTTCCTCACCAGGGCGCTCAAGTTGCCGAACTGAGCCACGATGCCACCGGTCAGCAGCGTGTACCCAGGTACAGTGAAAAGCGTTTTGTTGCACACTAACCAGTCAGCGGCAAGACACTACATGCTTGCAATCGATCCATTTACAGTGTACAGATAGATGATGAGGGAATAGTGCAAGGGAAAGGCAGCAAAGTCCGGTCAAGGATAGTCCGAGGGACATCAGAGGTACATAATAGGGGGTAGGTGACGTTTCGGGTCGAGACCCCGAAGGAATAGGTGACGTTTCGGGTCGAGACCCGGAAGGGTCTCGACCCGAAACGTCACCTATTCCTTTCCTCCATAGATGCTGCCTCACCCGCCGAGTTCCTGCAGCATTTTTTTCATCAGTCTGAAGAAGGGTCTCGACCCGAAACGTCGCCTATTCCTTCGCTCCATAGATGCTGCCTCACCCGCTGAGTTCCTCCAGCATTTTTGTCATCAGTCTGAAGAAGGGTCTCGACCCGAAACGTCACCTATTCCTTCCCTCCACAGATGCTGCCTCAACCCGCCGAGTTCCTCCAGCACTTTTGTCTACCTTCGATTTTTCCGGCATCTGCAGTTCTTTCTTAAACAGAGGTAGATAATAGTTCATGGGGCAACACGCTGGCTCAGCGGTAGAGTTGCTGCCTCACAGCGCCGGGGCCCTGGGTTTGATCCTGACTACGGGCGCTGTCTGTACGGAGTTTGTACCTTCTCCCCCCCCCCCTCCCCCCCCGTGGACCTGCGTGGGTTTTCTCCGGGTGCTCCGGTTTCCTCCCACATCTCAAAAAAAAGTGCGGGTTTTCAAGTGAATTGGCTTGTAAATTCCCCCCTGGTGCGTGTAGGATAGAACTGGTGTACGTGTGATCGTGACTGCGTGGATCGAAATGGCTTGCTCCCACGCTGTATCTCCGAACGGTTTTAACGGGAACCTCATTGACGCTTCGATGCAGTGGAATGGTTTTTGACTATCCGACAGGCAACTCCCGCCCGGACGAGTTTCAGAATCAATAATCCTTCCCACACAACAATCGCCTCCGAATATGAGATCAATCAAGGCTCATTTTCTGTGCTCTGGGCTAAAGTCCTGGATGCTGCTGATATACTGCTGACAGGATAGCACACAACACGAAAAGGCAGTAGAGATGGTATCCAAGGCGATGAGCAGAGAGGGGACAATGGAAGGGGAGGTTAGTTTGTTTGATGGTCTGCGGAGGTTTACAGGGTTAATTCCCGGGATGGCGGGACTGTCATATGCTGAGTGAATGGAGCGGCTGGGCTTGTACACTCTGGAGTTTAGAAGGATGAGAGGCTATCCCATTGAAACATATAAGATTGTTAAGGGTTTGGACAGGCTGGAGGCAGGAACCATGTTCCCGATGTTGGGGGAGTCCAGAACCAGGGGCCGCAGTTTAAGAATAAGGAGTAAGCCATTTAGAGCGGAGACGAGGAAACACTTTTTCTCACAGAGAGTGGAGAGTCTGTGGAATTCTCTGCCTCAGAGGGCGGTGGAGGCCGGTTCTCTGGATGCTTTCAAGAGAGAGCTAGATAGGGCTCTTAAAAATAGCGGTGTCAGGGGATATGGGAGAAGGCAGGAATGGGATTGGGGATGATCAGCCATGATCACATTGAATGGTTCGAAGGGCCAAATGGCCTACTCCTGCACCTATTGTCTATTGTCTATTGATTGAATGGCAGAGTAGACTTGATGGGCCAAATGGCCTAATTCTGCTCCTAGCACTTATGAGCTTGGTATGGTATAGTAGGCACATTATTATTATGGTACTATATTAGTCACCTGAAGTTCATTGTTGTATACAGCTCAGTACAAGTATCACTGTACAGGAGCACTTAGATATTCTTGAACGTATAGACACTTTTTTTTCAGTTTAATTTAGTTGAGAGGGTACAGCGACTAAACAGGCCCTTCGGCCCACCGGGTCCGCGCCGACCAGCGATCCCCGCACACTAACACTACCCTACACGCACGAGGGACAATTTTACATTTACACCAAGCCAATTAACCTGCAAACCTGCACGCCTTCGGAGTGTGGGAGGAAACCGGAGCTCCCGGAGAAAGCCCACGCGGGTCACGGGGAGAACGTGCAAACTCCGTGCAGACAAGCCGCCCCGTGGTCGGGATCGAACCCGGGTCTCTGGCGCTGTGAGGCAGCAGCTCTACCCGCTGCGCCAAGCGATACTAATCAATGTGGTGATGTATGAAAGGTTTTTGATTTGGATAAATTGTTTTATTGGGAATAAAGTTCTTCTTTGGAAAAGAATGGTGGAATGTGAGAGATGGGAAAGGTGGGAATTGAAACTTAGAAGCGGAGACAGGAGCAGTGGGTGGGATAGATGGCACTCTCGGATTCAATGACACTTCAGGTTAATGGTTTGAACTCTGGTTGGCCTTTACTCTATAATATAATGTTCACCCAGTTTAATTTTGCAATATAGTTATTATGTAAATCTGTTTCTTTTCTTTATTCCTTTATTCAGATTCAAGTTGTGCCTGGAATTTGAAATTTCTAATCACACCTAATTCACTACAAATTAACTTGCTGGAGAGAGATCGTAAAGTCAAATAACGTTCCAATCTTTCACTCCATTGTCTGCTGCGTTGTCATTCTGCTATTACTTCTCGTTTTTTTAATTAATTACTGGAAATAAATGCTGGAATAACAGGCTTTATCATCAATATAGGACGGCTGGATGATTTTAGAGTGCTTCCATTGTAGAGACTTTACCTTTGGCGGCCGCAGCAGGAGCCTCGACGGCAGCAGGAGCCTCGGGGGTGGTGGGGCCTCGACGGCAGTGGAGCCTCGGCGGGAGTGGAGCCTCGGCGGGAGTGGAGCCTCGGCGGGAGTGGAGCCTCAGCGGGACTGGGGCCTCGACGGCAGTGGGGCCTCGACGGCAGTGGAGCCTCGGCGGGAGTGGAGCCTCGGCAGCAGTGGAGCCTCGGCAGCAGTGGAGCCTCAGCGGCAGTGGGGCCTCAGCAGTGGTGGAGCCTCGGCAGCGGTGGAGCCTCGACGGCAGTGGGGCCTCGACGGCAGTGAAGCCTCGGCGGGAGTGGGGCCTTGACGGCAGTGGAGCCTCGGCAGCAGTGGAGCCTCGACGGCAGTGGGGCCTCGACGGCAGTGGAGCCTCGGCAGCAGTGGAGCCTCAGCGGCAGTGGGGCCTCGACGGCAGTGGAGCCTCGGCAGCGGTGGAGCCTCGACGGCAGTGGGGCCTCGACGGCAGTGGAGCCTCGGCGGGAGTGGGGCCTCGACGGCAGTGGAGCCTCGGCGGGAGTGGAGCCTCAGCGGCAGTGGAGCCTCGGCGGGAGTGGAGCCTCGGCGGGAGTGGAGCCTCAGCGGCAGTGGAGCCTCGGCGGGAGTGGAGCCTCGGCGGGAGTGGAGCCTCGGCGGGAGTGGAGCCTCGGCAGCAGTGGAGCCTCGGCGGGAGTGGGGCCTCGACGGCAGTGGAGCCTCGGCGGGAGTGGAGCCTCAGCGGCAGTGGGGCCTCGACGGCAGTGGAGCCTCGGCGGGAGTGGGGCCTCGACGGCAGTGGAGCCTCGGCGGGAGTGGAGCCTCAGCGGCAGTGGGGCCTCGGCGGCGGCGGCAGGGAGCCTCGGCGGGAGTGGGGCCTCGGTGGTGGTGGAGCCTCGGCGGGAGTGGGGCCTCGGTGGTGGTGGGGCCTCGGTGGTGGTGGGGCCTCGGTGGTGGTGGAGCCTCGGTGGTGGTGGGGCCTCACGGTTGATGAGCATGAGGGGGGAGGGGAAGACAATGGGGACCCGGCGTGGGGGGGACGGTGGGAGAACAAAGGGGGACCCGGTATGTGGGAGGGGGGGGGGCACCCCAGTTTACAATCCTCTGCCCAGGGTTTGTTCATTCGTTCCGGTGAAGGCGCTGTGCACATGGCAGCCAGACAACAGTCGCTCATCTTTTTATATTTGCTTTCACTTTTAATTTCAAGTTTTCATGTACCTTGTGTGTTGTGACTGTCTGCAGACCAATTTCCATCCGGGGATGAATAAAGTTTTATGATATGCCTCGAATATCCTCGAATGCTCACTTAATCGAGTTCATTGTAAAATACACAAGTGAGGTGCAGGAAAAATGTTCCCAATGTTGGGGCGAGTCCAGAACCAGGGGCCACAGTCTTAGAATAAAGGGGAGGCCATTTAAGACTGAGGTAAGAAAAAACGTCTTCACCCAGAGAGTTGTGAATTTGTAGAATTCCCTGCCACAGAGGGCAGTGGAGGTCAAGTCACTGGATGGATTTAAGAGAGAGTTAGATAGAGCTCTAGGGGGCTAGTGGAGTCAAGGGATATGGGGAGAAGGCAGGCACGGGTTATTGATTGGGGACGATCAGCCATGATCGCATTGAATGGCGGTGCTGGCTCGAAGGGCCGAATGGCCTCCTCCAGCACCTGTTTTCTATATCGTATCGTACACAATGGCGTAAAAGGTAATAAGTGATAATGTTCTAAAATGTTAAATACAATTCGACTGTGTCACACTTCAGTCTTTAGACTTTATTTTAGGCTTTAAAGATACGTTGTGGAAACAGGACCTTCACCCAACTCTCTAGTTGGCGAGAGAACGGTTCAGTTGCCTGATAACTGCGTAAGGACCAGATATGTTTACAATCGAGCCATTTACAGTGTATTGATGCATGATGAGGGAATATTGTCCAATTACGCTCTCTGTAATCCACTTCATTCCTAACACTTTTCCAATTCCAATCAAAAGCTACCCTGGTATCAAACGTAGACAAAAATGCTGGAGAAACTCAGTGGGTGAGGCAGCATCTATGGAGCGAAGGAATAGGTGAAGTTTCGGGTGGGGCAGCATCTATGGGTGCCCCATTCCTTCGCTCCATAGATGCTGCCTCACCCGCTGAGTTTCTCCAGCATTTTTATCTATCTTCGATTTTTCCAGCATCTGCAGTTCTTTCTTAAACACTGGTATCATACATGTTTAGCTATCTTCTCCTTCAAACATTTATGAAAGTATTTGTTTCAAAATATGCTGTGGTGTCCACTGCATTTATCTTGCCATCAATTCTCCGTAATAAAGACATTTCTTCAAACTTTAATGCTCAATCTCTTGTGAGGAATGGGTCGGGTAGATGCACAGAGTCTCTTGCGCAGAGTAGGGGAATCGAGGACCAGAGGACATATGTTACAGGTGAAGGGGGGAAAAATTTAATAGGAACCTGAGGGGTAACTTTTTCACACAGAGGGTGGTGGGTGTATGGAACAAGCTGCCAGAGGAGGTAGTTGAGGCTGGGACTATCCCAACGTTTATGAAACGGTTAGACAGGTACATGGATAGGGCAGGTTTAGAGGGATATGGACCAAACGCGGGCAGGTGGGACTAGTGTAGCTGGGACATGTTGGCCGGTGTGGGCGAGTTGGGCCGAAGGGCCTCTTTCCACGCTGTATCACTCTGTGACTCTATGACTGTTGTTAGCAAATTTTAATTGAAGTCCCCTAATGACCTGGGAACTCAATCTGGAGTCACAACACGAGGCGACACGGTGGCACAGCGGAAGAGTTCGCCCATTACTGCTCTCCAGAGACGCTGCCTGTCCCGCTGAGTTACTCCAGCATTTTGTGTCTATCTTCGGTGTAAACCAGCATCTGCAGTTCCTTCCAACACACTCCTTATTTCATGTTTGTTGCCGTAGAGTTGCAGCCTCACAGCGCCGGAGACCCGGGTTCGAATCCTGACTACGGGCGCTGTCTGTACGGAGTTTGCACGTTCTCCCCGTGACCTGCGTGGGTTTTCTCCGAGATCTCCGGTTTCCTCCCACACTCCAAAGACGTGCAGGTTTGTCGGTTAATTGGCTTGGTGTAAATGTAAAGGCTGTGGAGGCTAAGTCAGTTGAATATTTAAGTTAGAGATAGATAGATTCTTGATTAGTGCGGGTATCAGGGGTTATGGGGAGAAGGCAGGAGAACGGGGTTAAGTTGGAAAAATAGATCAGCCTTGATTGAATGGCGTAGACTTGATGGGCCGAATGGCCTAATTCTGCGTCTGTAGGTTAATTGGCTTGGTGTAAATGTAAAATCAGTCCTAGTGTGTGTAGGATAGTGTTAGTGTGCGGGGATCGCTGGTCGGCGCGGACTCGGTGGGCCGAAGGGCCTGTTTCCGCGCTGTATCTCTAAACTAAACAACAATAAAATTAAAAACTCACTTTCTATTTGTGGCACTTCATTTAATTCCCCAGTACATGTGTGTCTGTTGGTGTCCAAATTGCTCTCTGTGGAATATTAATAAAATATGTAAAGACCATGTTGACCATATTCATTTTGCCTGTCCAGTTGGACTTCTACCAAGCATGACTTGGCTTCATCCCTTCAACATGCATCTTTGTTAATTTAAAGCTGAATTATGGATTTGAAATGCTTGCCTGCATCTGCCTTTAATAAAACTGGTCAGTTGTTACTGAATTTATCTTTCCTCGTCCTTGAATAAATGTGGTAAATTGTCTCTGCTTCCAGCTCAGTAGCATTTACGCGGTAAAATTCTTATTTTCTTCAATATAATGTCCTTGCCATCTGTGCCCAGAGCTTTCAAACCTTCAATCCAGAAAATTATTTCCAGAGATTTGCTCTGAGAGTTCTTGGAACTTGTAGGATAGTGTTAGTGTGCGGGGATCGCTGGTCGGCATGGACTCGGTGGGCCGAAGGGCCTGTTTCCACCCTGTATCACTAAACTAAACTAAACTAGAAGGGTTTCGGCCCGAAACGTTACCTATTTCCTTCGCTCCATAGATGCTGCTGCACCCGCTGAGTTTCTCCAGCATTTTTGTGTACCTTAAACTAAACTAAATATTGGCACAAGGGGGAGAAGTCTAGTTTTTGTTAGTTCAGTTTGGAGACACAGCGCGGAAACAGGCCCTTCGGCCCACCAAGTCCGCACCGACCAGCGATCCCCGCACACTAGTTCTATGTTGGACCCAACTTCACATCCTACACACACTAGGGGCAATTTACAGAAGCCAATTAGCCTACAAACCCGCACGTCTTCGGAGTGT
This sequence comes from Malacoraja senta, assembly GCA_038087875.1. Classification (NCBI taxonomy): domain Eukaryota; kingdom Metazoa; phylum Chordata; class Chondrichthyes; order Rajiformes; family Rajidae; genus Malacoraja; species Malacoraja senta. Next base: position 2,506,248 of record CM075980.1, on the reverse strand, counting down.
GGGAGGAAACCGAAGCACCCGGAGAAAACCCACGCGGGTCGCGGGGAGAACGTGCAAACTCCACACACACACACACACACACACACACAGACCGCACCCGTAGTCAGGATCGAACCCGGGTCCCTGGCGCTGTGAGGCAGCAACTCTACCCCTGCGCCACCGTGCCACCCTATCATAGGTTTAGTCAGTAGGATGCGTTCTCGTGGCACAGTAAGTGCCATGGGAGCTAGGCTTCTTGTCGAGCTAATTACATTCTGATTTTCAATTATCTCTTGTGTTCCAGTTATGGTGCATGTGATGCGGTTGCCGCGAAGCCAATGTATTTCCAAGGTCCCCAAGGTAGGACGCAATAAACAAGATTAAACAGATGTTCCAGACTATCATGCAAGATGCCATGACTCGTCAGCATGTGAGATCCAGCACTGAAGTAGATTTAGTCAAAGGGCGGCACGGTGGCGCAGCGGTAGAGCTGCTGCCTCACAGCGCCAGGGACCCGGGTTCGATCCCGACTATGGGTGCTGTGTGAAGGGCCGAATGGCCTACTCCTGCACCTATTGTCTATTGTCTGTACAGAGTTTGTACAGATTATATTTGGGGTAATGGAAGACGGGAACAAATTGAGCTCATCTCAAAAGTCAATTTTTAATTATGGTTTAATAATAGCAAAAAAATGAATATTGAAATTTTGGAAAAATACACCAATACCAACGCTCAAAATGTGGATTGCAAGTATGTTGGATACCGCACATCTTGAGGAAATGCGATTCCTCCTAATAGATAAATTTGACCAATTCATAACGAGTTGGTCTCCATTTGTCGTCTTTTTGGAAACATATGGTGCAAAACAGGTGTAAAAGCTAATCCGTGACTGCGGATGGTCAAGTTTATAAATGATCTTCTATTTTCTTTTCTTCTCTTCTTTTATTCTCTTTCTTCTATTTTCTATGTCTCAACTTTCTTTTTTCATTCTTTATTTTTCTTTTTCACATACTCTATATCTCACATTTTTCTATTTTTCATTATCTAACTTTTTTCTTTTTCTTCTTTATTACAAAAAAAAATTTAAATAAGAAGCTGTACATAAAAGGTATTATGAAAATATGATTGTATACAATTGCACTTACTTCTAATAAAATTTAAATATTTTAAAAAAGAAGAAAAAAAAAGAGTTTGTACGTTCTCCCCGTGACCTGCGTGGGTTTTTCTCCGGGTGCTCCGGTTTCCTCCCACACTCCAAAGACGTTCGTATATGTAGGTTAATCGGCTTGGTATCAATGTAAAATTGTCACCAGTGTGTGTAGGATAGTGCTGGTGTACGGGGATCGCCGGTCGACCAGCGATCCCCGCACATTAACACTATCCCACACACACTGGGGACAATTGTACATTGATACCAAGCCGATTAACCTGCACGTCGCTGTACGTCTTTGGAGTGCGGGAGGGAACCAAAGTTCTATTTTTATAGAAGGTTTTTACGTATTTACCTTGAGAGTTTGTAGCCATGTCTTAGTTTGGTTTATTTTATTGTCAGGTGTACCTTACTATAAGATAAACAAGACAATTGTCAGTCAAACTTACAAAATTCTTAAGGGGTTGGACAGGCTAGATGCAGGAAGATTGTTCCCGATGTTGGGGAAGTCCAGAACAAGGGGTCACAGTTTAAGGATAAAGGGGGAAGTCGTTTAGGACCGAGATGAGGAAAACATTTTTCACACAGAGAGTGGTGAATCTGTGGAATTCTCTGCCACAGAAGGTAGTTGAGGCCAGTTCATTGGCTATATTTAAGAGGGAGTTAGATGTGGCCCTTGTGGCTAAAGGGATCAGAGGGGTATGGAGAGAAGGCAGGTACAGGATACTGAGTTGGATGATCAGCCATGTTCATATTGAATGGCGGTGCAGGCTCGAAGGGCCGAATGGCCTGCTCCTGCACCTATTTTCGAAGTTTCTATGTTTCTATGTGAAAAGCTTTTTTGTTGCGTGCTAGCCAGTCATCGTGAAGACTATACAGGTACAAGATAGCCCGGTCTTTGGAGTGTGGGAGTAAACCGAGGATCCCGGAGAAAAGTGCAGCGTAGGTTTACAAGGTTCATTCCCGGGATGGCGGGACTGTCATATGCTGAGAGAATGGAGCGGCTGGGCTTGTACACTCTGGAGTTTAGAAGGATGAGAGGTTATCTTATTGAAACATATAAGATTGTTCAGGGTTTGGACACGCTAGAGGCAGGAAACATGTTCCCGATGTTGGGGGAGTCCAGAACCAGGGGCCACAGTTTAAGAATTAGGGGTAAGCCATTTAGAACGTAGACGAGGAAACACTTTTTCTCAAAGAGAGTGGTGAGTCTGTGGAATTCTCTGCCTCAGAGGGCGGTGGAGGCTGGTTCTCTGGATACTTTCAAGAGAGAGCTTGATAGGGCTCTTAAAAATAGTGGAGTCAGGAGATATGGGGAGAAGGCAGGAACGGGGTACTGATTGTGGATGATCGGCCATGATCACATTGAATGGCGGTGCTGGCTCGAAGGGCCGAATGACCTACTCCTGCACCTATTGTCTATTGTCTATTGTCTAAAATCCACGCAGGTCACGGGGAGAACGTACAAACTCCATGCAGACAGCACGGACATAGTCGGGATCGAGCCCGGGTCCCTGGCGCTGTGAGGCAGCAGCTCTACCCGCTGCGCCACCGTGACGCCCACAAGTAATAAAACAGACCTAAAATACCCAAGGAGATGTCGTTATATGTAAGCAAGCACTGCTTGCCAAGGTCTGTGGTTCAGTGCCTATGGGATTAGTCCCACCACTAATGAAATCAATACAAAAATGGAATATCGACCCGGCAACTTACAAAGCAATAACCCAATTACATTCAGAACAAATTACTGAGGATCATTCACATTTTATTCCATATACTCCATTTTCAAAATCTAATTTAGAGGCATTCGAGGATAATTAACAAATATTACAGTTATCAAAGTGACTGCCAAATTTTTATCATCAATTGTAAATTTGTTCATCTGATTTGCGTACTTATAGTAAGAAACAGCTGGCCTTGTCTAACCCCATTGGGTAGGGTTGTATACGGAACGTCAATTCTATATTGGTTTAGTGCGGAGGATTTGACTGCTGGAGTCCAGGAATTTATCCTGTTGCATTTTTTTGTAACAGATGCGACGAATAAAGCATACCGTGTAGGAAGGAACTGCAGATGCTGGTTGAAACCAAAGATAGGCACAAAAAGCTGGAGTAACTCAGTGGGACAGGCAGCATCACTGGAGAGAAGGAATGGGTGACGTTTCGGGTCGAAACCCTTCTTTTTTGTTTAGTTTAGTTTAGAGATACAGAGCAGAAACAGGCCCTTCGGCCCACCGAGTCCGCGCCGACCAGCATCGGGTTGCATCCCAGCTCGGTTTGGGAACAGCTCTGCCCACGAACGCAAGGAATTGCAGATAAATTTGCCAGAAGGAACTGCAGACGCTGGTTCACACCGAAGGTAGACACAAAATGCTGGAGTAGCTCAGTGGGACAGGCAGCGTCTCTGGAGAGGAGAAGGAATGGGTGACGTTCCAGTCTGAAGAAGGGTCTCGACCCGAAACGTCACCCACTCCTTCTCTCCAGAGATGCTGCCTGTCCCGCTGAGTTACTCCAGCATTTTGCGTCTAGAGGTTTGCAGAGAGTTGTGGATGCAGCCCAGTCCGTCACACAGACCAGACTCCCCCACCATTGACCACATCTACACTTCGTGCTGCTTTGGAAAAGCAGTCTCGACCCAAAACGTCACCTAGTCCTTCTCTCCAGAGATGCTGCCTCACCTGCTGAATTACTCCAGCATTTTTGTGTCTATAATGAAAGAAGTGATTGTCGGCGCGGTGGCCCAGCGGTAGAGTTGCCTGAGGCCCGGGTTCGATCCCGACTACGGGCGCTGTCTGTACGGAGTTTGCACGTTCTCCCCGTGACCTGCGTGGGTTTTCTCTGAGATCTTCGGTTTCCTCCCACACTCCAAAGACGTGCAGGTTTGTAGGCAAATTGGCTTCGGTAAAATTGTAAATTGTCCCTCGTGTGTGTAGGATAGTGCTAGTGTACGGGGTGATCGCTGGTCAGCGTGGATGCGGTCGGCCTGTGTCCACACTGTATCTCTCGTCTAAAGTCTAAAATGTCTGAAGAAGGGTCCCGATCCAAAACGTCCCCTATCCATTTCCTCCAGAGACGCTGCCTGTCCCGCTGAGTCATTCCAGCATTTTGTGTCTATCTTAGGTATAAACCAGCATCTGCAGTTATTTTTTATAAAATGATAATCAAACATTTGCCCCATCCTAAGCACTGTTCCTTCTCCCCTCTCCCATCGGACAGAAGGTACAGAATCTTGAAAGCACACACCACCAGACTCAGGAACAATTTCATGCCCTCTGTGAATGATTTTGTTTTAGTTCTGTTTAGTTTAGATATACAGCGCAGAAACAGGCCCTTCGGCCCACCGGATCCGTGCCATCCAGAGATCCCCGCACATTAACACACTAGAGGCTAGAGAATGGAGTGGCTGGGCTCGTACACTCTGAGGTTTAGAAGGATGAGAGGGTATCTTATTGAAACATATAAGATTGTTAAGGGCTTCGACACGCTAGAGGCAGGAAACGTGTTCCCGATGTTGGGGGAGTCCAGAACCAGGGGCCACAGTTTAAGAATAAGGGGTAAGCCATTTAGAACGGAGACGAGGAAACACTTTTTCTCACAGAGAGTGGTGAGTCTGTGGAATTCTCTGCCTCAGAGGGCGGTGGAGGCCGGTTCTCTGGATACTTTCAAGAAAGAGCTAGATAGAGCTCTTAAAGATAGCGGAGTCAGGGAAATGGGGAGAAGGCAGGAACTGGGTACTGATTTGCCTACTACCGTACCCATTGTCTGTTGTCTATTTACAATTTAACCAAGCCAATGGTCTTTACATAAGGAGGGAGGCACGGTGGCACAGCTAATAGTGCTGCTACCTCATAGCACCAGGGAACAGGATTCAATCCTGATCCTCCAATCAACCTTCGTTGTGGACATTGGACTTTGTCTCTGGAACTGATGCGCTACAATGCTGAGAACTATGTTCTGCACTCTCCATCTCCCCCTTTACTCCACCTATTGTAGTTTAGTTTAGAGATACAGCGCGGAAACAAACCCTTCGGCCCACTGAGTCCGTGCCGACCAGCGATCCCCGCGCACTAACACTATCCAACACACACTAGGGACAAGTTACATTTATACCAAGCAATTAACCTACAAACCTGCACGTCTTTGGAGTGTGGGAGGACAATAGACAATAGACAATAGGTGCAGGAGTAGGCCATTCGGCCCTTCGTGCCAGCACCGCCATTCAATGTGATCATGGCTGATCATCCCCAATCAGTACCCCGTTCCTGCCTTCTGTGGGTCTGTGGAATTCTCTGCCTCAGAGGGCGGTGGAGGCAGGTTCACTGGACTGCCTTCATTACATTACATATACACTTTATCAGTATATTGACCATTGTGTATATATTTATAGAATGCCTTGTAGTAAATGCCTACTATGTTCTGTTGTGCTGAAGCAAAGCAAGAATTTCATTGTCCTACCAGGGACACATGAAGGTTTCGGCCCGAAACGTTACCTATTTCCTTCGCTCCATAGATGCTGCTGCACCCGCTGAGTTTCTCCAGCATTTTTGTGTACCTACTGACAATAAACTCACTTGACTTGACTTGACTCCCCATATCACCTGACTCCGCTAGCGGATTCCACAACGGAGGAAACCGGAGCACCTGGAGAAAACCCACGCAGGTCACGGGGAGAAGGTACAAACTCCGTAATGACAAGCACCCGTAGTCGGGATGGATCCCGGGTCTCTGGCGCTGTGAGGTAGGGACTCTACCCGCTGCGGCACCGTGCAGCCCTGATACAGGGGTTTGACCTGATTATATCTGTGTATGGTCTTATCTGAACTCCTAGCTTGCACAACAAAGCTTTTGACTGTACCTCAGTACACGTGATTGTAATAAATAGAGTGGGCGAGGAAAAGCCTTTCCAATCAACAATATAACAATATTTGAATGGTTGACTCATCGTTCCAGAGCTGAAGGAACGTATATTACCCGTTGATTTAATCTACCTCTTCAATCATTCTCTTAGTCACTTCTATTTATTTTTCGTTTAATGCTAAGCGTATATATTAGCCTTTGTGACCCCACTGTGACTTATTCATTACATTACATGTTAGATAATCTCCATGTAGACAATAGACAATAGGTGCAGGAGTAGGCCATTCGGCCCTTCGAGCCAGCACCGCCATTCAATGTGATCATGACTGATCATCCCCAATCAGTACCCCGTTCCTGCCTTCTCCCCATATCCCCCGACTCCGCTATCTTTAAGAGCCCTATCTAGCTCTCTCTGGAAAGTGTCCAGTGAACCTGCCTCCACCGCCCTCTGAGGCAGAGAATTCCACAGACCCACAACTCCCTGGTTACGTAAATCCACTTTGTGGAGGACTTAGGGCTGCAGGATCTTGATATTTCCCAAAGCGGTCACGGGGAGAACGTGCAGACTCCGCACGGACAGCACCCGGCGTTCAGGATCGAACCCGGGGTCTCTGGCGTCGTGAGGCAGCAGCTCCGCCCTTCTCTCATCTCCCAGGACATAATCCATGTCCCGCCATTCCCTGCATGTCCAAGTGCCGATCTATTAAACGCCACTATCGTATCTGCCTCCACCACCACCCCTGGCTGGGCCTTCTTGAAACGGTGGAAAGGGATTGATCATAAGATCATAAGTGATAGGAGTGGACCTATGCCATTCGGCCCATCAAGTCTACTCCAATCGTGGCTGATCTATCTCTCCCTCCCAACCCCATCCTCCTGCCTTCTCCCCGTAACCCCCGACACCCGTACTAATCGAGATTCTATCTATCTATCTCTGCCTTAAAAATATCCACTGACTTGGCCTCCACAGCCTTCTGTGGCAAAGAATTCCACAGATTCACCACCCGCTGACTGAAGAAATTCCTCCTCATCTCCTTCCTAAAAGAACGTCCTTTAATTCTGAGGTTTAAGCAAGTGAGAGACTGGGGTCACAGTTTAAGAATAAGGGGGAGGCCATTTAGGACTGAGATGAGGAAAAACTTTTTCACCCAGAGAGTTGTGAATCTGTGGAATTCTCTGCCACAGAAGGCTGTGGAGGCCGGTTCACTGGATGTTTTCAAGAGAGAGTTAGGTTTCGTTGGTGCATATGACGAATAAACTTGACTTTGACTTTGATTTAGCTCTTCGGGCTAACGCAATCAAAGGATATGGGGAGAAAGCAGGAACGGGGTACCGATTGGGGATGATCAGCCATGATCATATTGAATGGCGGTGCTAGCTCGAAGGGCCGAATGGCCTACTCCTACACCAATTTTCTATGTTTCTAAAATGGGGGGCAGAGCACAGTCATTGCAACTCCCTGTTGATGGTGACATTTTTTTCTTTCAACACACAAAGCAGATCAACGGAATATGACGTCATGAAGTAATGAAGCCAACACAAGCTTGCCAGAGCTGTAAATCAACCTCTATACAAGTGCACAGCTCCCACGCTATTTGATGTCAGATTTTATGCTTACAAGAAAAACCCATTAAGCTAATCAAGGTCATTTCTAGTTTGAAAACTGAAAGAAAATGCAGGAGTAACTCAGCGGGGCAGGCAGCATCTCTGGAGAGAAGAAGGAATGGGTGACGTTTCAGTTCGAGACCCTTCTTTTTAGTTGCGTTTAGTTTAGTTTAGAGATGCAGAGGAGAAACAGGCCCTTCGGCCCAACGGATCCGCACCGACCACCGATCCCCACACACTAACACTATCCTACACACACCATGGACAATTTATAATATTTACCGATTTCCAAATAATCTACAGACCTGGAGTGTGGGAGGAAACCGGAGCGCCCGGAGAAAACTCACGCGGGTCACGGGGAGAACGTACAAACTGCGTCCAGACAGCGCCCGTAGTCAGGATCGAACCCGGGTTTCCGGCGCTGTGAGGCAGCAACTCCACCGCACTTCTTTTGGATGTAGAGAGTCCTTCGTCAATAGTGTTAGTGTACGGGGATCGCTGCCCAGCATGGACTCGGTGGGCCGAAGGGCCTGTTTCCACGCTGTATCTCTAAACTAAACGAAGCAAATGACCGAAATGATTAATTCACTTCAATTGTAAGTTTAATTAAGTTGAGTGTTGGCAGATGAAAAGAAGGCTAATTAATGGTGGGAATTAGTAAGGTCAAGGCTGTGAATTTAAACTTCCATTTTCTAAAATCAATAAGTCAGCCCGGCTTTAGTCAAAGCTTTTCAATTACAAACAATTTGACGGGTACCATGACAAAGTCTTGCCTGCAGTCCAACTGAGATGTCTGAAGAAGGGTCCCGACCCGAAATGTCACCCATTCCTTCACTCCAGAGATGCTGCCTGTCCCGCTGTGTTACTCCAGCATTTTGTGTCCATCTTAGTTTTAAACCAGCATCTGCAGTTCCTTCCTAAACATAGATGCCTATTGCTGCCTTTATACAAAACATTTCACTTTCAATTGATGTTCAAGAAGGAACTGCAGATGCTGGAAAATCGAAGGTAGACAAAAATGCTGGAGGAACTCAGCGGGTGAGGCAGCATCTATGGAGCGAAGGAATAGGTGACGTTTCGGGTCGAGACCCTTCCGGGTCTCGACCCGAAACGTCACCTATTCCTTCGGGGTCTCGACCCGAAACGTTGCCTATTTCCTTCGCTCCATAGATGCTGCCGCACCCGCTGAGTTTCTCCAGCATTTTTGTCTGCCTTCACTTTCAATTGACTCAGTCTGAAGAAGGGTCTCGACCCGAAACGTCACCCATTCCTTCTCTCCAGAGACGACGCCTGTCCCGCTGAGTTACTACAGCTTTTTGTGATTATATCTTCGACTTAAAGATTACATTGAAGTAATTGGTTTAAAATTCAAACTCTCAGAACCTAAACATCAATCAAATCTCTCTTTTCTGATTTCTTTAGATTGGTTTTCCGTTATTGTCGCGTGAAAAGCTTTTTTGACGTAGTTTCGTTTGAGTTTAAGTCTAGTTTATTGTCACGTGTACCGAGGTACAGTGAAAAGCTTTTTGGTTGCGTGCTATCCAGTCAGTGGAAAGACAATTTGGAATGGAGCAGCTGGGCTTGTACACTCTGGGGTTTAGAAGGATGAGAGGATATCTCATTGAAACATATAAGATTGTTAAGGGCTTGGACGCGCTAGAGGCAGGAAACATGTTCCCGATGTTGGGGGAGTCCAGAACCAGGGGCCACAGTTTAAGAATAAGGAGTAAGCCATTTAGAACGGAGACGAGGAAACACTTTTTCTCACAGAGAGTGGTGAGTCTGTGGAATTCTCTGCCTCAGAGGGCTGTGGAGGCGGGTTCTCTGGATGCTTTCAAGAGAGAGCTAGATAGGGCTCTTAAAGATAGCGGAGTCAGGGGATATGGGGAGAAGGCAGGAACGGGGGTACTGATTGGGGATGATCAGCCATGATCACATTGAATGGCGGTGCTGGCTCGAAGGGCCGAATGGCCTACTCCTGCACCTATTGTCTAATACATGATTACAATCAAGCCGTCCACAGTGGACAGATACAGGATAGAGGGCATTACGTGTAGTGCAAGATAAAGTCCAGTTAAGTCAGATTGAAGATAGTCCGAGGGTCTCCAATGAGGTAGATGGGAGGTCAGGACCGCTCTCTAGTTGGTGAGAGGACGGTTCAGTTGCCTGATAACAGCCGGGAAGAAACTGTCCCTGAATCTGGGTTCTAGGTGAATGTATAGCAAGTACTGCAGATGCTGGTTTACACTGAAAATAAACGGAATTTCTCCAAACACCAGGGTGGCGCGTACAGCGGTAGAGTTGCCGCCTTACAGCGCTTGCAGCGCCGGAGACCCGGGTCCGATCCCGACTACGGGCGCTGTCTGTACGGAGTTTGCACGTTCTCCCCGTGACCCGCGTGGGTTTTCTCCGAGATCTTCGGTTCCCTCCCGCACTCCGAAGACGTGCAACAGGTTTGTTGGGAAAATTGGCAGGCAAGTGTGTGTGTGTGTGTAAATTGTCCCTGGCGTTAACGTGCGGGGACCGCTGGTCGGCGCGGTCCCGGAAGGGCCGAAGGTGCTGTTACCGCACTGTATCTCCCTCCAAGCCCTTGTTGCGAAGGTGTTTCCTTCAGCGAGCGGCTCAATCATACTCATCGGACTGTGACAGACCTCAAAGAAATCTGGCGCCAACACGCTGTGATATTGGTTTTTGTCACACATAATGCTTCCTCTGGATCAGGTAATAGCAAGAGATTGCTGATCATTGTGAAGGTGGCGTTGTGGCTTCATGCAATTTCACGGCAGCAACTGTTCCCACTCTAACCCGGCTCTTTAGAGATTGCAAGCCATCCCGGAGGACTGATTGGCAATAACCGACGATGTTTCAGCATCAATTGGACTTGTGAACGCTGGCTATGCATGACTAATAGACCCAATCGCAGCTGCTATTCACTCCTCACGTCTTCCCGCCTGACGCACAAACAGAATCTCTTGCCCGGAGTAGGGGAAGCGAGGACATGTAGGTTTAAGGTGAAGGGAAAATGATTTGATAGGGATCTGAAGGAGTACATTTTGTCACACGAAGGGCTGTGGGTGTATGGAACGAGCTGCCAGAGGAGGTCGTTGAGGCAGGGACTATCCCAACGTGTAATGGGCCTGTCCCACTTGGCGATTTTTTTGGTGATCGCCAGCATCATTGACTGACGCATCAGGTCACCAAAAAATACGCGGCGTGATGCGACGTGATGCGGCCTGACGCGGCGTAATGACGTATGACGCGGCAGTGACGACGTCTGACGCGGCGGTAACATAGCGTGACTTGGTGGTGACGCGGCGTGATGACGCGCGGTGTTTTTTTTCAAGTGTCGCAACATTTTCTTTGTCTCCGCTGGATTTTGAAATGTTCAAAATCTTTTGGCGACACTGATACGACGCCGGCAGTCGCCGAAAAAATCGGCAAGCGGGACAAAGCGTTTGGCCCGTATCCCTCCAAATCGGCCAGGTTCGGAGGGATACGGGCCAAACGCGGGCAGGTGGGACTAGTGTAGCTGGGGCATGTTGGCCGGTGTGGGAAAGATGGGCCGAAGGGCCTGTTTCCAAGCAAGCTGTATGACTTGATGATTAGCTATGAACAAGTGGCAGCACAGTGGCTCAGCGGTAGAGTTGCTGCCTCACAGCGCCAGAGTCCCAGGTTCGATCCTGACCTCGGGTGCTGTCTGTGTGGAGTTTGTACATTTAACCCTGTGACCTGCGTGGATTAAATGAGGGTGCTCCGGTTTCCTCCCACATTGTACGCTGGCGGGTTTGCTCATAGGTTCGAGGAGCATAATTTAGGCCATTCGGCCCATCGAGTGTACTCCGCCATTCCATCATGGCATCATGGTTCATCTATCTCTCCCTCCCAACCCCATTCTCCTGCCTTCTCCCCAGAGAACACTGAAGGCCGCCACAGAGCACAGTGTAAAAAAAATAACTTTAAACGGTCATGATAAGGATTCAAGCTGATTGATAAATGAGCAATGCCGTGAGTTAAGAATAGGCAGTTCACGCAAACCATTAAAGGGCCTGTCCCACTTGGCGGTTTTTCGGGCGACTGCCGGCATCACTGACTGACATAACAGGTCACCGAAAAATTTGCGGTGTGACACGGCGTGATGACGTATTGACGCGCGGTGTTTTTTTCAAGTGTCGCGACATTTTATTTGTCGCCGCTGGATTTTTGAGATGTTCAAAATCTTTTGGTGACACTGGTACGACGATAATCCCCATATCCCCTGACTCCGCTATTTTAAGAGCCCTATCTAGCTCTCTCTTGAAAGTATCCAGAGGACCGGCCTCCACCGCCCTCTCACTCACCACTCTCTGTGAGAAAAAGTTTTTCCTCGTCTCCGTTCTAAATGGCTTAACTCCTTATTCTCAAACTGTGGCCCCTGGTTCTGGACTCCCCCCCAACATCGGGAACATGTTTCCTGCCTCTAGTGTGTCCAAGCCCTTAACAATCTTATATGTTTCAATGCTGGCAGTCGCCGAAAAAAATCGCCAAGTGAGACAGGCCCATACGTCATGCTCTGCCGTTCCATTCACTCACACAACGGAGCTGGAATGTACACTTTGATCAGTCTGCTAATTGATTGTGTTTAAAAAATTGGTTGAAAAGAAAACCAATAGGAGCAATTAAGTTCCACAAAGATCAGAACCATAATTGCACGGATCGACAATGTCACGTGTCAGATTTATTTCTCGCCACGGGAGCACGGAGGGAGCACAGCGTAGGTTCACCAGGTTAATTCCCGGGATGGCGGTACTGTCCCACGCTGAGAGAATGGAGCGGCTGGGCTTGTACACTCTGGAATTTAGAAGGATAAAAGGGGATCTTATTGAAACATATAAGATTGTTAAGGGCTTGTACACGCTAGAGGCAGGAAACATGTTCCCGATGTTGGGGGAGTCCAGAACCAGGGGCCACACACAGTTTAAGAATAAGGGGTAGGCCATTTAGAACGGAGATGAGGAAACACTTTTTCACACAGAGAGTGGTGAGTCTGTGGAATTCTCTGCCTCAGAGGGCGGTGGAGGCCGGTTCTCTGGATGCTTTCAAGAGAGAGCTAGATAGGGGTCTTAAAGATAGCGGAGTCAGGGGATATGGGGAGAAGGCAGGAACGGGGTACTGATTGGGGATGATCAGCCATGATCACATTGAATGGCGATGCTGGCTTGAAGGGCCAAGTGGCCTACTCCTGCACCTATTGTCTATTGTCTATTGAAATGGTTCAGTTTTCAAGCAATGTAAGTTGGCATAGGTTGGCAGCTCGCCAACTTGCACTTCCCCAAGCGCAGGCTCGGTGCTCGTTTCACTGAACACCTCCAGTATAGTTTAGAGATACAGCATGGAATCAGGCCCTTCGGCCCACCGAGTCCACGCTGACCATCGATCACCCGTTCACACCAGTTCGATGGTGACCCCGTTTCCCATTCCACTCCCTGCACGCAATTTACAGAGGGCCAGTTAACCTGCAAACCCGCTCGTCTTTGGGATGTGGGAGGAGGCCGGAGCACCCGGAGGAAACCCACGCGGTCACTGGGAGAACGCGCAAACTCCACACTCAGACAGCACCCGAGGTCAGGATCGAACTGGGGTCTCTGGCGCTGTGAGGCAGCAGCTTCTCCCTGCCTAAGAATATACAATTCTTACATTACAATCGTTGCACTTCCCTACACTTTCCAGACTAGAAGACAGACACAAAATGGTGGGGTAACTCAGCGGGACGGGCAGCATCTCTGGGGAGAAGGAATGGGTGACGTTTCTGGTCGAGGCCCTCCTTCAGACCCGACCCGAGACTTCTGTCTCGACCCGAAACATCACCCATTTCCTTCTCCCCAGAGATGGTGCCTGTCCCGCTGAGTTTCTCCAATTTTTGGCGTCTATCTTCATTCAAACCAGCATCTGCAGTTCTTTCTTACGCATTCTTCCGACTAGCTGCACTCAGTCTGAAGAAAAGTCTCGACCTGAAATGTCAACCATTCCCTCTCCCCGGAGATGCTGCCTGTCCCGCCGAGTCACTCCGCCATTTTGTGTCTATCTTCGATGCAAACCAGCATCTGCAGTTCCTTCCTGCACCTGGTGAGGAGGACGTGGATGAGAAAGTGGGATAGAGTAGAACGAGTGTGAGCGGGTAATCGATGCTTGGTGGGCCGAAGGGCCTGTTTCCGTGCTGTATTCTCTAAACATAGAAACATAGAAAATAGGTGCAGGAGGAGGCCATTCGGCCCTTCGAGCCAGCACCGCCATTCATTGTGATCATGGCTGATCGTACCCTATCAATAACCCGTGCCTGCCTTCTCCCCATATCCCTTGACTCCACTAGCCCCTAGAGCTTTATCTAACTCTCTCTTAAATCCATCCAGTGATTTGGCCTCCACTGCCCTCTGTGGCAGGGAATTCCACAAATTCACAACTCTCTGGGTGAAAAAGTTTTTTCTTACCTCAGTCTTAAATGACCTCCCCTTTATTCTAAGACTGTGTGGCCCCTGGTTCTGGACTCGCCCAACATTGGGGGGAAATTTCCTGCATCTAGCTTGTCCAGTCCTTTTATAATTTTATATGTTTTCATTCTATAAAAAAAATATCTCCGTCTCTTTCAAGTAGTCCTGTTCAAATTGTACTCACAAGTGTGACCTCCAGATAGTTATTAACCACCCAATGTCTCCATGGCTTTCATTTGAAGCATTATTACAGTCCATTTGTTTCAATACAATGGATGATAATTTCCATTTGCACAGGGGGATTGAAGAGCTTTGATGATTCTAATCTTTCTGCGCTAATGGAAATCACACGTTGTGCAAATAATATTAGCCCTTCAATAAAAGGCACACTTCACGTTCCAGCTTGTCTCGAGTAACAAGGGTGGAAGTGTGCTTGCTGGGTTATTTATGTTGCATTTCAATGACTTTGAGAAGCCGGCATCTGTTTACAGCAATAAGTCATCATCGGTATTTCGTAGAAACATAGAAACATAGAAAATAGGTGCAGGAGGAGGCCGTTCGGCCCTTCGAGCCAGCACCGCCATTCATTGCGATCATGGCTGATCGTCCCCTATCAATAACCCGTGCCTGCCTTCTCCCCATATCCCTTGATTCCACTAGCCCCTAGAGCTCTATCCAACTCTCTCTTGAATCCATTCGTAACACACTCCATGTATGGGTGGACACGGTGGTACACCTAAGTCTCCTAAGTGGGACAGGGGCTTTAGGTAAAGAAAAATGCTGGAGAAACTCAGCGGGTGAGGCAGTATCTATGGATCTATGAAGTAATAGGTGACGTTTCGGGCCGAGACCCTTGGTTCGCTCCATAGACGCTGCTGCACCCGCTGAGTTTCTCCAGCATTTTTGTCTACCTCCGATTTTTCCAGCATCTGCAGTTCTTTCTTAAACCTATTTTCTACGTTTCTATGTCTCTATGTACGGGATGATCGCTGGTCGGCGCAGACTCAGTGGGACGAAGGGCCTGTTTCCACGCGCTATCTCTAAACCAAACCAAACTGAACATCGCACTGCTTGATGCTGACGGCTGTGAGCGCAGGCAGATGTAAACACACTAATGCCGCTAGTCTATAAAATATGATGCATCCAGTCTGATTTAGTTTATACACCTCTGTCTGCGCTATCCATCACGATAATTGGCTAAATGAAACACGGTGGCCATAAACCATCTATCGAGTCCCCACCTTGCTGATTTTATTGTTCTCTCGAACCACAATGGGCAAATAAATTTCAATTAATAGCGAAACTCACGTCAGAAATTAGAGGCGCAAAAGGCCGATGTGTGACATGCTGTGATAATTTAATCTTTCCCATGAATTTAATGCATAAATTTAAATCCATCGACATGCTGAAGGTTTAATTAGTGGCACATATGCTTAAAATGATAAGACCGGCCTCAGAAGTGACCCTAGTCATTGAATGAAGCTGGAAGTATTCTCGACAATTAAAAATGCTGGTTAGTTCACAAATCTAAAAATTGCAACTCTGAAAGATAAACCTTCTCCTCGAGTTAGAATTCTCCTCCTCGAGTTAGAAGAACATTTTAAACGGATTTGTTATTTACGCTGCGCTTCCTCGTAAATATACTCGTAACGCAACAACAATTTTTTTTTTTTAAGTTTAACGGTGGATTAAATGACCTTATTAGTGGGTATGTTAAGTATTCTCCTGTTGCCCAGCCTAACCAAGATGGAAGCCGACTTCATTTATCATTCGCAGCCGCTGACAGTCTTAAGATTTAAAGTGGTTTAAAAGGTGAATATAGTCTTATTAGAGGTGTACAAAATCATGAGAGGAAATATTTCGGGTAGATGCACAGAATCTCTTGCCCAGAGTAGGGGAATCGAGGACCAGAGGATATAGGTTTAAGGTGAGGTGGGGGGGGGGGGGGGGGAAGATTTAATAGGAATCCGAGGGGTAACTTTTACACGCATAGGGTGGTGGGTGTATGGAACGAGCTGCCGGAGGAGGTAGTTGAGGCAGGGACTATCCCAACGTTTAAGAAACAGTTGGGCAGGTACATGGATAGGACAGGTTGAGAGGGATATGGGCCAAACGCAGGCAGGTGGGTCTAATGTAGCTGGGACATGTTGGCCGGTGTGGGCAAGTGGGGCCGAAGGGCCTGTTTCCACGCTGTATCACTCTGTGCCTCTATTTGTAATGGTGATCAGTGCGTGTCAACCATCCTTGACTGTCATACCGCTACTTGTTGCCATTAGTTGAGAGATACAGCATGGAAGCAGGGCCTTCGGCCCACTAGTTCACTGTGGGCGGCACGGTGGCGCAGTGGTCGTGTTGCTGCCTCACAGCGCCAGAGAACTGGGTTCGATCCTGACCACGGGTGCTGTCTGGACGGAGTTTGCACGGAGTTCTCCCTGTGACCTGCGTGGGTTTTTCTCCAGTTTCTTCCCACACTCCAAACACGTGCGGTGCAGGCTTGTAGATTAATTGGCTTCACTAACAATTGTAAATTGCCCCTGGTGTGCAGGACAGAAATATCGCTGGCGTACACCGGCCTCCACTGCCTTCTGTGGCAGAGAATTCCACAGATTCACAACTCTCTGGGTGAAGAAGTATTTCCTCATCTCAGTCCTAAATGGCCCACCCCTTAATTCTTAATGGGCCAGCTTAGATGGGACAGTTTGGTGGCGATGGACGAGTTGGGCCGAAGGGCCTGTCTCCTCGCTGTATGACGAGTCCTTACTGGAACCACAACAAAAAGAATCCATCAGCTAATGTACTGAACCATTGATCTAGATCTCACCATAGCAACCAGGGAACTTACACTCACCGATAGACACAAGGTGCTGGAGTAACTCAATGGGTCAGGCAGCAGGCGACATCTCTGGAGGTGACGTTTCAGGCCGGGACCCTTCTTCAGACCGATTATGGGTGGGGGGTTGGGGGGGGGGGCAGTGGGGGGGACAATGCCTGTCTCAGTGATGAAACTAAGAGGATAGACACAAAAAGCTGGAGTAACTCAGCGGGACAGGCAGCACCTCTGGAGAGAAGGAATAGGTGACGTTTCAGGTCGGGACCCTCCTTCAGACCGAGAGTTAGGGGGAGTGTCGCACTGAGTTACTCCAGCATTTTGCGTCCATCTCTATTTTCATCCCACACTCCAAAGACGTGCAGGTTTGTAGGTTAATTGGCTTCGGTAAAAATAGTAAAATTGTTCCCTAGTGTCCCTAGACAAGGGGTCACAGCTTAAGGATAAGGGGGAAATCCTTTAAGACCGAGATGAGGAAAAACGTTTTCACACAGAGAGTGGTGAATCTCTGGAACTCTCTGCCACAGAGGGTAGTTGAGGCCAGTTCATTGGCTATATTTAAGAGGGAGTTAGATGTGGCCCTTGTGGCTAAGGGGATCAGGGGGTATGGAGAGAAGGCAGGTACGGGATACTGAGTTGGATGATCAGCCATGATCATATTGAATGGCGGTGCAGGCTCGAAGGGCCGAATGGCCTACTCCTGCACCTATTTTCTATGTATCTATGTATCTATGTAGTGTGTGTGGGATAGTGGTAGTGTGCGGGGTGACTGCTGGTCGGCGCGGACTCGGTGGGCCGAAGGGCCCTGTTTCTGCGCTTATCTCTGACGTTCAAATGTCAGGGACATCTCTAATGTTTTGGGTCGGGACCTTTCTTCAGACTGGTCAGGTACATCAGCCGCTGTGAACAGTGAGACAGGCAGGGGCGGGGTTGAGCTGGTAGCCTATTCCAGCTCCAAATGCCTTGTGTTCTCGTGCAGCGAGAAGGTGCAATAACATTTCTCTTTCTGGAGACACTTAGGATTGAAAGCGTCTGCAGTGTTTTCACTGCAGTGTTCTGGGAACAAAAGCAGGTATATCTCAAGAACCATCCAAGTCCTTGGACAGTCGAAAGCACTCCTCTGCTGCCATCTTGAGGAATAGCAGAAACCTTCAACTCCATACTCAGATATTTTGCAGGCTGGTATAGTTTTTAATAGACAATAAACAATAGGTGCAGGAGTAGGCCATTCGGCCCTTCGATCCAGCACACCATTCAATGTGATCACGGCTGATCATCCACAATCAGTACCCCGTTCCTGCCTTCTCCCCATATTCCCTGACCGCTATCTTTAAGAGCCCTATCTAGCTCTCTCTTGAAAGTATCCAGAGAACCTGCCTCCATTCTCTGAGGCAGAGAATTCCACAGACTCACAACTCAATGTCCATTATATGGGGCCTTGATGAAGGTCTACTTGGACTCCTTATCTAGGTATATTAATGTCACGTGTAATGAGGTACAAAGAAAAGCTTTGTTGCATATGCCATTCAATCGGATCAGATAATACAATACATAAATAAAATCAAGCCAAAACCAATTAAGGGCGCAGCGGTAGAGTTGCTGCCTCACAGCGCCGGAGAGCCGGTTCGATCCCCACTACGGGTGCTGCCTGTACGGAGTTTGTACGTTCTCCCCGTGACCTGCGAGGGTTTCCTCCCACACTCCAAAGACGTACAGGTTTGTCGGTTAATTGGCTTGGTATAAATGTAAATTGTCCCTCGCGTGTGTATAAGTACTAGTGTTAGTGTGCGGGGATCGCTGGCCGGCGTGGACTCAGTGGGGCCGAAGGGCCTGTTTCCGTGCTGTATCTCTAAACTAAAGTACAAATGGTAGAGAGAGCAAAGGGGAAGATACAGAATATAGTTCTCAGCATTGTTGCGCATCAGTTTACAGTTGCACTAAAACAATTCAGTCCAATGCTGAAATTTGAGGTTATATTTAAGGATTAAACTTGTTAATATTTAATTACGTGTCACATTAAATTATGACAACAGGGATTTGACTTGACAGCTAAATGAGTGTCTTGGCTTCGGTTTGATGACATTTATTGCAAAAAAAGACAACCGTGAAGTGCAGGAAGAATGTACTCTCCTAACATGAGCAAGTGAACAGGAGGAAAATTAAATGCTGATGCAAAAATATTATATATCATGCAACTGAGTTTGAATAAAATTGGAACATTTATCATTTCCAATGGAGGCATGTTGGGGAATATTACAGCAAGATAGCAGAATTACAATTTTATATCGAGGCAAAATAGCACACAAGTGCATTCAGTCAGATAACTCATTAAGGGCGGCACGGTGGCGCAGCGGTAGAGTTGCGGCCTTACAGCGCTTGCAGCGGCGGATACCCGGGTTCGATCCCGACTACGGGTGCTTGGCTGCACGGAGTTTGTACGTTCTCCCCGTGACCTGCGTGGGTTTTCTCCGAGATCTTCAGTTTCCTCCCACACTCCAAGGTCGTACAGGTATGTTGGTAAATTGGCTTGGTATAGACAATAGACAATAGGTGCAGGAGTAGACCATTCGGCCCTTCGAGCCAGCACCGCCATTCAATGTGATCATGGCTGATCATCCCCCAATCAGTACCCCGTTCCTGCCTTCTCCCCATATCCCCTGACTCCGCAATTTATACAGTAAGTGTAAACTGTCCCTAGGTTAAGATTAATGTGTGGGGTTTGCTGGTCAGTGCGGACTCGGTGGGCCGAAGGGCCTGTTTCTATGCTGTACCTCGAAACTAAACTAAAATAAAGTTATTACTGTAAATTACTGCAATAAGTTTACTGTTAACTAAAGCTATTACTGTGGGTTTTCTCCGAGATCGGTTTGCTCCCACACTCCAAAGACGTACAGGTTTGTAGGTTAATTGACTTGGTGTATATGTAAATTGTCCCTAGCGCGTGTAGGATAGTGTTAGTGTGCGGGGATCGCTGGTTGGTGCGGACTCGGTGGGCCGAAGGGTTTGTTTCCGCGCAGTATCTCTAAACTAAACTAATGTGCATTAATTCAGATAACTCATTAAGTGTATAAATCCACGAGGGGAATTGATAGGGTGAATGCAGGGGAAGAGGGTGATAGGGCCTATTTTACCCTCTTAAAGGGCTCTAAAGATAGCGGAGTCAGGGGATATGGGGAGAAGGCAGGAACGGGGTACTGATTGGGGATGATCAGCCATGATCACAGTGAATAGTTTATTAATGGCTCAAAGGGCTGAATGGCCTACTCCTGCACCTATTGTCTATTGTCTACCCAGGCTTGGGGAATCAAGAATCAGAGGACAGAGGTTTAAGGCGAGAGGGGAAACATTTAATAGGAACCTGAGGGGGCAACTTTCTCAATCAGTGGGCGGCGGGTATATGGAGGTAGTTGACGCAGGTACAATAACAACATTTAAAAGACATTTGGACAGGTCCATGGATAGGAAGGGTTTAAGAGGAAGATAGACACAAAGTGCTGGAGTAACTCAGCGGGTCAGGCAGCATCTCTGGAGACAAAGGATGGGAAGAGAGGGATTGCAGGAGATACTTGAAATTAATTGTGTTTATTTTATTTCTAACGAGAGGCACGGTGGCGCAGCAGTAGAATTGCTGCCTTATAGCACTTACAGCGCTGGAGACCCGGGTTCCATCCTAACTGCCTGTACGGAGTTTGTACGTTCTCCCCGTGACCTGCGTGGGTTTTCCCCGAAATCTTCGGTCTCCTCCCACACTCCAAAGACGTACAGGTTTGTAGGTTAATTGGCTTGGTGTAAATGTAAAATTGTCCCTGGTGTGCGTGTGACTAGTGTTAGTGTGCGGGGATCGCTGGCCGGCGCGGACTCGGTGGGCCGAAGGGCCTGTCTCTGCTCTGACTAAACTAGAGAAATCAGCGTTCATACCGCTGGGTTGTAAGCTGGGGTGCTGCTTGGCATCATCTGTAGCGGGAAGGAACTGCAGATGCTGGTTTCAACCGAAGATGGGCACAAAAAGCTGGAGTAACTCAGCGGGACAGGCGGCATCTCTGGAGAAGGAATGGGTGACATTTTGGGTCGAGACCCTTTTTCAGACTGATATCAAGGGGGAGGGAGATACATTGATAAGGTAGTCTAAGGTGTGAAAATATGACACAAGGAATGGGTGGCAATTACGGGTCGCGTCCCTTCTTCAGACTGAAGGGTAGGCCATTTAGGACTGAGATGAGGAAAAACGTTTTCACCCAGAGAGTTGTGAATCTGTGGAATTCTCTGCCATGGAAGGCAGTGGAGGCCAATTCACTGGATGTTTTCAAGAGAGAGTTAGATTGAGCTCTTAGGGCTAACGAAATCCAGGGATATGGGAAAAAAGCAGGAACGGGGTACTGATTCTGGATGATCAGCCATGGTCATATTGAATGGCTAAACCGAATGGCCTACTCCTGCGCCTATTTTCTATGTTTCTATTTTGAGTCCATTTCAGTGCGAGGAAGGGTCTCGATCCGAAAACATCACCCGTTCCTTCTCTCCAGAGATGCTGCCTGTCCCGCTGAGTTCCTCCAGGTTTTTGTGTCTATCTTTGGCGTCAATTGTATGTGGCTATCACCATTCAGTGTTTTGCTGCAGACATTAGCCAGCTTTCGTTGCAGTATTAGGTGTCATTCGCTCTATAAACAAGACACCTGTTGTGTGTCAGATACCTCGCCCCAGTTCCAACTCATCGCTGGTCAAGATGTCGACAATAAACGCACTTTACAATTAGTGATGATCTCATCCCAGGGAACTGTAAGTAGGAGTTGACAATTGAATAAGATTTATGTGGGGGGAAACGAACTGAAGACGCTGGTTTAAACCGAAGATAGACACAAAACGCTGGAGCAACTCATCGGGACAGGCAGCGTCTCAGGAGAGAAGGAACGGGCGACGTTTCGGGTGGATACCCTTCTTCAGGCTGAGAGTCAGGGGAAAGGGAGACACAGTGATATGGAACGTGAATAGGTGAAACATCACCTATTCTGTTTCTTCGCCACAGAAGGCCATGGTGACCAAGTCAGTGGATATTTTTTAGGCAGATAGATAGATTCTTGATTAGTACGGGTGTCAGAGGATATGGCGAGAAGGCAGGAGAATGGGGTTAGGAGGGAGAGATAGATCAGCCATGATTGAATGGCGGAGTAGACTTGATGGGCCGAATGGCCTAATTCTTCTCCTATCACTTATGATCTTATGGTATGGATTATATGCAGGTAGATAAGAGAATGGCGGCATGGTGGCGCAGCGGTAGAGTTGCTGCCTCACGGCACCAGAGACCCGGGTTCAATCCTGACTACGGGTGCTGTCTGTATGGAGTTTGTACTTTCTCCCCGTGATCACTTTTGGAAATATCAAGCCCTAATGTGTAAGAAGGTTTAAACCAAAGATAGACACAAAAATCTAGAGTAACTCAGCGGGACAGGCAGCATCTCTGGAGAGAAGGAATAGTCTGAAGAATGGTCTCGACCCGAGACGTCACCCATTCCTTCTCACCAGAGATGCTGCCTGTCCCACTGAGTTACTCCAGCTTTTTGTGTCCATCCTACAGCCCTAATCATGAAATGCACAAAGTGGATTAACAGAACCAGAAGCACATGGAGGTTTTAACATGTAATGTAATGAATAAGCCACAGTGGGGTCACAAGGCTAATATATACACTTGGCATTAATAGAAAAATAAATAGAAGTGACTCCGAGAATGATTGAAGAGGTAGATTAAAGCAACCAGTATTACTCGAGGATCTTATGACTTATGACCTTACAGAGATGCTGTCTGACCAGCTGAGTTACTCCAGCTTTTTGTGTCTATCTTCTGAATAAAATTTATGTCTGTACATGGTTAACAGTAATGGGCTCCCACTTACGCAACTTTTTCAGCGACTGCCGCTACCCGTCACAGGTTGCTGCAGGTCGCCGAAAATGTTCACCATGTTGAAAATCCAGCGGCGACCGGAAAGACGCTACGACTCTTTGGGCGACTGAGGAGACGACTCACGACACCCTGGCGACATGAAGCCTGTATGGCCGTGAGTAGTCGCCCAAAGTTTCGTACCTTGGATTTTCAACATGTTGAACATTTTTGGCGACTGGCAAAAGACCTATGACAGGTGCCGGCAGTCGCCGAAAAAGTTGCGTAAGTGGGACAGGCCCATAAGAGTGGGAACGCTGGGCGGTTCAGTTTGTTTAGAGATACAGTGTGGAATCAGGCCCTTCGGTCAACGGAGTACAGGCCGACCATCGACCACCCCGGTCTCTAATTCAAAGTTATCCCCTCTTTTGCATCCTACACACTAGGAGTAATTTGCAGAGGCCAATTAGTCGACAAACCAGCTCATCTTTGGGATGTGGGAGGAAACCGGAGCACCCGTAGGAAACCCAGGCGATTAGTTCAGTTTATTGTCACTTTAGTTTAGTTTAGTCTCGAGATACAGCGCGGAAACAGGCCCTTCAGGCCCACCGGGTCCGCGCCGACCAGCGATCCCCGCACATTAACACTATCCTACACCCACTAGGGACAATTTTTACATTTACCAAGCCAATTAACCTACTAACCTGTACGTCTTTTGGAGTGTGGGAGGAAACCGAAGATCTCGGAGAAAACCCACGCGGGTCACGTGGAGAGCGTGCAAACTCCGTACAGACAGCATCTGTAGTCGGGATCGAACCCGGGTCTCCGGCGCTGCATTCGCTGTAAGGCAGGAACTCCACCGCTGCGCCACTGTGACTGGCCTTGTACCGGGGGTACAGTGAAAAGCTTTTTTGTTGCATGGTATCTAGTCAGTGGAAAGAGTATACATGATTACAATCGAGCCGTACACTGTGTACAGGGACAGCACAAAGGGAATAATGTTTAGTGCAAGATAATGTCCAGTAAAATGCAATTAAAAGTAGCCCAAGTGTTTCCAATGGGCTGCTCTCCAGTTGGTATGAGGATGATTCAGTTGCCTGCTAACAGCTGGGACAAAACTGTCCCTGAATGTGGAGGGAGCATTTTCACACTACTGCACCTCTTGCCTGATGGGAGATGGTTACGGGGAGAACGTGCAAACTCCACACAGGCAGCACCTGTAGACAGGAGCAATCCTGGGTCAGAGAACTCAGTTACAACTGGCTGGAGTGGACAGGCAGAGATGCTCTTCTAATTATATCATCTGGCTTGTGCTCAAATATATAATAAAGGCATTTCACATCAGCTTCAAGAGAAGATAGAATGGGGTTAGGAGGGAGAGATAGATCAGCCATGATTGAATGGCGGAGTAGACTTGATGGGCCGAATGGCCTAATTCCGCTCCTATCACTTATGTTAACAGGACAAGTACTGTCACTTGGACAGGTTCTGAAGAAGGGTTTCGGCCCGAAACGTTACCTATTTCCTTCGCTCCATAGATGCTGCTGCACCCGCTGAGTTTCTCCAGCATTTTTGTGTACCTTCTACCACATTAGTTGATTGAAGCATACAATTTAACCACTCAAAACAAATACCTCCAGATTCAGGAACAGTTTTATCCCAGCTGTAATGAATGAATGAATACGCTTATTGGCAAAGTATGTTCACATACAAGGAATTTGCCTTGGTGCTCCGCTCGCAAGTAACAACACAACATACAGTAAACAATTAAGAATGACACATAAAACATTAAAGCAATCTTCCATCTACCTCATCAAAGAACTTTGAATTATCTTTAATTGGACACTAAGTGGTGGAGTAACTCAGCGGGTCAGGCAGCATTTGTGGAGAAAAAGGTAGGTGACGTTTCGGTTCGGACCCAGTCTGAGGAAAGGTCTCAACCCGAAACGTCACACGTCACTTTCTCCGTAGATGCTGCCTGATCCGTTGAGTTACTCCATCACTGTGTCTATCTTGGGTATAAATCATTATCTGCAGTTCCTTCCTACACATCTTCAATGTTAACTTTGCACTAAAACGTTATACCCTTTATCTCTGCACTGCGGGCGGCTTGATTTCATTCGTGTACACTGGAGATAAACACAAAATGCTGGAGTAACTCAGCGGGACAGGCAGCATCTCTGGAGAGAAGGAATGAATGGGTAACGTCTCGTCAGGATCCGGATTTAGATGAAGAGAGGCCCTAAGCTGTTCCACTTGTGAGGCCCCCCCCCCTCCCAATCCCCCACCTCCACGACTAGAGGAAGATGGTCCACCAGATTGACACCGATTGGCAGCCGAGCGTGGCCAATGAGATAAGAGGCTGGAAAGCTGCGCTTTATTTATTTATTTATTTATTGCCAGTGCTAGTGTCGAGTTATTGGCTTAAAACACTATTATTCTGAAATGGAGGGCAAGGAAAATTACTGAAGGGTTGTTTCGAGACTACAGTGCGTTGTGACAGCATATGTAAGAAAGGCCAATGACAGTGTCAAAAATATTATACACCTTGCAGGGCTCTCACTTAATTTTTGGTGATCGCTTCACACAACACCTCCAATCAGTTCGCAATAACCAACCTGATCTCCCGGTGGCTCAACACTTCAACTCCCCTTCCCATTCCGAATCCGACCTTTCTGTCCTGGGCCTCCTCCATGACCAGAGGTAGGCCCACTGCATATTGGAGGAGCAGCACCTCATATTGGCTTGGGTAGTTTACACCCCAGCGGTATGCACATTGGCTTCTCTAATTTCAGGTAGTCCTTGCTTTCTCCCTCCTTCCCCTCCCATTCCCAGCTCTCCCAGAGCCTACTGTCTCCGCCTCTTCCTTTCTTTTTCATGTCCGTCCCCCCCCCCCCCGACATCAATCTGAAGGGTCTCGACCCGAAACGTCTATTCCTTCGCTCCACAGATGCTGCCTTACCCGCTGATTTTCTACAGCTTTTTTGTCTACCAATGGGATCCCACCACTGGCCACATCTTCCCATCTCCTCCCCTGTTGGCTTTCCGCAGAGATCGCTCCCTCCGTAACTCCCTGGTCAATTTGTCCCTTCCCACCCAAACCACCCCCTCGCCTGGCACTTTCCCTTGCAACCGCTGGAAATGCTATCCTTGTCTTTTTAATTAAGTTCAAGACTATGGGGCTGTACATTGGCCATAAAGTTGCTGCCTAAAAGTGCCAGAGACCCGGAATTGATCCTGAATATGGGTGCTATCTGTATGGAGTTTGCACCTTTTCCCTTTGATCGCATGGGTTTTCTCCGGGTGCTCTTGTTTCCTTCCACATTCCAAAGGTGTGCAGGTACCTATTTCAGACCCAACCCAAAACGTAATATTTTCCTTTTGTCCAGAGATTCTGTCTGACCTGTTGAGTTACTCCAGGTTTTTGTGTCCATCTTCAGTTTAAACCAGCATCTGCAGTTCCTTCCTGCACACACGATACTATACGATAGAACTTTATTAATCCCAGGAGGGAAATTGTGTGTGTGTGTGTGTGTGGGTGTGGGTGTGGGTATATATATTATACACACACACACATATATATATATTTATATAGTTATATATTCATATATAAATATACACCGTTTTGTTTTCTCGTTTATAACATTGTTTACAGAGTACTATGTTTACATATTCTGTTGTGCTGCTGCAAGTAAGGATTTCATTGTTCTAACTGGGACGTGAGAGAATAAAACACTCTTGACTTACTCCGCTAATGTGTGGGAAAGAACTAGTGTATGGGTGATCAGTGGTCGGCGTGGATACGGTGGGCTGAAGGGCCTGTTTCCACGCTGTATCTCTAAATTAAACTGCAGACACTAAAACCAGAGGGAGTCTAAAGAAGGTTCACTACCCGAAACGTCACCCAATTTCTTCTATCCTGAGTTGCTGGCTGCTCCATGGAGTCCCCCCGCACAATTAAAGCATGGGGTAGTCTTCACCCTACCATAGTTACCCAACCAGACGCAACTAAATTTAAGGTAGCTCTTTTTTCCCCAAGAACCCTTTTTTGCTTAAGCCCAAGTCAAGTGTCAAGAGAGGTTTATTGTCATGTGTCCCAGATAGGACAATGAAATTCTTGCTTGCTGCAGCACAACAGAATATGTGAACATAATACAGAACAGGAGATAAAAGTTCAGTGTGTTTATATACCATAGACCATATATATACACAATAAATAAACAGATAAAATGCAATAGGCTGTTATTGTTCAGCCCTCTACCACCTCCAGTTTAAATTCCATTTAGAATATTTATGGAGGACCAGGAAACCAGAAGCAAGAGTTACTCCAGGGAGTTACTCCTGATCCAGGGTCAGGGAGTGATTCTGCGTTGGTTTTCAGCGGTTTCGGCGAGGCAGCGACCGGACAGCACTGGCGGCCAAATCTCCCACAATTCAAAGCGAGGGAGAAAGTACCCAGCGCCGACCAGTTGCTGTGGCAGTGCGCATGCGCAGGGCGGCCGATGATGTGCGGGCCGTGGTTGTGCGCATGTGCAGGGGGAGGACGTGCTGGCCGTAGCAGTGCGCATGTGCAAGGTGGCCTACCGTGCCGGCGGATGAGGAGCGAGCGGAGATCAGAGCCCTGTGGCCCGGACACGGATGGCGGGGGGAGATGGAGAGAGAGATAGAGAGGGAGCCCGCCCAGAGTTGAACGACAGGTGTCCTGCCTTGGCCGGAGGCCCCCTAGATTTCGAGGCCCTAGGCTTCGGCCTGTGAAGCCTGGTGGTAAATCCAGCTCTGCGAGGCCCCCCCCTGGATTTCGAGGCCCTAAACTTAAGCTTGTCCAGATTATACGTAAATCCGGCCGTGCGTTTCATTTCAGTGTCTGAAGAAGGGTCTCGACCCGAAACGTCACCCATTCCTTCTCTCCAGAGATGCTGCCCGTCCCGCCAAGTTACACCAGCATTTTGTGTCTATCTTCGGCGTATAACCAGCTTCTATAGTTCCATCCTATGCGTTCATGTATAGTTTTTTATTGATTGGATCGCACTGAAACAAGAACTTTTCACTTTACCTCAGTATATGTGACAATAATAAACTAAAAGGTTTAAGGTGAAGGGGAAAAGATTTAATAGGAATCTGAGGGGTAACCTTTTCACGCTGGGTGTATGGAACGAGCTGCCAGAAGAAGTAGTTGAGGCAGGGACAATAGACAATAGACAATAGGTGCAGTAGGCCATTCGGCCCTTCGAGCCAGCACCGCCTTTCAATGTGATCAAGGCTGATCACCCACAATCAGTACCCCGTTCCTGCCTTCTCCCCATATCCCTTGACTCCGCTCTCTTTAAGAGCCCTATCTAACTCTCTGTTGAAAGCATCCAGTGAGCCAGCCTCCACCGCCCTCTGAGGCAGAGAATTCCACAGACTCACAACTCTCTGTGTGAAAAAGTATTTCCTCATCTCCGTTCTAAATGGCTTACCCCGTATTCTTAAACAGTGGCCCCTGGTTTCTGGACTCCCCCAACATCGGGACTATCCCAACGTTTAAGAAACAGTTAGACAGGTACATGAATAGGACAGGTATGGAGGCATATGGACCAAACATGGGCAGGTGGGACTAGGTAGCTGGGACATGTTGGCCGGTGTGGGCAATTTGGGCTGAAGGGCCTGTTTCCACGCTGTGTCACTGTGACTAAATAAAACAAGACTGTTGGTGCCATAATCTGTTTACTGAAATAAGAATTCAGTGTTCAAGGTCTTGACCCGAAACGTCGCCCATTCCTTCTATCCAGAAATGCTGCATGTCGCACTGAATTACTCCAGCATTTTGTGTCTATCTTCAATGTTCATGCCGTTGGGTTGTTAGCTACACAAGCGAATGTGAGGTGCTGTTCCTCCAGTTACTCCAACACTTTGCATGGAGTTACTCCAGAATAATCAGCAATTAATAGTGCGATGACAGCCAATTAACTTGAATCAAGTTACACAGCGAAACAACAGGATTAAGTTTGCATTGAAGACAGCCAGCAAGCATTTCTCATTTTCTGTAAATGCTATGTCAACGGGAATACGTTTCACAAGAACATAACTATGCAGAAACTTCGGTTGGAAGTGGCTGAGACAAGTGGCAGATGTTTTTAGCTAGATAGGGTCGAGGAAAAGATAAGACACAAAATGGTGGAGTAACTCAGCGGGTCAGGCAGCATCTCTGGTGGGGGATAGACACAAAATGCTGGATTAACTCAGCGGGACGGGCAGCATCTCCGGATTGAAGGAATGGGTGACGTTTCGGGGTCAAGACCCTTCTTCAGACTGAGAGTCAGGTGAGAGGGAGACACAAATATAAGGAAGGGCAAGGAGGCAAAAGGAGACATCAAAAGAGATGGGGCGCAAGGAAAATGTAGAATAGACCACTGTTAGCTAGGAGAAGGTGACGACAAAGCAAACAGAGATAAAATGTAATCAGGGACGGAATCAGACTGGTAGAACTGGGAAGGGGGATGGATGGAGAGAGAGGGAAAGCAAGGGTTACTTGAAGTTAGAGAAGTCAATGTTCATACCGCTGGGGTGTAAGCTGCCCAAGCAAAGGGAAAGTTGTGTGGATATGAGTAAATACATAGAACATAGGTGCAGGTCCATTCAGCCCTTTGAGCCAACACCGCCATTCAATATGATCATGGCTGATCATCCAAAATCAATACCCCATTCCTGCTTTCACCCTATACCCCTTGATTCCGTTAGCCCTAAATATTGGGAGACATTTTTTTGCAGTGTAATCAGGGAAGCCAAAGGTGATCGAAGTTCTCAAACGTATCCTAAAATGCATATTGATGTGGAGAGTAGACACAGAGTGCTGGAGTAACTCAGCGGGTCGGGCAGCATCTCTGGAGAAAACGAACGGGTGACGTTTTGGGCCTGGGCCCTTCTTCAGATCCGAAACGTCACCCGTTATTTTTCTCCAGAGTTACTGCACGAGCCACTGAATTTCTCCAGCGCTTTATGTCCGTCTTTGGTACAGACCACCATCTGCAGCTCCTTTTTACACGATGCAGAGGGCACTGGAGCTTAGTCATCCCAATATCAAACCATGTACAGTAAACCTTCATTAGAATGGACCATGGGGGGGGAATGGTGTCCGTTATTGTCGATTGTCCACTGTAACCAAGTAAGGGATTATAAAAACATAGAAAATAGGTGGAGTAGGCCATTCGGCCCTTCGAGCCTGCACCGCCATTCAATATGATCATGGCTGATCATCCAACTCAGTATCCTGTACCTGCCTTCTCTCCATACCCCCTGATCCCTTTAGCCACAAGGGCCACATCTAACTCCCTCTTAAATACAGCCAATGAACTGGCCTCAACTACCTTCTGGGGCAGAGAATTCCAGAGCTTCACCACTCTCTGTGTGAAAAAAAAAATTCTCATCTCAGTCCTAAAAGACTTCCTCCTTATCCTCAAACTGTGAGCCCTTGTTCTGGACTTCCCCAACATCGGGAACAATCGTCCTGCATCTAGCCTGTCCAACCCCTTAAGAATTTTGTACGTTTCTATAAGATCCCCCCTCAATCTTCTAAATTCTAGCGAGTACAAGCCGGGTCTATCCAGTCTTTCTTCATATGAAAGTCCTGCCATCCCAGGAATCAGTCTGGTGAACCTTCTCTGTACTCCCTCTATGGCAAGAATGTCTTTCCTCAGATTATACCATTGTATCATTATCATTGTATCATTGCAGGCTAATGCGCAAATGGACACAGAGTGCTGGAGTAACTCAGCGGGTCAGGCGGCATCCCTGGAGAACATGGACAGGTGGTGTTTTGGGTCGAGACCCTTCTTCAGTCTCTCGGTCTCGAACTGGGCCTGGAATCCAGGTGCGTTGACGGCCCCGGCCTGCTGGTGGCCAGGGTAGAGGCGAGGATCGGCAGAGCTTTTGGCCATAGACCACGGGCAGGAGTTGACTGGGTGGCGGTGTGGGCCGGAGGTGGGGGCTTCGGCAGCCCGTGTTAGCAGTGAAGGTCGGTGGCCCCATCCGCTATAACCAAAATCCCTCATAAAGACGTGTGTTTGCTGTACTTACCAACAAGGGCTGTTAGATGGTGACCTGCATAAAGCTACCAGTTATAACTGCAGATTCCTGTGCATAGGTGAAACCAAAACATCCTGATCTTAAGCTCTTTGCTTAAGAAAGAACTGCAGATGCTGGAAAATCGAAGGTAGACAAAAGTGCTGGAGAAACTCAGCGGGTGCAGCAGCATCTATGGAGCGAAGGAAATAGGCAACGTTTCGGGCCGAAACGTTGCCTATTTCCTTCGCTCCATAGATGCTGCTGCACCCGCTGAGTTTCTCCAGCACTTTTGTCTACCTGATCTTAAGCTCCATACCATGTGGCTCACGTGTCCAATATATCCTTTAATTCCTCCCCTCTCCCACACAAAAAAAAACAAGTGTCATTTTTGCCAAATTGTCCCTAGTTGTAGGATAGTGTTACCGTACGGTGTGATTGCTGGTCGGCATGGACTTGGTGGGACGAAGGGCCTGTTTCCGCGCTGTTTAACTCTCTCTCCAGCCCTCCCCCATCCTAGTTCTCCGACCAGTCTGACTGTCCTGTCCTCCTGGCTACATTTTATCTTTGTCTGCTTCGTTGTCATCTTCCCCATGGCCAACAATGATCCGTCCTACACTTCCCTTGATCTCATCCCCCTTTGATGTCACGTTCCATATCACTGTGTCGCCCTCTCCCCCGACTCTCAGCCTGAAAAAGGGTCTCGACCCGAAATGGCACCCATTCCTTCTCTCCAGAGAGGCTGCCTGTCCCCGCTGAGTTACTCCAGCACTTTGCGTCTATCTTCGGTGTAAAC
Source organism: Malacoraja senta (assembly GCA_038087875.1). Taxonomy (NCBI): domain Eukaryota; kingdom Metazoa; phylum Chordata; class Chondrichthyes; order Rajiformes; family Rajidae; genus Malacoraja; species Malacoraja senta. The sequence continues at coordinate 2,474,659 of CM075980.1, read as the reverse complement.
CAGCACATGCAGTTCCTTCCCGCACACTGTTTCCGCGCTGTATCAATAAAGTCTAAATCTTCTGACACCACTGCCCGGGTCTAATAATTGAATATAGTCAATCAATTGTGGTAATTACTTTGGAGGTGAAATGACTTTGCATAAACGTATGATTGGAAAAGATTAGGCAAATAAAAGTTTATTTTCTTTTAAAACATGTTTGCAACTCTGAACAAAATATCGATTAATTCACCGTGGACTTACAAGACAACTCAAATACCATCGATCCTGCAACTCAAAGGCTAGAATAATCTAGCCTATTGTCCACCATTGTGTTTGCATAAAATGGATAAATTCCAAACTGCAACCATAAATACCACAGACACCCATAAAAGGCCAAAAGGAATTCAGGAGAAGCTTCCTCGTTCAGAAGTTAAGGCAAATAGCATTAAAGTGGTGGGGAACCTATAGACAAACAAGAAGGCAAAGAGCACACCACTTGGGTTACAGATCAGGTTCAAGGAGATCTTGCTAACCCCAATGAGATACTTACATCTATGCAATCAGTTTTTCTTTTAATGAGCTTGTTAACATGTTGGTTGACGGACACAAAAAACCCTGGAGTAACTCAGCGGGACGGGCAGCATCTCTGGAGCGAAGGAATGGGTGACATTTCAGGTCGAGACCCTTCTTCAGACTGTCAGACCAGTCTGAAGAAGGGTCTGAGAACCGAAATGTCGCCCATTCCTTCTCTCCATAGATGCTGCCTGTCCCGCTGAGTAACTCCAGCCCTTTGTGTGATCTTCGGTTTAAACCAGCATCTGCAGTTCCTTCCTAAACATGTGGGTAGATGTTTATTGCATATGGAGTTGGTATATTCAGTTAGCATAAGTTGGTATATTCAGTTTAGACTTGGTCGAGTGCATATCCTGGTGTTATAGCGCAAGTACTTTGTGTTTTAATTGTAATGGGTTGAACATCAAGCAATTGGGCCAATAGACAATTATTTTTTCTTGTTAAAAGCAAGTGAACTGAAGTTGGGAGTTTACAAAAGTGGATTTTGAAATGCCAGACCAAAGCTGGAAAAGGAACGGGTTTAGCCTGGAGTTCTCTACCATGGACTCAATGCTAAACTGCCCAGCTTTACCCTTTATTCCTGCTGCATTTACACATGTGGGTGCACCCAGCCTGTGCGGCTAAACACCAAGAACTTAGCTTGCACCACGTGATGGGATATATAGACATCAGTAGCTGGAATGTGAGGCACTTTTTAAGGCCAGTTTTTTTTATTCTCGCTGGAGGTGAATTCCACTCTTTAAGTAATTATTCTGCAGAATGATTCTAGTTTCTTGAAAAAAAAAATTGAAGAACAAAGACAAAAAAAACCAAATGGGGATTGAAACATCCACATGCAGATGACTTTAGAAATGTACCACCAGTACTTCATTGCAAGTCCGTAACTTGTTACTGAAAAGTAGAGCAAGAGAATTAAGTGCACTCCAGCTTACACAAAACTTTTAAATATACTTCCATTTTGCTAAAAATTTAACATGTAGAAAAGATCAGTACAGTTGATTTTCACTGTACAGACTAGGAGTCAAGAAAGGGTAAAAAGTAAATTGTCGGTTGCAAAGTATGCAACGATTTCTTACTGGTCTCACTTCCCCAAATGGTCTTGTTTAAATAAACCTACAGCTCATCGTGCCTGAGTGGCTCGGCGCTGGGCTTGATGAAGACACCTTCCATGACCGTCCAATAATTGTTGGCATTGGGGCTGAAGGTGCCGTGGACTTCCAGCTGACCCCTGATGGGGTGGCCGTACTGCTCGCCTGTTATGGTGAGGAAGGCCTGGGTCCCCACGTGCTTTAAGCGGACGTCGTCGTCCCGCTCCCAGCTCGCGCCGCCGCACTGCACCGTCCAGACGTCCAGGTCGTCCCCTTCTCCATTCTCGCCGAATGCGCTCACTTCCTGTGTGGCAAAGTGGCGCAAGGTTAGCGCTGGGGTGGGCACGCCAACAGTTAAACAGCTGTCGTCGAAACCGAAGACACAAAATGGTGGAGTAACTCAGGGGGACAGACAGCGTCATTAGAATCATAGATAGACACAAAATGGTGGAGTAACTCAGGGGGACAGACAGCGTCATTAGAATCATAGATAGAGACAAAATGGTGGAGTAACCCAGCGGGACAGACAGCGTCATTAGAATCATAGAGAGACACAAAATGGTGGAGTAACTCAGCAGGACAGGCAGCGTCATTAGAATCATAGATAGACACAAAATGGTGGAGTAACTCAGCAGGTCAGGCAACATCATTAGAATCATAGAATCAGGCAGCATCTCTGGAGAGAAGGAATGGGTGATGTTTCGGGTCGAGACCCTTCTTTCAGACAGCCATTAGAATCATCCTATCCAGTGCAACAAAAAAAAAAGCTCTGGTCTGACCGACCGGTCAGGTAGATGCCAGTTTTGGTTTAGTTTAGAGATACAGCGCGGAAACAGGCCCTTCGGCCCACCGAGTCCGCGCCGACCCACGATCCCCGCATATTAACATTATCCTACACGCTAGGGACAATTTTTACATTTATACCAAGTCAATAAACCTGCAAACCTGTACGTCTTTGGAGTGTGGGAGGAAATCGAAGATCTCAGGAGAAAACCAACGCTGGTCATGGGGAGAACGTACAAACTCCGTACAGGATCGTACCCGGGTCACTGGCGCTGTAGGGCAGTAGCTCTACCGTTGCGCCACCACACCGCCCTAGCGCTAGAGTGATCACACCAACATTTAAGATAAGGTGATATTGAAACCGAAGAGAGACACAAAATGCTGGAGTAACACAGCGGGACAGGCAGCATCTCTAGAGAGAAGGAATGGGTGACGTTTCAAGTTGAGACCCTTCTTCAGACTGAGAATCAGGGAAGAGGGAGACATAGAGATATGGAAGGGTGAGATGTGAATACAGATCAAAGGGGACAATGGTCAAGGAAATGTGGAATGGTACATTGTAAGTTATGGGGAAGGTGACAACGAGGCATACAATCAGTAATATTTAATCAGAGGAACAGTGGAACTTGTCGGAGAACTAGGTTGGGGGAGGGACGGAGAGAGTGGGAAAGCAAGGGTGACTTGAAGTTAGAGAAATTTATATTCATACTGCTGGGTTGTAAGGTGCCCAAGCGAAATATGAGGTGTTGTTTCTACAGCATCATTAGCAATTCTCAGCAATTCTCTGCCTCAGAAGGCAGCAGAGGCCAATTCTCTGGATGCTTTCAAGAGAGAGTTGGATAAGGCTCTTAAAGATAGCGGAGTCAAGGGATATGGTGAGAAGGCAGGAACGGGGTACTGATTGTGGATGATCAGCCACATTCATGGCGGTGCTAGCTCGAAATGCCGGATGGCCTACTTCTTCACCTATCATCTATTGTCCTATCCAGTGCAAAAAAAATGTGCCAGTCAGACCCGTCAGGTAGATGCCAGTTTTAGCTGCACTGGAACAGCTTGGCTAGAAGCTTTAAATTTCTGTGCTTTAGCTCATAAAATTATCCTGTTATCAATCACCTCATCAGCCATTCTTCCACCCCATACATTTGTGGATGTTCACTTTGTCATTCTAACTCTTATCATTATTCCATCATTTATCCTGAATTTCATTGCCTTCTCTGCTCTCCCCGAGCAGTTCCGTCACATTCATAATGAGTGCCATATTCCCCCTTTCTGCCCAGCTGCCATAGTCACCCAGCCCTTTGGCCCTACCTGCCCATACCCACCAACACGCCCCATCTATGCTAATTCCACCTGCCCGCATTTGGCCCTATCTCTCTAAACCTTTCCTATCCATGTACCTATCCAAATGTCTTTTAAATGTTGTTATAGTCCCTGCCTCATCTACCTCCTCTGGCAGCTCGTTCCATGTGCCATCTGTGAGAAAAAATTGACTGTCAGGTTCCTATTAAATCTTCCCCCTCTCGCCTTAAACCTCTGGCCTCTGGTTCTTGTTTTCCCTACTTTGGGTAAAAGACTATGCAATTACACAGTCTGAAGAAGGATCTCGACTCAAAACGTCACCCATTCCTTCGCTCCAGAGGTGCTGCCTCACCCGCTGAGTTACTCCAGCATTTACATGTGCATTTACACTATCTATTCCTCTCATGATTTTGTACAAGAGGTACTCGTCCGACTCCTTTGCAATTCCCTTGCACACTGCCCCTGTACATGCTGGACCTTACACATTGCAGTCCACACACTCTCAGTCCGCCACCTTGCAAACCACCCTTCCTTCTTTGGTACTCGACCTCAACCCCCCCCCCCCCTTCCCCATTACAGTCTTGATGGGCTCCACACCCGATCTCCCCACCTACAACCATGTCATAAGGTCATAAGGAACAGGACGAATCAAGCCTACTCCGCCATTCAATCAAGGCTAATCTATCTCTCCCTCCTAACCCCATTCTCCTGCCTTCTCCCCATAAACCCCCGACACCCGTACTAATCAAGAACCTATCTATCTCTGCCTTAACAATATCTACTGACTTGGCCTCCACAGCCTTCTATGGCAAAGAATTCCACCCTCTGACTAAAGACTATTGCATGTCACCACCACTCAGCTTTCTTCCAACCTATCACACAAATTCACAAGTTATAGGAGTAGAATTTGGCCATTCAGACCATCGAGTCTACTCCACCATTTGATCATGGCCGATCACTGCCTCCTAATCCCGTTTTCCTGCCTTCTCTCCATAGCCCTTGACATTGTCGATTTTAGGCGTCACCTGAAAATGTCTTAATCCTGACCCCCCACCTTGCCTTTAAGCCTCAATCAGAAGTGCATCATTGCAGTAACACATCATACCTGGTTTCCGGAGAGTGGCGACACAAAGTGGTGACTGTGCAGGTTTCTTCCAGTGTTGACGTGTGTTAGTCGTATAGGTTCTCCGCATTTGATCGGTATTCCGCGCTGACAAACCAGGCCCTGTTTTCCCCTCACCGTCCAGTAGCTGTTACTGTCATCCGAAACGCTCACGCCAGTCACAGACTGCTGCCCGCTTCCTTTTAGAGAATCCAGAGTCAATGGACCATCAAATAATTTGATTTTGTTAACAAAATAATAACACTTAAAATCACTGACAGTAGTTATTTGAAATGGAAGCACAAGGGGTCTAGATATTATGCCAGGGATTAGAAAAAGAAAATAGACAACCGTTCTAATCAAGAATCTATCTATCTCTGCCTTAAATATATCCATTGACTTGGCCTCCACAGCCGTCTGTGGCAATGAATTCCTCAGGTTCACCACACTCTGACTAAAGAAATTCCTCCTCATCTCCTTCCTAAAGGAATGTCCGTTAATTCTGAGTCTATGACCTCTGGTCCAAGACTCTCCCGCTAGTGGAAACATCCTCTCCACATCCACTCTATCCAAGCCTTTCACTATTCGGTACGTTTCAATGAGATCCCCCCTCAATCTTCTAAACTCAAGGTTACGAGGGGACTTGAGGTAGAAACTTTCACCCAGATGATTGGCTTCTCTAATATTTTATTGTACTATTGCAACATTTTAATAGCATTTAGTGAACACATGAAACGTGTTGAAAACCACAGGCTAATTGTTGGAAAACAAATTTGTATAAAGAGGTACTTGATGCCACAAACCACTAATGACTGTTACAAACAAAAAAGCCCTTATCTCCGGTTTCCTCCCACACTCCAAAGACGTACAGTTTTGTAGGTTAATCGGCTTGGTATAATTGTAAATTGTCCGTAGTGTGTGGAGGATAGCGTTAGTGTGCGGGGATCGCTGGTCGGCATGGACTCGGTGGGCCGAAAGGCCTGTTTTCCGCGCTGTCGTTCAGGTTAGTTTAGAGAGACAGCGCAGAAACAGGCCCTTCGGCCCACCGAGTCCGCACTGACCAGCAATCACCGCACTTTAACACTATCCTACACACGCTTTTTACACTTTACACTTATAACAAGCCAATTAACTGACAAACCTGTTCGTCTTTGGAGTGTGGGAGAAAACCGAAGATCTCGGAGGAAACCCACGCAGGTCACGGGGAGAACGTACAAACTCCGTACAGACAGCGCCCGTAGTCAGGATCGAACCCGAGTCTCCGGCGCTGCAAGGCAGCAACTCTTACCGCTGCATCACAGTGCCACTTGTACCTTGTACCATGCGAATAGTCCACCAGGGACTATACTGGAAGTTGGACAATTTTATACTGGACAATTTTGACATTTATCAAGCCAATTAATCAAGCCAATTGATCTACACTCATCTCTAAACTAAATTTAAAAATGAGAACTGAGCAGTGTGATCGGGTTGACAAGCAATCTGCAATATTGAATACAGTGAATAGTTTAATCGTTAAAAATTCACAACATGCAATTAAATTATCATTTCAGCATTATTGTTTGTAAACAACAACAAAATGGAAAGGATGGTAGAATTTTTCTTTCATTACCATGTAACATTTGGTAAATGTTACATGGGCTGAAGAAGGGTTTCTGCCCGAAACGTTGCCTATTTCCTTCGCTCCATAGATGCTGCTGCACCCGCTGAGTTTCTCCAGCACTTTTGTCTACCTAACATTTGGTAAACCTATTTTCAAAACGCAGCAATCACAAGATGAGACGAGAACAATCTTAAAAGGCTGCATTTGTTTCTATTTATAGATGGAAAAAAACCTAAATTCAGAAAACTAATCTTTCGTTAAACATCGTTGCACAAGGTTAAAAGTTTCACTTTACTCAGCAGGAAGTTGCTGCAGTGGTAACATTTGTAAAGACAAACACAGAATTTAAAATTTAATCCCAAATACCAGTCCAGTGAACAATAGACCTTTTTTTTTAAATTATAAACTTGGATTCTGGGCCACATTCTGTCAGGCACCTGCAGGCAAGAAGTAGATGTTATCTTTCTGCTCATTCAAATTCTTTTCATTTGAATCAGGACATGGAGTCCTGAATCAATTCAATGTCAACACTAAAGGCTTTGCCTGCAGCTAAGGAACAAATTAAACCAACAGGAACCTATTGTTCTTTCACTCACTGTTGTCGTCCACACTGTTCATTCCTCCACCGAGAGCCGAATGAAATTCACAACGTTTTGCCAGAGGAGGGAGATATGTTTCAAAATTCATCCCCAATCTGTGACCCAAGTGACTAGATGATTGTGTTAGTGCATTCTCGTTTCCCCGTGACATGTTCGCACTGTATTCAAAGGCAGAATACAACTTCTTCAGACTGTAGGAGGGTCTTGACCCGAAATGTCACCCCCATTCCTTCTCTCCAGAGATGCTGCCTGTCCCGCTGAGTTACTCCGGCGTTTTGTGCCTATCTTCGACTTAAACCAGCATCTGCAGTTCCTTCCTACACACTGGGGACGGGTTTCGAGGTTTATGGGCCAAACGCTGGCAGGTGGGACTGGTGTAGATGGGGCATGTTGTTCGGTATGGGTAAGTTGAACGAAAGGACCTGTTCCAACGCTGTGTGACTCTAACACATCGATGCAATTAGACGGCACCAATAAGATTGCCAATCGAGTTTGAATTTGATGTCCTGTTAATGCAGGCATCATGTTAACCATTCAATTTTCTTCGTTTTTTTTAATTTAATGTGAAAAGGCAGATTCCACATGTACATTAAAAATATGCCAACTGCCCAGAGCCACGCTGATCTTGGCCAAGATACCCACTTACATCCAATTCACTACTTATCACGTAATGTGATTAGATGACTAGCAACTCTTTAGTTTAGTTCAGAGATACAGTGCGGAAACGGGCCCTTCGGCCCACCACGTCCGCACCAACCGGCGATACCCATGCACGAGAGACAATTTACATTTATACCAAGCCAATTAACAAACCCACCTGCACGTCTTTGGAGTGTGGGAGGAAACCGGAGCACCCGGAGAAAACCCACACAGGTCACGGGGAGAACGTATAAACTCCACACAGACAGCACCCAAGGTCAGGATCGAACCCGGGTCTCTGGCGCTGTGAAGCAGTAGCCTCATATATTTAGTTTGAGGCTTTGAATAATGTCTTCAGAACCCCCCCCCGCACCAGTACATTTTGAAGGGGAGGTGAAGGAGCGGGCGGGGGGCGAGCATTAAAGTCATTGCCCCAAAGGTTGGGCAGGTTGGGTGTTGAGCAGCCCAAATGAAGGGACGATTTGAGAGGTCTCTCATTGACCTCAGCACCTAGGGACTGGGGTCAATCATTGACCTCCGTGCCGCCAGATCTGGGGTGAGGGGTGAGGCACTGAGGTCATTGATTGACACCTGACCCAGGGGCACTGAGGTCAGTCATTGACCTCAGTGCCCCTGGGTCAGGTGTCAATCAATGACCTCAGTGCCCCCAGATTTGATGTGGGGGGGGGTCATACATTGACCTCAGTGCCCCTAGATCTGGGTCATTCATTGACCTCAGTGCCCAGGATTCACAAGTTATAGGAGTAGAATTAGGCCATTCGGCCCATCAAGTCTACTCCACCGTTCTATCGTGGCTGATCTCAACCTCCTAACCACATTCTCCTGCCTTCTCCCCATAACCCTTGACACCTGTTCTAATCAAGAATCTATCCATCTCTGCCTTAAAAATATCCACTCACCTTGTCGCCACAGCCTTCTGCGGCAATGAGTTCCACAAAGATTCGGGGAGTCAGTCATTTACCTCAGCGCTCCCAGATTTGGGGGTGAGAGGTCAGTCAGTGCCCTCCACACTGATGAGAGGGGTCATTTATTGACCTCGGTGACCAAGGGTCAGTAATTGACATCAGTGCCCCAGGGGCATGCATTACCTTCAGTGCCCCCAGATTTTGGGAGATGGGTCATTCATTGACCTCAGTTCCCCGGCTGGGGGTCAGGGGTGAGAGGTCAGTCATTGACCCCAGCGCCAGGGGTGACAGTGTCCCAGATTTGGGGGTGAGAGATCAGTCAGTGCCCCAGCACTGGCGAGAGGGTTCATTTATTGACCTCGGTGACAAAGGGTCAGTAATTGTCCTCAGTGCCCCAGGGGCATGCATTACCTTCAGTGCGGCCAGATTTGGGGAGATGGATCATTCATTGACCCCAGTGCCCCCCGGGGTCAGGGGTGAGACAGGTCCGTCATTGTCCTCAGTGATCCTGGATTCGGGGTGAGAGGTCCGTCGGTGACCCCCAGTGCACCGGGGTCAGGGTTGAGAGGACGGTCATTGACCCCGGGGTCAGGGGTGAGAGAGAGGTCAGTCATTGACCCCCAGTGCCCCCCGGGGTCGGGGTGAGAGGTCAGTCATTGACCCCGGGGTCAGGGGTGAGAGAGAGGTCAGTCAGTGAGCCCAGAGCCTCACGGTGAGGAGCAGCTTACCTGAGGCCGTACTTCACGTCGTGCGAGTGCAGGCGGACATTGTGCCGGTTGTTGAGCAGCTTCACCACCGAGCCGCAGGTGACCGACTCCTGCTCCGTGGCCGTGGCCGTGGCGGCGAGGGCCGAGAGCAGCGTGCAGAGGGCGAGCCCCAGCGCGGAGCTCCGAGCTCGGGCCCTCTCCCCCGACATGCCGGCAGCGACCAAAGATCCAGCTCCGGCCCCGGCGCCGGCCACGTACTGCGCCTGCGCGGGGTCTCCCCTTCTCTCCCCCCCCCCTCTCCTCCCCAACCAATCAGAGGCCTCGTCCCGCTGTCTCCATGCAGGTCCCGGCCAATCAGCGGCCGCCGCGCCGCCACTCCACCCCCCCTCCCCCCCCCGCCCCCGCCCGCCAGTCTCGCCCAATCAACGGCTGCCCCGCGTCAGCATCACCGCGCACACCTCGCGCTTCATCCAATCAGCGGGCGAACTGCACCTGTCTCCAGGCAGATTCCGGGCCACTCAGCGACCGTCCGTCCGACCCCCCCCCCCCCCCCTCCCAGCGTTAGAGTCACCGCCAGCCAGCCAATCGGCCGGCCAGCTGCCGCTGTCTCCAGGCAGACTCCCCGCCACTTAGCAACCGTTCCCGCCCAACACTCCGCTCGCGTCAACGGCCGCCTTTGGCAGTTGGTTGGGCCGCGCAGGCGCAGCGCCGCGGGAAAGGGCGGGAAAAGTCCTCAGCGCCCACCGGTGATAGCAGCAGATTCAGGCCATTCAGCTCTATCTCTCCCTCCTAACCCCATTCTCCTTGCCCTCTCCACCTCCCCCCCCCCCCCATAACCCTGACACCCGTACTAATCAAGTGCCGCGCCGGCCCTGCCTCACCCGTCCCGACGTAGTGCAGCCCATGGAGTGCAGCAGCAGAGCCTCGCCCTTGGCCCCGTCAGTCAGTCGGCAGCCCGGCCTCCGGACCTTCGCTTACCGCCGACACTAGGGTCGCCAACTTTCTCACTCCCAAATAAGGGACAAACGGTCAAAATAAAGGACAAATTCCCGACGGCCATTCGTTGACCGACTCGTCCGTGGCTGGGTGAATGATGAGTCGGCCCCGGGTGCCGGACCGCATACAAAGCCCAGACGGCGGGGCCAGCTGAGGAGTTTTGGCCCGGGCCGCGTGACCCCCCGGTCGCGCGCAAAGTCCGGCACCCCATCCAACTCATGGACCGATGATCGGCCGTGGGAAGGAGGGGTGGTGGTGGTGTCGGCGGTAAGCGAAGGTCCGAAGGTCGGACAGCTG
>CM075980.1:2425461-2463865 GCA_038087875.1 Malacoraja senta | reverse complement strand
CTCCTTATTCTTAAACTGTGGCCCCTGGTTCTGGACTCCCCAACATCGGGAACATGTTTCCTGCCTCTAGTGTGTCCAAGCCCTTAACAATCTTATATGTTTCAATGAGATACCCTCTCATCCTTCTAAACTCCAGAGTGTACAAGCCCAGCTGCTCCATTCTCTCAGCATTTGACAGTCCCCGCCATCCCGGGAATTAACCTTGTAAACCTACACGGCACTCCCTCAATAGCAAGAATGTCCTTCCTCAAATTAGGGGACCAAAACTGCACACAATACTCCAGGTGTGGTCTCACCAGGGCCCTGTACAATTGTAGAAAGACCTCTTTGCTCCTATACTCAAATCCTCTCGTTAGATTTCTTCACTGCCTGCTGTACCTGCATGCTTACTTTCAGTGACTGATGTCCAAGGACACCCAGGTCTCATTGCACTTCCCATTTTCCTAATCTGACACCATAATCTGCCTTCCTGTTCTTGCCACCAAATTGGTTAACCTCACATTTATCCACATGATACTGCATCCTACCACGCATCTGCCCACTCTCCCAACCTATCCGAGTCACCCTGCATCCTCATAGCATCCTCTTCACAGTTAACACTGCCATGCAACTTTCCTCGTCGTCTCCTTCCCAAAGAAACATCCTTTATTTCTGAGGCTGACCTCTAGTCCTAGACTCTCCCACGAGTGGAAACACCCTCTCCACATCCACTCTATCCAAGGCCATTCAGCCCATCAAGTCTACGCCATTCAATCATGGCTGAGCTATCTCTCCCTCCTAACCCCATTCTCCTGCCTTCTCCCCATAACCCCTGACACCCGTACTAATCAAGAATCTGTCAATCCCCACCATTGACTTGACGTCCACAGTCATCTGGGGCAAAGATTCACAGATTCACCACCCTCTGACTAGGCGAGAACAGGATTCAATATGCTGGCAAAATCAATGAACAGTGGACAAGAGGAGAAACGTCCTTCACAAGAGTCAAGATTGTTTCATTGTCATATAAGATTTAGAAGCAGAATTGGGCCATTCAGCCATCAAGTCACTGCTATTCAGTCAAGGCTGATCTATCTTTCCCTTGTAAACCATTCTCCTGCCTTCTCCCCGTAAACCCTGACACCTGTACTAATCAAGAATCTATCCATCCCCACCATTGACTTGGCCTCCACAGCCTTCTGTGGCAAAGAATCCAACAGATTCACCACCCTCTGACTGAAGAAATTCCTCCTCGACTCCTGCCTAAAGGAACGCCCTTTTATTCTGCCCGATGTAGGCATGGGAGGAGAATGATTGATGGTGGAGGGACCCAACAATGTGAGAGAGATTGGAACTACTGTGGGAGATGTGTCAAGCACCAGCACATGATGAGCCTCAGGGAACTGCACGTACCACCATCCCGAGTGCCGGAGGATCTCAGCCTCTCTGGAAGACGTGGACAGACGACTTTTCTGGCTGGGGACCCGTCATCACACTGATTCGTTTGGTTTAGAGATACAGCGTGGGAACAGGCACTTTGACCCACCGAGTCCACGCCGACCAGTGATCACGCCGTACACTACCACTATCCTACACACACACTGGGGACAATTTACAATTTTACAAATCCAATCCGTAACCGTACCCGGAGAAAACCACGCGGTCACGCGGTGAGCGCACAAACTCCGTACAGACAGCACCCATAGTCGGGACCGAACCCTGGTCTCTGGTGTTGTGAGGCAGCAACTCTACCGCTGTGCCATCGTGCCACCCTTCTTCAGACACAAATGCTTACTGGCAGCAGCACAACAGGTATGTACACACAGTATTTGGTATATACCATAATAAACAAATACAAGTTCAATAAATGATTAAAAAAACAATATAATACAAAACAGAAGCAAAGCCCGAAGTCACTAATGCATTAAAGATAAGGAGAGAAGTGGGGTGAAAGTCCTCACCATTTCCTTCCATCTATTAACTCCCTCTGGCTTTACATTCCATTCCAACTGTTTAGCTCAGGTACACAAGGATTTGCCAATGGTGGTGAATCTGTGGAATTCATTGCCACTGAAGGCTATGGAGGCCAAGTCAATGGATATGTTTAAGTTCATAAGTGATAGTAGAATTAGGCCATTCGGCCCATCAAGTCTACTCGCCGTTCAATCATGGCTGATCTAACTCTAACCCTCAACCCATTCTCCTACCTTCTCCCCTTAACCCCTGACACCCGTACTAATCTAACTGCTTTAAAAATGTCCATTGGACTTGGCCTCCACGGCCTCCTGTGGCAATGAATTCACAGATTCACCATCTTATGCAGAGGCAGAGATAGATAGATTCTTGATTACTGCAGTTGTCGAGGGGTTTTGGGAAAAGGCGGGAGAATAGGGTTGAGAGTGAAAGACAGATCAGCCAAGATTGAATGGCGGAGTAGACGATGGCTGAATGGCCTAATTCTGCTCCTATCACTTGTGAACTTACGAATTTATGGCGGTTTACAAAATAAGACACAAAGTGCTGAAATAACTCAGCGGGTCGGGCAGCATCTCTGGAGAACATGGATAGGCGATGTTTTGGATCGGAACCCTTCATCAGACCTGGTCTGAAGTCTGTTGAAGGGTACCTGACCCAAAACACTGCCTGTCAATGTTCTCCACAAATGCTGCCTGACCTGCTGTGTTACTCCAGCACTTGTATTCCTTCAGGGACGAGGATGAGGCGAGAAAGTACGAGCTGTGAGTTGATGGGAGTGGGCTGAATGTAATCTGGCATGAAATGTGAGTTTCCTTGGATCGATGCACAAGGAATGGTGTCATTTGATGCAGAAATTGTGCCAGGTGCACGTGGACAATTCAGAAGGGGAAGTGCCCAGCAAAGGACCACTTTCTGCACTGAATGTCTAAAGTCTAAAGACTGCCTTGAATGAATTAAAATCACACCACTTCTGAAAAGTTAATTTTAGTTTATTGTCACGTCTCATAAGTAATAGGAGCAGAATTAGGCCATTTTGGCCCATCAAGTCTACTCCGCCATTCAATCGTGGGTTGATCTATCTTTCCCTCCCAACCCCATTCTCCTGCCTTCTCCCCATAACCCCTGACACCGTACTAATCAAGATTCCATCAATCTCCGCCTTAGAAATATCCATTGACTTGGCCTCCACAGCCTTCCGTGGAATGAATTCCACAGATTCACCACATTCTGACTAAAGAAATTCCTCCTCATCTCATTCGTCAGGGAACGCCCTTTAATTCTATAGGCTAAGCGAAACAGTAACGCTTTTCACTGTACCTTGGTGTACGTGACAATAAACTAAACTGAACTTTTCAGAAGTGGTATGATTTAATTCCATTGATAGCAGACTTAGACCTTCAGTGCAGAAACAGGCCCTACAACCCACCGAGTCCCTGCTGACCAGTGATCATCCCGTCCACTAGCACTGGACTACACACATTTACAATTTTACCCAAGCCACTTAACCTACAAACCTGTTAAAGAAGGAACTGCAGATGCTGGAAATTCGAAGGTACACAAAAATGCTGGAGAAACTATGGAGCGAAGGAAATAGGCAACGTTTCGGCCGAAACCCTTCTTCAGACTGATAAGGGTGGGGAGAAGAAAGAAAAAGGAAAAAGGCGGAGGAGGAGCCCGAGGGCTGGGGAGGGGAGGAGACAACCAGAGGGCTGATGAAGGGGAGGGGACAGCAAGGGCTAGCAGAATTGGGAGAATTCAATGTTCAAGCCCCCAGGATGTAGACTGCCCAAGCGGAATATGAGGTGCATTTCCTCCAATTTACGGTGTTGCTCGCTGTGGCCATGGAGGAGACCCAGGACAGAGAGGTCAGATACGGAATGGGAGGGGAGTTGAAGTGCTGAGCCACCGGGAGGTCAGGTTGGTTATTGCGGACCGACCGGAGGTGTTCGGCGAAACGATCGCCAAGCCTCCGCTTGGTCTCACCGATGTAGATCAGCTGGCATCTAGAGCAGCGGATGCAATAGATGAGGTTGGAGGAGGTGCAGGTGAACCTCTGTCGCACCTGGAACGACTGCTTGGGTCCTTGAATGGAGTCGAGGTGGGAGGTGAAGGGACAAGTGTTGCATCTCTTGCAGTTGCAAAAGATGCAACACGTCCTCTAACCTACAAACCTGTTCGTCTTTGGAGTGTGGGAGGAAACTGGGGCACTCAGAGAAAACCCAGTAGCGAACCCGGGTCTGTAAGGCAGCAACTCTACCGCTGCGCCACTGTGCTAGTCACATTAAAATGCAGCTGGTGAGATTCAGAAAAAGCAATTTGCTGATAATACTAAAATGGAGAGAATAAATAAGCAGAAGTGGAAGCATTGATCCTTGTCATTTATCAGCATCTACTATATTTGATACCATATCACCATTTTACTAGACCAACTCATTTTTAAAACCATACAGAGGTCTTGCTTGGCAGAATTTCGAATAAACAATATATCATATAAAACCATAAGTCAATGTCCGTCTCAGTGGTAAAAACAAGACGTTTCTTTATTAACATTAGCTCTGAAGATGAGGAGTAAGTCAAAGGAATGAAAAAGCTGGGAATTACATCATCATGATAAGAATAATAAAAATGAATCGTTATTTCTGCGGCAATTTTGACGTGATTAAAAAAGGATTGGTAGCTGAAGAGAGAGAGAGGGAGAGAGAGAGAGAGAGAGAGAGAGAGAGAGGAGAGAGAATGCAATAGCGTTGGATTCTTATGAGCAAAGTTTTGCATCCAAAAAATCCTAAGGCAGATCTTTGGAAGCTGTTGGCAGAGGTGATTCTCCTGGGATCTCCAGTCTGATCAAAATCAGAGGAGCAATGGCAATCCAAAATACCCTACAGAAGGAACTAATTTGCTCAACATGTACAGCACTGATACTTTCTCAAAGCTGTTGCTAACTGAAGGAATCCCAATTTTAATAGATTTCATGCAGCAAAGGAATGAATTACTCAATAATCAGCACAATGATGCCACCCAACGATCATCCCAATGATGGCCATGCTGAAGACTAACTTGGAAAGGTCTATCTTCTGACAGAGTGTCTCGTTTATGTGTGCTGTCGACACAGTAAAACCCAACAGAATTAGTACATTAAACCGATTATTTTCCTCCCTCAAGGTTGGTGCTCTCCTTCAAGAGTATTTTTCACAATGCTTGTTCCGCACTATTCAGAACCAAAAAAAGTTCAAACAAATATTAAATGAAAGGAAAGGCAAAGATTTATAATCATTAACCAAAATAACAACATACAGCTTTTCTCTCTTCCACTCTCTTCTCATGTCACCCTACCCTACTCCGTGAAATTTAGAAAAAAAACACCATATTACACTTCAGCACAATCTGTCTATTCTCAGTGACGGAGAGAGAGAAAGGAATCCAATGATAGATATTTTAAATTTTTAACCAAAATCATAATTTTGGCAGAACAGTTGGGGTGGTTATGGCGGATAGGGTGGCATCTCTGCAGTGCTTTGTGCAGGTGGATGAGTGTTTGCTGCTCAACGCCATGCTCCTTTTTGAGCTACGGCCCGACTTGAGTTTGGGGAGGACGGATTTGCTGGTGATCCTCGGCTGGGCATTGAAGGCGTCAATATGTTCCTGCGTACTGCACTCTTCGAAGCACTGCCGTGGGCTGCAGAGAGCAATCCCTATTTTGTCAGCCAGCGAGTCTTGCTTTTTGATTCTATTCATCAGGAGGCAAAATGTGGCAGAGAATAGCGAATTCGCAATTTTCAGATTCTTCTCCCTCTGGTCCTCAGGAGAGATGCGCATATAGGTTTTGCAGACTGTCTTACAGGTGATGTCTCGATAGTATTGTTCCCTTTCAGGCGTTGGAGTCTGTGCACAGAAAGAAGTTTGGTCAGTGGCAGCGTATAAAGGAATTCAATACTTAATTTGAAGAATTAACTTGATAAATTCCTGTTTCTCGCTCCCCCGCCCAAAATTGCTGCATTACATGGCGTGAATTCCTCATCCCCCAGTGGTAACTGCCTGCGTTTTTATCAAAGACAGACACAGAGAGCTGGAGTAACATCTCTGGAGAAAAGGAATAGGTGACGTTTCGGGTCAATAGACAATAGACAATAGGTGCAGGAGTAGGCCATTCAGCCCTTCGAGCCAGCACCGCCATTCAATGTGATCATGGCTGATCATCCACAATCAGTACCCCGTTCCTGCCTTCTCCCCATATCCCTGACTCCGCTATTTTTAAAAGCCCTATCTAGCTCTCTCTTGAAAGCATCCAGAGAACCTGCCTCCACCACCCTCTGAGGCAGAGAATTCCACAGACTCACCACTCTCTGTGAGAAAAAGTGTTTCCTCGTCTCCGTTCTAAATGGCTTACTCCTTATTCTTAAACTGTGGCCCCTGGTTCTGGACTCCCCCAACATCGGGAACATGTTTCCTGCCTCTAGTGTGTCCAACCCCTTAACAATCTTATATGTTTCAATGAGAATCCCTCTCATCCTTCTAAATTCCAGAGTGTACAATCCCAGCTGCTCCATTCCCTCAGCATATGACAGTCCCACCATCCCGGGAATTAACCTTGTAACCTTGAAGGGTCGAGACCCTTCTTCAGATTGAGAGACAGGGGAAAGGGGAACGAGGGATATAGACGGTACTTCGGACAAATGATTGTCAGGGTATGTAGAAAGCAACGATAATGAAGGGGAAAGGTGGAGAACACAATGGTCCGTTGTGGCTATGGATAGGTGATGATGAGTTATACACTCAGTGGAACTCAACGGAACGATAGTAAAACGAGTATGACGACTAGGGTGAGAGAGGCATGGAGAGAGAGATGAGAGGATGCAAGGGTTACTTGAAGTTGGCAAATCAATATGCATACTGCTGTTGGTAGGCTGCCCAAGCGAAGTGTAAGGTGCTGCTCCCCCAGTTTGCGTTTGCCTTACTCTGACAATGGAGGAGGCCCAGGCCCCAGAACAGAGAGAGTATGGGAGTGGGAAGGGAAGTTAAGGCGTTTAGTAACTGGGAGTATTTGTCAATGTTAGCAGAAGTATGGTTGCAAATCGAGGGAGCTCTGTTCACCTGCCTGCCCCTTCCCCTAACGCACAGCTCCCCTCAGATCTTCTTCACCTTTTAACCCCTTTCAGAAGTCAGAGTACTTTTAAGAACTGAATTATCCTACCACAACCACAGAGCAGTGCTGAACTACTATCTGCCTCATCGGGGCAGATAGTAGTTCAATCTCTTACTTTACCGGAGATGCGATTGTTTTCCGGATGGTATCTCCGGTCGCTCTGCGGCCTAACATCATGGAGCTGGCGGCCTTGCTCGAGACTGACTTTGAGCCCCACCGTGAGGCCGTGGACTTACCATCGGAGCCTGCGATCCCTTGCCTGGGATCGACGCTCCAACAGTGGCCTGCGGATTTCAACATCGAGGAGCTGGCAGTCTCGGGTAGAGACTGATGGCGGGAAGCTCCAAAGTCGCAAGAGGTTTGACCAGTCCTGACCCGGGGTCTGATCGCCCGGTGCGGGGGAGCTGAGATCCCCCGATGCGGGAGCTTGATCCCCCGACGTGGAGGGGCCCGATCGCCGGCTACGGAACCCAAGGTCATCCCATCAACGGAGGGCTCGAGGCCCCCGAACACGGGAGAACAAAGAAGGGAAGAGATTTAACTTTTTTATCGCCTTCCATCACAGTGAGGAATGTGGAGGAGTCACTGTGGTGGATGTTTATGTTAAAATGTGTTTTGTGTGTTTTGGTGCTTTTTATTGGTATGACTGTATGGCAAATCAAATTCCTCGTATGTACTTGGCTAATAAAGTATGATTATGATTATGATTGATGGCCCTCAGACTATCCTTGATCGGACTTTGATGGCTTTACCTAGCATTAAACGGTATTCCTTATCATGTATCTGTACACTGTAAATGGCTGGATTGCAATCATGTTTGTCTTTCTGCTGGCTGGTTAGCACACAACAAAAGCTTTTCACTGTACCTCAGTACACGTGGCAATAAACTAAACTGAACTGAACAGGCCGTATAAGGCCATTGTTTAACTTTTTACATAGTTAACTTAGCAACATCAGAAAAAACTCAGCATTATTTTCAAAAAGAGCATGCAGAGAATATCCCTTTTGTTCCTGATAGACAAGGAACTGCAGATGCTGGTTTACAAAAAACGACAAATGTCATTAACTCATTAACTCAAGGTCAGGTTGCATCTCTGGAGAACATCAATAGGTGACGTTTCAGGACACTTCTTCAGACTGATTGTGGTGGGGACCGGGGGGGGGGGGGGGGGGAGAACCTGGGTGGTGTGATGGACTGGCTACATCCACAACTCTGCACTTACTGTGTGGAAGGACTGCAGATGCTGGTTTACACAGAAGACAGCATCTCTGCAGAAAAGGAACAGGTGAAGTTTCGGGTCGAGACCATTCTTCAAACTCTGCAATTAAGTTCATAAGTGATAGGAACAGAAATTAGGCCATTCAGCCTATCAAGTCTACTCCGCCATTCAATGATGTCTGATCTATCTTTCCCTCTCAACTCCATTCTACTCCCTTTTCCCCATAACCGACACCCGTACTAATCAAGAATCTACCTACCTCTGCCTTAAAAATATCCTCCATAGCTGTCAGTGGCTATTAATTTCACAGATTCACCACCCTCTGACTAAAGAAATTCCTCCTCATCTCCTTCCTAAAGGAATGTCCTTTATTCTGAGGCTACTACTTGCGGTCTTAGGCAGAGCTGTTCCCAAACCAGGCTGCAATTAATCCCATCACCTATCGATGTTTTAGAAATGCTGTCTGACCCGCTGAGTTACTCCAGCTCTTTATCCCCTTTGTTCTCTGCCTAACTCAACATTCGCTTTTATCTCAAATTTTTCCACGGGCGTTTTGGTAACTCGCCCAGTTATCATGGAATAGCCAAGCTTTCGTGATTTTTTTTTTAAATGCGTTCTTTCACAGAATAAATGACAGAGGGCAGCCGAACGTGAACTGGACTAGTCGAGTGTGAAGGTAATAAAAATGAACTGATATGTTGAATGCATAGAGTCTTTTACCGAGTTTAATGAGTTTTACCAAGTACTATCTTCAATCAGACTTTACAGGACTTTATCTTGCACTAAACGTTATTCCCTTTATCATGTATCTGAACATTGTGGACGGCTCGATTGTAATCATGTATAGCCTTTCCGCTGACTGGTTAGCACGCAACAAAAGCTTTTCATTGTATCTCAGTACACGTGACTATAAACTAAACTAAACTAGAGTTTAGTGGAATCAAATACCAGAGAGTGGTGTTTTCTCACAGAGAGTGGTGAGTCTGTGGAATTCTCTGCCTCAGAGGGCGGTGGAGGCCGGTTCTCTGGATGCTTTCAAGAGAGAGCTAGAAAGGGCTCTTAAAGATAGCGGAGTCAGGGGATATGGGGAGAAGGCAGGAACGGGGTACTGATTGGGGATGATCAGCCAGGATCACATTGAATGGCGGTGCTGGCTCCAAGGGCCGAATGGCCTACTCCTGCACTATTGTCTATAACTCTATAAAAAATACCAGAGGACATAAACTAAACTATAAAGTGAGACGTGTAAGATGAAATGAAAGGGGTAACTTTTTCACACAGATGGTGGTGAGTATGTGGAATGAGCTGCCAGAGAAGTTAATTGAGGCAGGTACTATAACAACATTTAAAAGACATTTGCGCAGGTTCACGGATAGCACCGGTGTAGAGGGATTTGGCCCAAACGCAGGCAGGTGGGACTAGCGTGGATGAGGCATCTTGGTTGGCTTGGCAACGTTGGTCCAAAGTGGCCTGTTTCCATGCAGTATGACTCTCAATGGTGCAGTGGTTATTTTTATTATCACGCGGTAACAAGATAGGATGAAATTCTTTGTTTGCATACAGAACAGTAAGGTTATTGGCATACACAAGTACAATACAATTAAGTACCGAATGCTTAGAAACAGCCCACTGAGTACATGTGCAAGAGCCAGCAGGTTTTGGGGCCATGTTCTAAGTCCCAGCTGCAGGTGGCCATGAGGGCCCATTCTAGCCGTCCTCCTATATGTATAATGTGCAAGGATGCACTGAAACTCAGAAGATTGAACAATTAAATAAATCTTCGCCTGTATATCAGAATAAGATGCAGTGACAATTTGGCTTAAGTAGTGATGACGATATGGGCTCTTAAAAATAGCGGAGTCAGGGGATATGGGGAGAAGGCAGGAACGGGGGTACTGATTGTGGATGATCGGCCATGATCACATTGAATGGCGGTGCCGGCTCGAAGGGCCAAGTGGCCTACTCCTGCACCTATTGTCTATTGTCAAGAGATTCAAGATTCAAGAGAGTTTATTGTCATGTGTCCCAGATAGGACAATGACATTCTTACTTTGCTTCAGCACAACAGAACATAGTAGGCATGAATACAGAACAGACCAGTGTGTCCATATACCATTGTATAAATATATACACACATGAATAAATAAAACAGATTAAGTTCAAATAAACTGATAATGGGCTATTAATGTTCAGAGTTTTTAAGAGGGAACTGCAGATGCTGGAAAATCGAAGGTAGACAAAAGTGCTGGAGAAACTCAGCGGGTGCAGCAGCATCTGCCTATTTCCTTCGCTCCATAGATGCACCTGCACCCGCTGAGTTTCTCCAGCACTTTTGTCTACCTATTAATGTTCAGAGTTGTGTTTGAGTTGAGTTCAATAGCCTGATGGCTGTGGGGAAGAATGTCTATTGTCTATACGTGAACCCACCTTTCTTGCTTTGGAAGATTTGCTCTTGAAGTAGCAGACTGGCTCGATCCTCTCCTTGCCTTCCTGGCCCTCCGCTGCCCCTTGCTCAGCAGCGCCCTTGGCAGTGGAAGGGCCGTCCTTGTGCTTTGCCTTTGCCGAAGAGCTTTTGGCAGTCGAGGCGCTGCTCTTCCTCGACTTGGTCTTTGGTTGGCTTTCCCCCCCTGGAGTCGTCTCTGAAGGCTGCTGCGAACCTTGGCTTGGCTGCGTGCCCGGTTCACTCGGCGCACTTTCCGCCGTCTCTTGCCTTTCCGCACCAGTCCTTTGTGAATCGGCGGCAACTTTAATCTTTTTGTCGAAGCTTTTCTTGATGTCCGCTTTCTTGCCCGCCGGCTTGGGGTGCAAGCTTTGGCGTTGAGAGCTGGCCGACCCCTTGCTCGACAACTTTTCCGTCACTAATTTCTCCACCAATTCCCTCACCACATCTTCCAGAACCTTTAAGAACCTCCGTTCCTCCAGCACAATCACGAGGTCATCACACGACACTTCAGACGAATCAGGGCAAAATTTGGATTCGACGTGCGTTTTTTTGGGCTTCTTTCCCGGCGTTTTATTTTTGATCCCAACGACCTTGGTGCCGGTGAGCGAGGTACTGGCAAAGGATGCGCCGTCTTCATTTCTGCCTTGTGATTCCGTAAGTGCGGAGGAGACATTGGATTCTCCCTGGTCTTCGACTGATTCATCTCTTGCGGTGGCCTCTGATGTCCTCGTTTGGTCTGTTTCGGCGGTGTCGACAGCCTCCAAACTCGAAATCTGAAACATATTCCCAAAAGGATTAACTGCCTGCAACATCTGCAGCTGTAAAAGAAGACCATAAAAAAAAGGCACAAAGCGCTGGAGTAACTCAGCTGACCAGGCAATTTCTTTGGGGGACATGGATACACGTTTCAGGTTAGGACCCTTCTTCAGACTGAGGAAGACCTGAAACATAGAAACATAGAAAACAGGTGCAGGAGGAGGCCATTCGGCCCTTCGAGCCAGCACCGCCATTCATTGTGATCATGGCTGATCGTCCCCAATCAATAACCCGTGCCTGCCTTCTCCCCATATCCCTTGATTCCACTAGCCCCTAGAGCTCTATCTAACTCTCTCTTAAATCCATCCAGTGACTTGGCCTCCACTGCCCTCTGTGGCAGGGAATTCCATAAATTCACAACTCTCTGGGTGAAAAAGTTTTTTCTCACCTCAGTCTTAAAAGACCTCCCCTTTATTCTAAGACTGTGGCCCCTGGTTCTGGACTCGCCCCACATTGGGAACATTTTTCCTGCATCTAGCTTGTCCAGTCCTTTTATAATTGTATATGTTTCTATAACATCCCTTATCCTTCTAAACTCCAGTGAATACAAGCCTAGTCTTTTCAATCTTTCCTCATATGACAGTCCCGCCATCCCAGGGATCAATCTCGTGAACCTACGCTGCACTGCCTCAATCACAAGGATGTCCTTCCTCAAATTAGGAGACCAAAACTGTACACAATACTCCAGATGTGGTCTCACCAGAACCCTATACAACTGCAGAAGAACCTCTTTACTCCTATACTCCTAAAGAAGGGTCCCGACCTGAAACGTCACCTAGTCATCTTCTCCAAAGATTCTGCCTGACCGGCTAAGTTACTCCAGCACGTTGCATTATTTGCCAGACCTTGTCCCGCCCCTCCTCTCTTCCAGCTATCTTCCCCCCCCCCTCCCCACCACAATAGGTCTGAAGAATGGTCCCGACCCGAAACAAAATCCATCCACGTCTTCCCGAGATGCTGCCTGATCTGCTGAGTTACTTCAGAACTTTGCATCATCTGCCAGACTTTGTTCCACCCCCCACTTCTCGTCCAGCTTTCCTCTCCCCCCCCCCCCCCCACTACAATTTCTGAAGAAGGCTCCCGCTTATCTATGCCCACATTTGCGTTTTTTTCTTGTAAACCTGCACCTGCATTTCCTTGGAACTTTATAAAGAAGACCACGTTTGAATATATAGTACCGGTCAGTCAACGCTTGGATCTGGTCTCCCCACCCAAGAAATTATATAGTTTAGTTTAGAGATACAGCGTGGAAACAGGCCCTCCAGCCCACCGAGCTAGGCCGACCAACGATCACCCATACACTAGTTCTATCCTACACACACTAGGGACAATTTACAGAAGCCAATTAACCTACAAACCTGCACGTCTTTGGAGTGTGGGAGGAAACCGGAGCACCCGGAGAAAACCCACGCGGTCACAAGGAGATAATACAGGGTCGAACCTGGGTCTCTGGCGCTGTAAGGCAGCAACTCTACCGCTGAGCCACTGTGGAGCGGTATACAATGTGATTGTGGGAGGACAGTGAAGGTTCACCAGATTAATTCCTGGACTGTCTGGATTGTCCACTCGGCAGACTGCACCCCCCCCCCCCCCCCCCCCAGTTTAATAGAATGGAAGCTGATCTCATCTAAACATAGAAAATGCTGGGGTCTCCAGAAGCAAGGGTCACAATCACTGAACAAGGGGTTAGCCATTCAGGATTATGTTGAGAAGAAATGACTTCACCCAAAAGGTAGACAAAAGTGCTGGAGAAACTCAGCGGGTGAGGCAGCATCTATGGAGTGAAG
Organism: Malacoraja senta; assembly: GCA_038087875.1. Lineage (NCBI taxonomy): Eukaryota > Metazoa > Chordata > Chondrichthyes > Rajiformes > Rajidae > Malacoraja > Malacoraja senta. Next base: position 2,450,503 of record CM075980.1, on the reverse strand, counting down.
GAATAGGTGACGTTTCGGGTCGAGACCCTTCTTCAGACTGATGTGGGTGGTGGGGCGGGAAGAAGAAAGGAAGAGGCGGAGACAGTGGGCTGTGGGAAAGCTGGGAAGGGGAGGGGAAGGAGGGAGAAAGCAAGGACTACCTGAAATTGGAGAAGTCAATGTTCATACCTGCTGGGGTGTAAACTACCCAAGCAAAATATGAGGCGCTGCTCCTCCAATTTGCGGTGGGACTCACTCTGGCCATGGAGGAGGCCCAGGACAGAAAGGTCGGATTCGGAATGGGAGGGGGAGTTGAAGTGCTGAGCCACCGGGAGATCAGGATGGTTAATGCGAACTGTGCGGGGGTGTTGGGCGAAGCGATCGCCAAGCCTACGCTTGGTCTCACCGATGTAGAGTAGTTGACACCTGGAGCAGCGGATGCAATAGATGAGGTTGGAGGAGGTGCAGGTGAACCTCTGCCTCACCTGGAAAGACTGCTTAGATCCTCATCACACAAAAAGGCTATAAGCCTTTAAAATTCTGTAGATAGACACAAAATGTTGGAGTAACTCAGCGGGACAGGCAGCATCCCTTTCCCCCGACTCTCGGTCTGAAGAGGGGACTCAACCCGAAACATCACCCATTCCTCCTCTCCAGAGACGCTGACTGTCCCACTGAGTTACTCCAGCATTTTAGTGTCTAGAACCAGAACTGCAGTTCCTTCCAACACTTTAAAATTCTGTAGCTAGTCTGGCACATTGATTCTTGCGTGCTGGCACCAGGTTTAATCCTGACACTGCTCGGGGACATCCAACCCCCGCCTGTTCCCACGCTTACTTTGTCTTCTGATGACCCCTCATCGTCAGCAAATCCTGACATTGTGTCCCCTTGTCAAACGTTGTCGCCGACAGCCAGCTAGCAGTTTACCTGTCGTGGGAGAAAGAACAAAATCAGAATGATGGTAGACAAAAATGCTGGAGAAACTCAGCGGGTGAGGCAGCATCTATGGAGCGAAGGAAATAGGCAACGTTTCGGGTCGAAACCCTTGGGTTTTGAACCGAAACGTTGCCTATTTCCTTCGCTCCATAGATGCTGCCTCACCCTTGGGTTTCGACCCGAAACGTTGCCTATTTCCTTCGCTCCATAGATGCTGCCTCACCCTTGGGTTTCGACCTGAAACGTTGCCTATTTCCTTCGCTCCATAGATGCTGCCTCACCCACTGAGTTTCACCAGCATTTTTGTCTACCTTCGATTTTCCAGCATCTGCAGTTCCTTCTTAAAAATCAGAATGATAATCAGTCCTCTAAAGTGCAATCTCTGTGATCATAGGGCGATAAGGAATAGTAGGAGAATTAGGCCATTCGGCCCACCAAGTCTACTCCGCCATTCAATCATGGCTGGTCTATTCTCTCCCTCCTAACCCCATGGGACCCTTCTTCAGACTGATTGTAGTGGGGTGAGACAGCTGCAGAAAGGTCTCGACGCGAAACGTCACCCATTCCTTCTCTCCAGAGATGCTGCCTGTCCCACTGAGTTATGCCAGCACTTTGTGTCTAAGCTGGAAGAGGGGAAAGTTTTGAGTTTGAGTTGAGTTTACTGTACCGACTGACAGGGTCTTGATCAGTACGGGTGTCAGGGTGTTATGGGGACAAGGCAGGAGAATGGGGTTAGGAGGGAGAGATGGATCAGCCATGATTGAATGGCGGAGTAGACTTGATGGGCCGAATGGCCTAATTCTTCTCCTACAACCTATGAATTCATAAACTCGACCACTTTGCCACTGTGCCGAGTTTTTGTCAACATGCCAAATCTCCTCAAAACGTCGGCAGAATTGGTCATAAGGTTATAAGTGCCGAACATGATAAGTTCATGTGATAGGAGCAGAAGTAGGCCATTCGGCCCATCAAGTCTACTCCGCCATTCACTCATGGCTGGTCCATCTTTCCCTCCTAATCCCATTCTCTCGCCTTCTTCCCGTAACCTCTGACACCCGCACTAATCAAGAATCATCATCTTGTTAATCTTTAAAGGGACACAGAGTGCTGGAGTAGCTCAGCGGGTCAGGCAACATCTCTGGAGAACATGGGTAGGTGATGTTTCCGGTCGGGACCCTTACTCAGACAGGTGTGAATTGTGCAGCAATTGTGTTTCATTACTTAAGGTTACCCAGCCTTCAGCTAGAGGATTTCTAGCGTGAATCCTTTAGTTTAATTTAGTTTAGAGATACAGTTTAGTTTAGGAAACAGGCCCTTCGGCCCACCGGGTCCGCGCCGACCAGCAATCCCCGTACATTAACACTATCCTACACCCACTAGGGACAATTTTTACATTTACCAAGCCAATTAACCTACAAACCTGCACGTCTTTGGAGTGTGGGAGGAAACCGAAGATCTCGGAGAAAACCCACGCAGGTCACGGGGAGAATGTACAAACTCCGTACAGACAGCGCCCGTGGTCGGTATTGGACCCGGGTCTCCGCCGCTGAATTCGCTGTAAGGCAGCAACTCTACCGCTGCGCCACCGTGGTTCTGAGATCCTGCTCTAATTTCTTATCTTGTTTTCCTGGGGAGATCCTGACCACGATAATCTCAGCCCAGCTTCCACCGCATATGTTCCAACGGCCACAGGGCACCCACGTTCCCTGCCATTTCAAGCACAAGGAGAGCTTGAAATGTCATAATACACGCGTAACACAGTCTGGCCCACTTAGTTACTCCAGCACTCTGTCCTTTTGCGTATTAATTAACATTTAATGAGGGGAAGAGTTAATAGGAACCTGAGGGATAACATTTTTTACACAAAGGGTGGGTATGTGGAACGTGCTGCCGGAGGAGTGGAGAAAGAAATTGCAGACGCTGGGTTTAATACCAAAGACAGGCGCAAAGTGCTGGAGTAACTAGTGGGTCAGGCGGCATCTCTGGAGAAGGATGGGTGACGTTTCAGATCTCGAGACTGAAGAAGGGTCCCGACCCGAAACGTCACCCATTCCTCTTTCCCCAGAGATGCGGCCTGACCCGGCTGAGTTACTCCAGTACTTTGTGCCTATCTTCGAGCTGCCGGAGGAGATAGTTGGAGCAGGTACTATTGCAACGTCTAAGAAAGATTGGGACAGGTGCACAGATAGGATAAGTTTATAGGGATATGGGCCAAACGCAGGCATTGGCAACCAGTGTAGATGGGGCATGTTGGTAGGTGTGGGCAGCTATGACCGAAGGGTCTGTTTGCACACTGTATGACTGTGGTTCTATGGAGAGTTTGGATTACATCCAATGGCCCCTGGGTACACTTTCTGGACATTTTTTTGCTGCTCCAAATTCTTCCTATCTCCAAAGGGTTAATTGATTAAGGGCGGCCCGGTGGCGCAGTGGAAGAGTTGCTGCCTTACAGCGCTTGCAGCGCCGGAGACCCGGGTTCGATCCTGACTACGGGTGCTGTCTGTACGGAGATTGTATGTTCTCCTGCGTGGGTTTTCTCCGAGATCTTCGGTTTCCTTCCACACTCCAAAGACGTACAGGTTTGTAGGTTCATTGGCTTGATATACAGTAGGTGTAAATTGTCCCTAGGTTAAGATGAGTGTGCGGGGATTGCTGGTCGGCGTGGACTCGGTGGGCCGAAGGGCCTGTTTCTGTGGTGTATCTCTAATCTAAACTAAACTAAAGTTATTACTGTAACTTAATCCTCGTGCAGGAAAGTGATAAGAGATTCAAAAAGGAAATGAAGGGGACACAAGAGATTGCAGATGCTGAAATCTATTGATATCCTAAATAGGGAACTTAGCAGGTAAAAAAAAACCAGTTAAAACAGTTTAGTTTGAGGAAGGACATTCTTGCTATTGAGGGAGTGCTGCGTAGGTTCACAAGGTCTATCTTCAGGGATGGTGGGACTGTCATATGCTGAGAGAATGGAGTGGCTGGGCCTGTATACTCTGGAGTTTAGAAGGATGAGAGGATATCTTATCGAAACATATAAGATTATTAAGGGTTGGGACACACTAGAGGCAGGAAACATGTTCCCGATGTTGGGGGAGTCCAGAACCAGGTTAAGAATAAGGGGTAAATCATTTAGAACGGAAACGAGGAAACACTTTTTCACACAGAGAGTTGGGAGTCTCAAGGGGCAGTGGAGGCCAGTTCTCTGGATACTTGCAAGAGAGAGCTAGATAGGGCTCTTAAAGATAGCGGAGTCAGGGGATATGGGGAGAAGGCAGGAACGGGGTACTGATTTGGGATGATCAGCCATGATCACATTGAATGGCGGTGCTGGCTCGAAGGGCCAAATGGCCTACTCCTGCACCTATTGTCTATTTATTGTTACGTGTACCAAGGTACCTTTTTGTTGCGTGCTATCCAGTCAGCGGAAAGACAATACATGATTACAATCGAGCCGTTTACAGTGTATCGATACATGTTAAGGGAATAACGTTTAGTACAAGGTAAAGCCAGCAAAATGACTAGGAAGGAACTGCAGACGCTGGTTTACACTGAAGATAGACACAAATGCTGGAGTAACTCAGCGGGACAGGCAGCATCTCTGGATAGAAGGAATGGGTGACGTTTCGGGTTGAGACCCTTCTGCACAAAGGTCACCCATTCCTTCTGTCCGGAGATGCTGCCTGTCCCGCTGAGTTACTCCAGCACTTTGTGTCCAAAGCCAGTAAAGTAATATCCTTGCCGGCAGCATCTGTAGAGACAAGGGGATGGGTGACGTTTTGGGCTGGGGCACAGCATGAGGGCTGAGCTTGTTGCGGGGAGGTGGCCCATGTGGAGGGGTGGGAAAGGATCTGGAGATGATGGGTGGATGGAGACAGGTTGGGGAGAGAAGGGAGACTGGAAGATGCTAAGCAGAATAGCTAGAGGAGGGATGAAAGGCAACGAGCCAGGCACAGGAAAAGGGTAAAGTAACAAGGCTGCAGGGAGATAGTGGGGGTATTGACACTGGACAGATTGATCTCCTTGCAGCCATGTAGACCTGGTACATAGAAACATAGAAACATAGAAAACAGGTGCAGGAGGAGGCCATTCGGCCCTTCGAGCCAGCACCGCCATTCATTGTGATCCTGGCTGATCGTCCCCAATCAATAACCCGTGCCTGCCTTCTCCCCATATCCCTTGATTCCACTAGCCCCTAGAGCTCTATCTAACTCTCTCTTAAATCCATCCAGTGACTTGGCCACTGCCCCCTGTGGCAGGGAATTCCACAAATTCACAACTCTCTGGGTGAAAACGTTTTTTCTCACCTCAGTCTTAAATGACCTCCCCTTTATTCTAAGAGAGTCCATGAAGGAGGCGTCATGGACATTTACTTCATCTAAAGTACATAGATTTAATTACAGGGGCGGAACAGTGACGCAGTTGATGGAAGAGTCTGAAGAAGGGTTCAGTCAGAACAATGGTCCCAACCCGAAACATCACCTATTCCTTTTCTCCAGAGATGCTGCTTGACCTGCTGTGTTACTCCAGTGTCTATCTTCAGCATAAACCCGCATCTGCAGTTCCTTCCCTACAATTGCCTCACAGCGTCAGAGACTACGGGTGCTGTCTGTACGGAGTTTGCACGTTCTCCCTGTAACTGCTTGGGTTTCCTCTGGGTGCTCCGGTTTTATTCCCACATCCCAAAGACGTGCGGGTTAGTAGGTTAATTGGCCCTCCGTAAAATCATCCTTAGAGTGTCGGGAGTGGATGAGAATGTGAGAAGGGGTGATCGCTGGTCAGCGTTGGCTTGGTGGGCTATGCATTGGGTCTGCTTCCATGCTGTACCACCAAAGTTAACTGAAACCAAACCAGGGTGGCCGATGGTCGGTGTGGATTGGTGGGCCGAAGGGCCTGTTTCTGCACCGCACCACTCAATGAAACTAAACTAAAGACGTGCTCCTCCACGGCAGGCAAGGGCTAAAATATTTTGCAGTTTTTTGGGCAAGAAGAGGGCTGGGAACAAATACAAGGGAAACCGTCGAACATGTTGTCGGAGATTAAACCAGCTGCACCAGATGGTATTTTGGAACTAACATCCCGCACGCCAAGGTCATCTGGAGACTCTTGACCCAAAACAAAACAAAGACGTTGTTCCTGAGTCTGGTGGTGCCCACTTTTAAGCTTTAATATCTTCTGCCTGACAGGAGTGAGGAGAAGAAGGAATATTGGGGTGGGACAGGTCCTTGACTATGTTCGATACTTTCCCGAGGCAGCATGAAGTGTAGATGGAGTCATAACTTCATAAGTTCATAAGTGATAGGAGCAGAATAAGGCCATTCGGCCCATCAATAGAGAGATAGAGTGGACGTGGAAAATATGTTTCCACTGGTGGGTCAGTCTAGGACCAGAGGTCGTAGCCTCAGAATTAATTGGCGCTCTTTTAGAAAGGAGGTGAGGAGGAACTTTTTTAGTCAGAGGGTAGTTAATCTGTGGAACTCATTGCCACAGAGGGCTGTGGAGGCCAAGTCAGTGGATAGTTTTCAAGGCAGAGATAGACAAGTTCTTGATTAGAACAGGTGTCAAGGGTTATGGGGAGAAGGCAGGAGAATGGGATTAGGAGGCACAAGATCAGCCATGATTAAATGGCGGTAGATAGATGGGCCGAATGGCCTAATTCTACTCCAAAAACTCACGAACTTGTGCTGTCTACTCCGCCACCATTCGATCAGGGCTGATCTATCTTTCCCTTCTAACCCCATTCTCCTGCCTTCTCCCCATAATCCCCCGACACCCGTACTCATCAAGAAGTCAATGGCGGGGAGTCTGGTCCGTGTGACGGGACCGGGCTGCATCCTCAACTCTCTGCAATTTCTCGTGGACTCGGGCAGAGCTGCTGCCAAACCAAGCTGCGATGCAAACAGACAGTATGGACCTTGGAGAGAAAAAAATGTAACGGAAAGCATGCAATAGAGCCATTCGATACCCGTTCACATTACCTTGAAAATATTGGTGAGACGGAGACAGTGAAACCAGCATCACGCAGAAATGACTCAATAGGACACTGAATAGGACTGGCTGATTCAGTTTGCTTTCTCTGTAAAAATAATAGTGAAACAAACGTTTAAGAAACATTTTAGCATATAAATGTTTAATGTTTTATGTGTCATTCCTAACTGTCACTGTATGTCATGTTGTCACTTGTGGGCGGAGCACCAAGGCAAATTCCTTGTATGTGAATACTCGGCCAATAGACTTATTCATTCATTCATTCATTCATTTGGACAGGTGCATGGATAGGACAGATTTAGAGGGATATGGGCCAGGTGGGACTGGTGCAGATGGGACATGTTGGCCGGCGTGGGCAAGTAGGGCCGAAGGGCCTGTTTCTATGCTGTAAGGCTCTATGACTCTATGAATCAATAAATGGGTATAATCAATTAAGGGAGAGATTACAGTACATGGACTTCAGCCTTGCCTTTTTTAAAATAAACTAGACCAAGTGCAGACCCGCTGCGTGTGTATGGAAGCCACTCTTTTACCGATGTTTAGCGATTATCATAGTAAATGTGCAGAATTAGTATGGGGGATTAAGGACACCTATTGTCATTAACTGCAGTATCCCTCTAAAGTGAAAACAAACAGAAACAGATACAATGTGCAGGAAGGAACTTCAGTTGCTGCTTTAAACCAAAGATAGATGCAAAATGCTGGAGTAACTCAGCGGGACAGGCAGCGTCTGTGGGGAGAAGAAATGGGTGACGTTTCGGGTCGAGACCCTTCGTCAGACTGAGAGCCAGGAAAGAGGGAGACATAGAGAGATGGAAGTGTAAGGTGCGAAAACACAGATCAAAGCAGACGATGATAAGGAAATGTAGAATGTTTAAGAAAGAACTGCAGATGCTGGAAAAATCGAAGGTAGACAAAAATGCTGGAGGAACTTTTTTACTGATTAATTTTACTGAATGTATGTCTCCTTGCCACCTTCCCAAGTCAACAATGAACCATTCTACATTTCCTAGGTAGACACAAAATGCTGGAGAAACTCAGCGGGTGAGGCAGCATCTATGGAGAGAAGGAATAGGTGACGTTTCGGGTCGAGACCCTTCTTCAGACTGATGTCAGGGGAGGGGGGCGGGAGAAAGATAGAATGTAGGCGGAGACAGTAAGACTAGTGGGAGAACTGGGAAGGGGATGGAGAGAGAAAGCAAGGGCTCTCTGAAGTTAGAGAAGTCAATGTTCATCCCGCTGGGGTGTAACAACCCAAGCGAAATATGAGGTGCTGTTCCTCCAATTTGCGCTGGGCCTCACTCTGACAGTGGAGGAGGCCCAGGACAGAAAGGTCAGATTGGGAATGGGAGGGGGAGTTGAAGTGCTGAGCCACCGGGAGATCAGGTAGGTTAAGACGGACTGAGCGGAGGTGTTCAGTGAAACGATCGCAGAGCCTGCGCTTGGTCTCGCCGATGTGGAGAAGTTGACACCTGGAACAGCGGATACAGTAGATGAGGTTGGAGGAGGTGCAGGTGAACCTCTGCTTCACCTGGAAAGACTGTTTGGGTCCTTGGATGGAGTTGAGGGGGGAGATAAAGGGACGGGTGTTGCATCTCCTGCGGCTGCAGGGGAAAGTACCCGGGGAGGGGGTGGTTTGGGTGGGAAGGGAGTATGAATATTGACTTCTCTAACTTCAAGTAACCCTTGCATCCCCTCTCTCTCCATCCTTCCGTTGTACTAGTTTCAAAGTCGTCTTGTTGAGTCTCATTGTCTGTAACTCATTTTCACCTCGCCCACAGCCAACAATGGCCTGTTTCCTTTATCATTTTTGCATATCTTTCATTCATTTGTTCTGTATCTCTCCCCGTCACCGTCTATATCTCTCGGTTCCCTTTCCCCTGACTCTCGGTCTGATGTTCAAGAGGGAACTGCAGATGCTGGAAAATCGAAGGTAGACAAAATTGCTGGAGAAACTCAGCGGGTGCGGCAGCATCTATGGAGCGAAGGAAATAGGCAACTTTTTCGGGCCAAAACCCTTCTTCAGACTTCTGGAGGGTCTCGACCCGAAACGTCACCTATTACTTATGTCCAGAGATGCTGCCTGGCCCGCTGAGTTACTCTGGCTTTTTTGTGTCTATCTTCAATATTCATACCATTGGGTTGTAAGCTGCCGTCAGTCCAAGGCGGGAAGAAGTGGATTTTGGGGCGGAGCTTGTTCCAGCCTGCCCGCATGACCCAATTACATCATATGAGACATAGACACCACTCAAAGGACTGGCCACTTGGCTTCAGGGAGCTCTTGAACACCAAGGCTGTCTCTCCAAGGTAAGAGGTAAGATTATGATGTCGGAGGCAGGTTCATTGTCAAATACGTGCCGCAGCTAGCTTACAGTTAAGTGGCCAACCCTTCAGAAAGTGGTCATCGGGAAAACCAAGCAGCTGGATTGGGAGGCTCCAACACTCACCTTCGAGTGAGAAACCCATTGCAGAGCCTCGATCATTTAACCTACCTAAGCTGACGCCTTAGCAATGGGGTGTTTTTATCATTAATGTTTTATTATTATTAATGTTTAATGTTTTCTGAGTCATTCGTAACTCTCACTGTATGTCATGTTGTTACTTGTGGGTGGGAGCACCAAGGCAAATTCCTTGTATGTGAATACTTGGCCAATAAACTTACTTACTTATTTAGTGCAGCACAGAGAGCATGCTGCATGGTCGGAGATGGTGCAATAGACGCTAACCTGAGCATCCAATCCCCCTTCGTGCAAGATCCCAGATCACCTTTTGATAAAGAGCAGAAGAATTCTCCTGGTGGCCAACCAAACGCTCATACCTCATCTCATTGACCTCCTCTCCCCCCTACCAACCCTCACGGTCCCTCAGATCCACATCAGCTGGTCTCCTCTCCACTCCGAAATCAAACCTCTGCACTTTTGGAGGCAGAGCCTTCTCCAGGGCAGCTCCCAGGCTCTGGAATTCCTTCCCACAACCGGTCCGAAATTCGGAGTCCCTCACGATCTTCCAGTCCCGCCTCAAGACCCATCTCTTCACCTCTGCATACCCTTAGTCCCATGTTCCCCTCCCCTCTGTCTTACTGCTCTATTTTGTTTTGTTTATTCCTGACTCTCAATTGTAAAGCGACTTTGAGACCTGAAAAGCACTATATAAATAAAATCTATTATTATTATTATTATTATCCCATACTCCCCAAAAAAACAATTCATCCTAGTTTGTGTGTGGGGGGTTTTGCTATGCATTGTTTGGCTGCGCTGGCTTGCCTACTCGACAGAGGTGCTCGTGTGTCTAAGGTACGTTGTGAAGTGTTTCGGAAGGTTCCAATCTCCTTGCAACTCCATCCGCGTCTTACCTTCTACCCTTCTTATGATGTCATAATCGACCCAGGCAACAGGACACAGGAAAGAATTAGGTGATGGGCGTAAACCAGACACAAGTCATTGGATTCACATTGCTAATTCTTAATCAAACACCATGGGCGAATAATCACCCAATCAAAATCCAAACCAGACAGCGGCTGATGTCATTAGCATTATGACCCATGTGGTAAACTCACCACCTGCTAAACGACATCACAATTAGAACTCAAATCAGCAAAGAAATGTTGCTTTGGTGCCTCCTCCAACCCGCTTGTCTCAGTTAATTGTTTCAAAGCACAGTGTTCTCCCTTGCCTCTAAACCTAGTCTCTCTCTCTCTATCTCTCTCTCTCTCGCTCGCTCACTCGCTCTCTCCCTCTCACATCTTAAGAGTGGGCCGCTTGGCATTTTTCGTCCTGATCCACTTCTGCGGGTGTTACTTCCAACACAAAGCTGAACCTGGCCAAGTTGAGACTCTACGTTTAAAAAAAAGTTTGAACTTGAAGGGCCGAATGGCCTACTCCTGCACCTATTTTCTATTTTCTATGAAGGACACAAGATGGTGCCGGAAACATGCTATCGGCAGTCCTTGCACAAGGAGACATCAACTCATCGTTCAACACCATCATCCCCTTCTAAACTAGCATCAAACTCAGGGAACTGGGTCCCTGCTCGCCCCTGTGCAATTGGATTCCCAACTTCGTCACCGGCAGAGCTCACTCAGTACGTATTAGCATCAACGCTCAATTCCTCAGTGACCATCAGCAAGGGACCACCTCAACGTTGTGCCTCTGGAGAGAAGAAATGGGTGACGTTTCGGGTCGAGACCCTGTTTCGGACGACAGGTCTCAATCTGAAACGTCACCTATCCAAGTTCTCCAGAGATGCTGCCTGACCTGCTGAGTTACTCCAGCGTTTTGTGTCTATCTTCGATGTAAACCAGCATCTGCAGTTCCTTCCTACACACCTCAAGGTTGTGTGCTCAGTGTGGTGATAGACTGAAGAAGGGTCTCAACCCGAAACGTCACCCGTCCCTCCTCTCCCGAGATGCTGCCTATCCTGCTGAGTTACTCCAGCGTTTTGTGTCTATCTTTCGTTTAAAGCAGCATCCGCAGTTCCTTCCTACAAGTATTTCACTGTACCTAGGTACTTGTGATAATAAAACATTGAACCATCAGTCAGTCCCCTTGCTCTACTCACTCTATACCCATTACACAGCTCTAATGCCATCTTTAAATTGGCTGACAATACCACCATTGTCGGATCAATAAAGGGTGAGGATGAGTCAGGGTGCAGGAGGGCGATCAATATTCTGATTGAATGAAGAAGAATCCAGATGAACGATCTGAACAAGGAGTTAGTTCACTGATGACTTCAGGAACGGAACGTTGAGGATCCACGAACCTGTCTTCATCAATGGGACAGCGGGTGCAGAGGGTCAACAGCCTCACTCACGTTCGTGGGCCTGCATGTCCCTGAAGGCCTGTCCTGGGCTCAGAACGTTGGATTTGAGTATAGGAGCAGGGAGGTTCTACTGCAGTTGTACAGGGTCTTGGTGAGACCACACCTGGAGTATTGCGTACAGTTTTGGTCTCCAAATCTGAGGAAAGACATTCTTGCCATAGAGGGAGTACAGAGAAGGTTCACCAGACTGAATCCTGGGATGGCAGGACTTTCATATGAAGAAAGACTGGATAGACTCGGCTTGTACTCGTTAGAATTTAGAAGATTGAGGGGGGATCTTATAAAAACTTACAAAATTCTTAAGGGGTTGGACAGGCTAGATGCAGGAAGATTGTTCCCGATGTTGGGGAAGTCCAGAACAAGGGGTCACAGTTTAAGGATAAGGGGGAAGTCTTTTAGGACCGAGATGAAATTTTTTTGTTCACACAGAGAATGGTGAATCTGTGGAATTCTCTGCCACAGATGGTGGTTGAGGCCAGTTCATTGGCTATATTTAAGAGGGAGTTAGATGTGGCCCTTGTGGCTAAAGGGATCAGGGGGTATGGAGAGAAGGCAGGTACAGGATACTGAGTTGGATGATCAGCCATGATCATATTGAATGGCGGTGCAGGCTCGAAGGGCCGAATGGCCTACTCCTGCACCTATTTTCTATGTTTCTATGTTGATGCAATCACAAAGTAAGCTCATTAACACCTTTACTTCCTCAGAAGGTTGAGGAAATTTGGCATGCCGCGGAATAAGGTTGGCACGTTGGCGAAGGCCGACGCAGTGGCACAATGGTAGAGTTGCTGCCTTATAGCATCAGAGACCCGGGTTCCACCCTGATTACGGGCGCTGTCTGTACGGAGTTGGTACATTTCCCCTGCGGCCGAGTGGGTTTCCTCTGGGTGCTCCGGTTTCTTCCCACACTCCAAAGACGTATAGATTTGTAGATGAATTGGCTTCGATAAATTGTATAAAATTGTCCCAAGTGTTTGTAGATCAGTGTAAGGGGTTGATCACTGGTTAGCATAGACCCGGTGGGATGAAGGGCTTGTATCCTGCTGTATCTTTAAAGAATACTCAATTTAACTTCTGCAGATGTAAAGTAGAGAGCACACTGACTGGTTGCATCACAGCCTGGTTTGGTAACTCGAATGTCCATGGACGTCGAAGGTAGTGGACATTGCCCGGTCCATCACATGTATTGATCCTTGGCCATTGTTGGCCATTTCCTCCATCACAGCTCAGTATTAACGTCTGAAGAAGGGTCCTAATCCTTGACTTACTATATGTCTATATATATTTCATTTACATAGCAGCTTCAAATGAAGGCAGCATTTATCGAGGTGTTATGTTGAGTTTGGGTCCCAACCCTTCTTCAGACTTTAATACTTTGCCATTTGAGGTGATATAGGAAAGGGCCAACGTTTTTGTATAATTGTGCTCCTATAATTGTATAATCTTGTACAATTGGACAATTAACAATTAAAGCCCTGTCCCACTGTACGAGGTAATTCAAGAGCTCTCCCGAGTTTAAAAAAAAATCAAACTCATGGTAAGCACATAGAATGTACGGAGCGGGTACGTCGGAGCTCGGGGACGTCTCTTAGCGGCTCGTAACGCCAACGGCAGGTACTCGGGAAACGCGGTAAGCTCGGGAAGACTCGTGAAGATTTTTCAACGTTGAAAAATGTCCACGAGAGCCCCGAGTACCTACGAGCGGCCATTACTGTAATTCTCCGAGTTCGCATCAGGGGAAACTCGGAAGAACTCTTGAATTAGCTCGTACAGTGGGACAGGCCCCTTTAGTAAGAGCGTCAGGGGGTTATGGGGTTGAGAGGGTAAGGTAGATCAGCCGTGATTGAATGGAGGAGTAGACTTGATGGTCCGAATGGCCTAATTCTGCTCCTAGAACTTATGAAGTTATGAATTTGTGAACAAGGGTTTTTCTTCTGTTTGGTCTTTAGTTTCTCTGCAAACGTTTAGTTGTTTAAGACGGAACTGCAGATGCTGGAAAATCGAAAGTAGACAAAAATGCTGGAGAAACTCAGCGGGTGCAGCAGCATCTATGGAGAGAAGGAAATAGGCGACGTTTCGGGCCGAGACCCTTCGGGTCTCGACCCGAAACGTCGCCTATTTCCTTTGCTCCATAGATGGTAGATGAGGAAGGATCTCGAGACTTGCGGCAGAACAATGGTATGAAACACTTGAAAGGCAGCCACCATCTTGGATATTCACTTGGCTATTATGTGTAGGTAGATAGAGTGTAGGATGCATGCACTGCATATTGTGTGTAGGTAGATAGAGTGTAGGATGCATGCACTGCACGGCTGTGAGAAGGAAACACTTAACAGACACTTTCATTCTAGAGACATTTGTAGTACTGATCGTTTTTTAATCACCTCTAATCTGCCAATCTTGTCTATTTGCAGCAACATGGGAGATAACAGTCAGAACTATGTGTAATGTCCGGGACTCGTTATTTATCAGAGCTTGCTTACAAACCTCCTGTACATTCCCAATTAATGCAGAAATTGATTCACTAATCCATCCTTTGTTGTTTTTTAAGTAGGAGATATTTAGCAGTTACATACAACAGGGCAGCGCGGTGGCGCAGCGGTAGAGTCGCTGCCTTACGGCGGCAGAGACCCGGGTTCGATCCTGACCAGGGGTGCCGTCTGTACGGAGTTTGTGCGTTCTCCCCGTGACCTGCGCGGGTTTTCTCCGGGGTCCCCGGTTTCCTCTCACACTCCAAAGACGTACGTAGGCTAATTGGCTTCGGTTAAATTGTAAATTGTCCCTAGTGTGTGTAGGATAGTGTTAGTGTGCGGGGATCGCTGGCCGGCGCGGACACGGTGGGCCAGAGGGCGGTGTATCCGCTGTAAACTAAAAAGACGAAACAATAAGTCAGGGGCTGAAGAGTTTACAACTTTGTGCAGTCTGACTATCAATGCAAATGTGGTTCTGCCAAGCAAGTCAAGAGTCAAGTCAAGAGTGTTTTATTGTCGTGTGTCCCAGATAGGACAATGAAATTCTTGCATTGCTGCAGCACAACAGAATATGTAAACGTAATACAGTACAGGAGATAAAAGTTCAGTGTGTCTATATACCATAGACCATATATATATATATATACACAATAAATAAACAGATAAAGTGCAATAGGCTGTTATTGTTCAGAGTTTGTTTGATGTCGTGTTTAATAGCCTGATGTCTGTAGGGAAGAAGCTGTTCCTGTAGAAGCAAACTGTATAGTCAAGCTTTTCCATTTTTTAAGATTCCATATTTCAATCTAAAAGAACAACGTTTAGGACGGGAAGGAGATGGGCAGAAAATATGTCAAAGGTATTTTGGTTTCAGTGTTTTAGCACCTCAAAATGTGCTTGGACAATTGTCTTCCGGGTTCTTGAAGCTGGAAGGTACCTTCATATCCAAATGCGATGACTGCATCAGTTTGGTTTCACTTCCACTCTGCATGTTTGGCCCAGTGCTTCCTGGAGTGATTCATCCTTGCACACCTGACGTGAGCCATAGAGTCAGACAGCTTGGAAACAGGCCCTTTGGCCCAGCTTGCCCATGCCGACCAACATGCCCCATCTACACTAGTCCCACCTGCCTGCTTTTGCCCCCTATACCTCTAAACCTCATCGAAACTCACAGAATAATGAAAGGCAGAGATAGAGTGGATGTGGAGAGGATGTTTCCACTGGTGGGAGAGTCCAGGACCACAAGTTGTAGCCTCAGAATTAAAGGGCGCTCTTTTAGAAAGGAGGCGAGGAGGAACTTCTTTAGTCAGAGGGCAGTGAATCTGTGGAACTCATTGCCACAGAGGGCTGTGGAGGCCGTCAGTGCATATTTTTAAGGCAGAGATAGACAAATTCTTGATTACACGGGTGTCAAGGGCTATGGCAGGAAGGCAGGAAAATGAGATTTGGAGGCAGAGATCAGCCATGATTGAATGGTGGAGTAGACTCGATGGGCAGAATGGGCCTAATTCTACACCTATAACCTGTGAACTTGTAAACCTACCCTATCAATGTACCTGTTCGGATGTTTCTGAAACAGTGTGTTAGTAGCTACATAAATATCTGCGATGTTCAAGCAGGAACTGCAGATGCTGGAAATTGCTGGAGAAACTCAGCGGGTGAGGCAGCATCTATGGAGCGAAGGAAATAGGCAACGTTTCGGGCCGAAACCCAAAGGAAATAGGCAACGTTTCGGGTCGAAACCCAAAGGAAATAGGCAACGTTTCGGGTCGAAACCCGAAGGGTTTCGGGCCGAAACGTTGCCTATTTCCTTCGCTCCATAGATGCCTCACCCGCTGAGTTTCTCCAGCAATTTTGTCTACCTTAAATATCTGTGATAATACCTTGTTGTATAAATTTGTTTTTTGCATGCAATTCAATCAAATCTTATTCTACATACTGTAAGTACAATCATGGGTAAGTATAAGGGTTTAAGAATAGTACACTTCACGCTGCCTCGGCAAGGCCAGCAGCATAATCAAGGACCAGTCTCACCCCGGCCACTCCCTCTTCTCCCCTCTCCCATCGGGCAAGAGGTACAGAAGTGTGAAAACGCACACACACCTCCAGATTCAAGGACAGTTCCTTCCCGGCTGTTATCAGGCAACTGAACTGTCCTCTCACCAACTAGAGAGCAGAGCTGAACTACTATCTCCCTCATTGGAGACCCTCGGACTATCTTTAATTGGACTTTAGTAGACTTTATCTGGCACTAAACGTTATTCCCTTTATCCTGTATCTGTACACTGTGGACGGCTTGATTGTAATCATGTATTATTTTTCCGCTGGCTGGATAGCACGCAACAAAAGCTTTCAGTTCAGTTTATTGACACGTGTGCCGAGGTACGGCGAAAAGCTTTTTGTTGCGTGCTAACCAGTCAGCGGAGAGACAACACATGATTACAGACGAGCCATTTACAGTGTATAGATACAGGATCGTGGAATAACATCTGGTTAGAAAGGAGACGAGGAAACACTTTTTTAGAACGGAGACGAGGAAACACTTTTTCTCACAGAGAGTTGTGAGTCTGTGGAATTCTCTGCCTCAGAGGGCGGTGGAGGCAAGTTCTCTGGATGCTTTCAAGAGAGAGCTAGATAGGGCTCTTAAAAATAGCGGAGTCAGGGGATATGGGGAGAAGGCAGGAACGGGGTACTGATTGGGGATGATCAGCCATGATCACATTGAATGGCTCGAAGGGCCAAATGGCCTACTCCTGCACCTATTGTCTATCGTCTATTGTCTATTATTCAGTTTTCACTGCACCTTGGTACACTGACAATAAACTAAACTAAACTAGTCTGAAGAAGGGTCTCAACCCAAAACGCCACCCATTCCTTCTCTGCAGAGATGCTGCCTGTCCCGCTGAGTTACTCCAGCATTGTGTGTCTGTAAAACACATTGCTATTTTTATGCCTTCCATCAGTTCAACCCTGAAGCTCCAATGCAAAGGTCACCTAAACCAATATTAAAGTGCCAGAAACTCAGTGTTATGATTGATGTCAGTTGCAGTTAAGATTCTGCAATCTTATCATGCTGGGTTCAGCCGCTCTACATCGATTAACACTGGTTAATTGGAGAAACAAGTAGCTAATGTGGTGGTATGGGAAGCAAGGAGCTAATGAGCTTAAGGGAGTCAAGAGAGAGTCAAGAGCGTTCTATTGTCAAATGTCCCAGATAGAACAATGTAGGACCAGAACATAAAACAGTACAGCACAAAAACCTTGTGCCCACAAAAGAATAGACACCAAAAGCTGGAGTAACTCAGCGGGTCAGGCAGCATCTCTGGAGAAAAGGAATAGGTGACGTTTCGGGTCGAGACCATTCTTCAAACGGAGAGTCAGGGGAGAGGGAAACGAGAGATGTAGAAATATCTGTGCTGAATATGATACCAATTGAAATTGTACATCCGTTTCCAGCTGGCGCTGACGATGGCTGCCTCGGTGTACTGCTCCTTGCTGTTTTGTATGTGTTTGTTCGTTTGTGTCGTCTGTGAAAATCCCACAACGATCACATTCACGAGAGAGGTACTCATTAACATCGGACTTACGGTACCTCCAAACATCGTTCCGGATTTCTCTCACTCGCTGGAATATTTGGACGTACTCGTCGGCCGGGCTGTGGCTGCGTTCAAGGTCTTGAGACGGAGGAGGACCCCGTGGAAGCGCTCTGGAGCACTCGCCCGACTCCGGCGACGAGGATCACGCACACCACGCCCGAGCGTATTCCTTGCAAATCTCAACAACAAAGTGGACGAACTGCAACTCCTGCGCCGGACAAACAAGGACTTCTCTCGAGCCGCTGCTGCCCTGTGCTTCACCGGGACCTGGCTGTGTGAGTCGACCCCGGACGATGCGCTGCAACTGGCTGTCTTTCAACTAGCAGGCGGGGAAATCAAGAGGTGGTGGAATATGCTGCTATACTAACCAGGGCTGGTGCAGCGACATCACGGTACTGTCTAACCTGTTCTCCAATCTAGAATATTTCTTTATCAACTGCAAACCCTTCTATTCTCCGAGGGAATTTAATCTCTTTTATTCTCGCTGGAGTTTACATCCCCCCCCCCCCCCCCCCCCACAAGCCTGCATACGTGAGGCGCAGACGCAGGTAATGAGAGTTGAGAGTGAATTCCCGGACTCCATGGTCATTGTTTTGGGGGACTTTAACAAGGCTAAACTCAGCCGTGACTTTCCAAAGTACAGACTTCATGTTACCTGCCCCACCAGAGGGAGAGAACACTCGATCACTGTTATACGGCAATCGAGAACGCATATCGCTCTGTTCCCCGGGCGGCTCTGGGTCTCTCTGATCATTGTCTAGTTCACCTTATTCCGACCTACAGGCAGAAACTAAAAGCTGCTAAGCTGTGGTCAGAACAACGAAAAGGTGGACAAGCAAAGGCATTGAAAACCTACAGTCCTGCTTTGAATGCACTGATTGGATTGTGTTCAGGGAAGCAACCACAAGCCTCGATGAGTATACAGACACTGTATCATCATATGTCAGCTTTTGTGAGGACAGTTGCATTCCCACTAGGACCCGGATCTAGTTCAAAACGACAAGCCCGGGTTTACAGCAGAACTCAGACAGCTCCGCCAGTCTAAAGAGGAGGCCTACAGGAGCGGGGATGCAGACAAAGTACAAGCTGAGATGAGGAATCAGAGCTGCCAAGGAAAGGTACCCTGAGAAGTTGAGGAGCAAGTGAGCAAGTTCTCAGCTAGTGACTCTTCTTCAGTTTGGAAGGGCTTGCAAGAAATCACCAGCTACAAGAGAAAATCCCCGCTCCTTGGACAATCGTCAGCTGCCCAACAACCTGAACAGGTTCTACTGCAGGTTCGATAAACAGAAACTTAACCCTGGTACCCCCTCCCCAACCAACACCTACTCACAGCCTGACTCCAGTCTGCATACCGGGCCAATAGATCTGTGGATGATGCTGTCAACCTGGGCCTGCACTTCATCCAACAGCACCTAGACCGCCAGGGGACCTATGCGAGGATCCTGTTTGTTGATTTTAGCTCTGCATTCAACACTATTGTGCCAGAGCTACTACACTCCAAACTCTCCGAGTTGACTGTGCCTGAACCCCTCTGTCAGTGAATCACCAACTTCCTGACTCCAGTCTGGACCCTTCCCCACCCACTCCTCCCCAACCACCACTTCACACCTACTTACAGCCTCCCCCCCCCCCCCCACCCTACATCTGTCTGAAGAAGGGTTTCGGCCCGAAACGTTGCCTATTTCCTTCGCTCCATAGATGCTGCTGCACCCGCTGAGTTTCTCCAGCACCTTTTGTCTACCTTCGATTTTCCAGCATCTGCAGTTCCTTCTTAAATATAAATTGAGGAGGTGGAAAAGCTATTCAGAAGACAGAAACGCCAGAAATCTCCAGGACAGGACAATGTTTCCCCCTCTACCCTCAAGCTCTGTGCCAAACAACTGGCACCGGTCTACACAGACATTTTCAACCAGTCCCTGCAAACCTGTAATGTCCCTGCCTGCTTCAAAGTATCCACTATTGTCCCTGTACCCAAAAAGGTAAGGATTACTTGTCTTAATGACTACAGGCCTGTCGCACTGACCTCTGTAGTCATGAAGGCCCTTGAAAGGTTTGTGCTGGTCAAGCTGGAAAATATCACGAACCCCCTGCTGGACCCTCTGCAGTTTGCATACCGGGCCAATAGATCTGTGGATGATGCTGTCAATCTGGGTCCTGCACTTCATCCTACAGCACCTAGACCGCCAGGGGACCTATGCGAGGATCCTGTTTGTTGATTTTAGCTCTGCATTCAACACCATTGTGCCAGAGCTACTACACTCCAAACTCTCCGAGTTGACTGTGCCTGAACCCCTCTGTCAGTGGATCACCAACTTCCTGACAGACAGGAAGCAGCACGTGAGGCTGGGTAAGCACATCTCGGACCCGCAGACCCTCAGCATAGGAGCACCGCAAGGCTGCGTACTCTCCCCTCTCCTCTACTCTCTCTACACCAATGACTGCACCTCCACAGACACCTCTGTCAAGCTTCTCAAGTTTGCGGACGACACAATCCTGATTGGACTGATCCAGGATGGGGAGGAATCTGCCTACAGGCAGGAAGTGACACAGCTAGCGTCCTGGTGCCATCGCAACAACCTGGAGCTCAATGCTCTTAAGACAGTGGAATTGATTGTAGACTTTAGGAGAGCTCCCCCTCCCCTCACCCCACTCACCATCAACAACACCACAGTCACATCTGTGGAGTCTTTTAGGTTCCTTGGAACCATCATCTCCAAGGACCTTAAGTGGGGGCTACCACAGTCAAAAATGCCCAACAGAGGATGTACTTCCTGCGGCAGCTGAGGAAGCACAATCTGCCACAGGCAATGATGGCCATCGTAGAGTCTGTCCTCACCTTCTCCATCATGGTCTGGTTTGGCTCAGCCACCAAGCATGACACCTGGAGGCTGCAGCGAATCGTCCGATCAGCTGAGAAGGTTATTGGCTGCAACCTTCCCTCCATTGACGAACTGTACACTGCAAGGGCCAGGAAGCGAGCGGGCAAGATCATCTCTGACCCCTCTCACCCTGGCCACAAACTCTTTGAATCACTTGCCTCTGGAAGGCGACTCCGGACTGTCAAAGCTGCCACAGCCAGACATAAAAACAGCTTTTTTCCACGAGTAGTTGCTCTACTCAATAACCAAAAATCTGTAGCCTCCTTTTGCTCTGGTATTTTATTTAATTCACATGTTTAAACTGTAATGTTTTATTATTAATGTTTAATGTTTTATGTGTCATTCTTAATTGTTACTGTATGTCATGTTGTTACTTGTGAGCGGAGCACCAAGGCAAATTCCTTGTATGTGTACATACTTGGCCAATAAACTTTTAAACTTTTTGTTTAAGAAGGAAGGAACTGCAGATGCTGGAAAATCGAAGGTAGACAGAAATGCGGGAGAAACTCAGCGGGTGAGGCAGCATCAATGGAGCGAAGGAAATAGGCAACGTTTCGGGTTGAGACCCTTCTGAAGAAACCTTTAAACATACATTAATTCATTTATTCATTCATGTCTGCATGTAGCCTATCCCTTAATCCCCAAATCATTCATATGTCTTTCTGATTGACTCATAAAGGTAAACATATAGTTAGCTTAAAATAGATAGGGTGCATAAGACACAGAGAAACTGAAGTAACTCAGCAGGTCAGGCAGCATCTCAGGAGAACGTGGATAGGTGATGTCTTGGGTCGGGACCCTTCTTCAGTCTGGGCACGGGTACCATGTCATCCCGCGCTACCTGCTCCATGGTCGGCTAGCCGGCGACTAAACCGTCTCCCCCACCTGGTTTGCCAGGTGAGGAGGGGGGCTGTGGACCCCCAGCAGGACCAAAAGCAAGACCTGTCAAAGGGCAGATGAGCTCCTAGTGAGCCAACGGCCGTCCGCACTTCAGTAGAAGTTTTTTTTTTTTTTTTTTTTTTTTTTAAATTTTATTTATTAGAAGTACATTACATTACAACCACATACATTAATACTCGTCATTTGTATCTTCTTACAATTAATGTACTCCCTTTATTTTTTATTTTTTACACTAAAAAAGGAAAAGATTGAAAGAGAGAAGAAAGTGAAGGAAAAAGTGAAAGTGTAGAAAAGTGTAGAAAATGTAACAGCAAAAAAGGATGAAGACCCTATGAGAGCGAAATTAAAAACAAAAGAAAAAGAGTTAAGAAATAGGCCCTAGGAAAAAAAAAAAGAGAAAAAGAGAGAGGAAAAAAAAAAGAAAAAAATATATTTTTTTGAGCATTACGTAAATAGGACATACCAACTCTTCAACTATCATCCCCCCTTACCCGACCTCCATTTTTTATTTTTTTTAAAGTACTTTTGCACCCTATGTTTGTAATAATTCTATAAATGCAGACCACGTCAGGTGGAAGTGATCTGGTTTACCTGCTAGGAGGAGTCTTATCTCTTCTAGGTGTAGTGTTTCAAACATATTTGAAATCCACATATTTATAGTTGGTATTGGAGCCTTCTTCCAAAATTTTAGAATTAGCTTTTTTCCAGTTATTAACCCATAGTCCATTAATTTCTTTTGAAACACATTTAGTTCTGGATCATCTTCCGTTATTCCGAAGATAATCCATTCTGCTTTGGGTATCAGTCTTGTTTTAAATAACTTTGTAAAGATTTCAAAAATTTCATTCCAAAATGTTTGAATTTTTGTACAGAAGACGAATGAGTGCGCTATAGTAGCTTCTTGGGATTGACATTTATCACAAATAGATGATACATTTGGGAAAATTTTATGAATTTTAGTTTTCGAATAATATAATCTATGTAAAATTTTAAATTGTATTAAAGTGTGTCTTACATTAATCGAGCATTTATGCACATTTAATAAGTATTCATTCCAACTTTCCTTTGAAATTTTAATAGCTAACTCTTGTTCCCAGTCTTTTCTGATACCCTCCGTAGGTGGTATTTGTACATTTAAAATAATATTATACAAATATGATATTAAGTTTGCTGATTCCGCTTTTATCTGCATTGCCTCGTCCAATACATCTACTGGGTTATTATAATGATCTTTTGTATATTTTTTCAAATAGTCGCATATTTGAAAATATTTAAAATATTGATTATTTCTGAGTTTATATTTTATTTGTAATTGGTTGAAATGAAAGTAATTTTCCAGTTTCATACAAGTCACCAAGCGTTTTAATTCCTAGTCTATCCCATTGTGTATAAGCTTTATCTATAATAGAAGGACTAAACGAAGGGTTATTGACTATAGGTAATAAAAGTGATAAATTTCTTAATTTTAAATTTTGTTTTATTTGTTTCCACTTCAGTAGAAGTTGTGATCAGTCGTACACAGCATTGTAAGGAGTGAAGAAAAACATGAAATGTAATTCTTCCCTCTCCTTGCTTCTCAAAAGAGAAGTTGTTACCAGCATATCTTCATGATAGGGTAGACAGTCAGAATATTTAATCGCGGGGCGATAAGGTGAAAGCCAAGAGAGGGTAGCTTTAAGGTAAGAGAGGCAAAGATGAAAGGAGATGAGTGGGGCAAGTTGTTTTATACAGAGGGTAGCTTCTGTCGTGTGTCCGTTGAGGCGAGCCAGGCCAACATGTCATCGTCCAGGTCAATCAGGCCTCGTTCACCATTCGGTGGCCGGTGTTTGGGGCAACTGGTGACTATGTGCTCCACTGTCTGTGTTGGGTCCCCACACTCGCAGGAGGTGCTGTCCACGAGGCCCCACCTCTTCATCGGCACTCCATAGCGTCCGATTCCTGTCCTCAAGCGGTTGAGGGTTGTCCACTGCTTTCGGGGCAGGTCCTGGCCAGGGACGTCCATGGGGTCATCGATGTAATGGTGTAGCCTAGATGGTTCCGCTGACTTCCACTGGTCTCTCCATCTCGCCTTGACCCAGGCGGCCTTGGAAGAGTCAGCCGGTGTTGTGCAGAGGGTAGCGAGTGCCAGGTTCGCGCTGCCAGGGGTGGTGGTGGAGGCAGATACAATAGTGTGGTTTTAAGCAGCTAATGGATGGCCACATGGATATGGTGGGGAATGGAGGGATATGGATCACGGGTAAGCAGAGGAGATTAGTTTGGGCAGCACCATGGTGCAGCGGTAGAGTTGCTGCCTCACAGCGCCAGGGTCCCGGGTTCAATCCCGACTACGGGTGCTGTCCGTACGGAGTTTGCACCTTCTCCCTGTGACCTATGTGGGTTTTCGCCGAGATCTTCGGTTTTCCTCCCACACTACAAAGACGTACAGTTTTGTAGTTTAATCCGGCCTGGTATAAGTGTAAATTGTCCCTAGTGTGTGTGTGTGGATAGTGTCAATGTGCGGGGATCGCTGGTCGGCGTGGACTCGGTGGGCTGAAGGGCCTGTTTCTGTGCTGTATCTCTAAACTAAACTGTATGTGTCGGAAGGAACTGCAGATGCTGGTTTACACCGAAGATAGACACAAGATGCAGCGAAGAAATAGGTGACCTCTCCGGTCGAGACCCTTCTTCAGGCTCTAACCTGGCATCATGTTCAGCACAGACATTGTGGGCCGAAAGGCCTGTTCCTGTGCTGTACTGCTCTATGTTGTGTTTTGGGTTATGGAATCCGCTGCATCTGCTACTCCTGAACAAACCTCCAAAGGCATTTATTTCCTGTGTCATTCAGGACCACACGCTGCCCTTTTAATTGCGTGTAAACAGCGGGGGGCCAGGCAGAAATACAACCTCTTGCTGTCGTCATGTTGAGATTCGAAGCGTTTATTTTTCATATTTACTGATTCAATATTTATTAACTCAGCTGCCCGAGTTTCATCCCTCAGCTTGTGTTCTGCTCAAGGTTCCAGCATCTGCGACTTGTGGCCGGTCTTGTTGTTGTTCATTTCGTTCATCTTGTTTTTCAGGAGGTTTTTGCAGCGAGCGGTGCCTCTAAACTCAGCTGCTCCACCATCTATCCACCATCTATCTCCTCCTTCTCCTCCTTCTCCTTCTCCTCCTCCTCCTCCTTCTCCTTCTCCTCCTCCTCCTCCTCGTCGTCTTCTGTGGACAGAGCTAAACGCCCCCTGACACTCCGGCAGATGAACTTGGTTGCAATAAGGCAGAGGGGAGGAAAACATAGAGAGTGTGTGTGTGTGTGAGGACGTTGCAGAGAGATAGAGGGGGGAGAGAAGGGGGAGAGGGAGAGAGGGGGGGAGAGAAGGGGAGAGGGAGAGAGGGGGGGGGAGAGAAGGGGGGGAGAGAGAGGGGGGAGAGAAGGGGGAGAGGGAGAGAGGGGGGGAGAGGAGAGAGGGGGGGGAGAGAGAGGGGGGAGAGGGAGAGAGGGGGG
>CM075980.1:2353068-2425261 GCA_038087875.1 Malacoraja senta | reverse complement strand
TCCTCTCCACCCCCCCTCCCTCTGGTATCCAAACGACCCCCTGTGATACAGCAGCGTTGAAGGGAGAAGCAGGAGTCTGGAATTTTGAGTCTGCCCTGCTCTTTCCCCACTCCTTAGGCAAGCAGTTCCCTTCCTTTCCTGTTAATCACCCACCCTGGATACCCCCCCCCTCTCTAAACTCCCCCCTCCCCCCCTTTCCAATCTTGACCCCCCCCCTCCCCACTCCAGATCCCTTCCCCCATCTCCATTCTCCCCTCTCCTGGTCTCTCCCCACTTTGAATCCCCCCCCCTTCCACTTTTAATAGACAATAGGCGCAGGAGTAGGCCATTCAGCCCTTCGAGCCATTCAATGTGATCATGGCTGATCATCCCCAATCAGTACCCCGTCCTGCCTTCTCCCCATATCCCCTGACTCCGCTATCTTTAAGAGCCCTATCTAGCTCTCTCTTGAAAATATCCAGAGAACCGGCCTCCACCGCCCTCTGAGGCAGAGATTCCACAGACTCACCACTCTCTGTGAGAAAAAGTGTTTCCTCGTCTCGGTTCTAAATGGCTTACCCCTTATTCTTAAACTGTGGCCCCTGGTTCTGGACTCCCCCAACATCGGGAACATGTTTCCTGCCTCTAGCGTGTCCAAACCCTTAATAATCTTACATGTTTCAGTAAGATCCCCTCTCGTCCTTCTAAACTCCAGAGTTCTCCCCCCTTCCCCCCCCCCTACTCCAGATCGCTCCCCACTGACCCGTTGAGTCAGTTACTCCAGCTTTTTGTGTCTATCTTTAGTTAAAACCAACATCTGCAGTTCCTTGCTTCCACAGAAGCCTTGTCTATCGGGTAAGAGCATTTCGACACAAAATGCTGGAGTATCTCAGCGGGTCAGGCAGCATCTCCGGAGAAAAACAACAGGCGGTGTTGCGGGTCGAGACCCTTCTTCGGACCCTGATGAAGGGTCCCAGCCCAAAACTTCACCTATTCCTTTTCTCCAGAGGTGCTGAGTTAATACAGCATTTTGTTTGCCTATTTTGTAAACCAGCATCTGCAGTTCCTTCCTACCTAAAACATCATCTGTCTATTTTCGCCAGAGAGAGTGGCCAGGGTGTTTTGTGTACAAACAGGTGTAAACTGAGTGTGGCACCATTGAATATATAGACACTAAGAATGGATGGAGAATCTGTGCATGTTTCTTTGTTTTGGAAATATTTTTTACGAGAAACAAAATTTATTTGTGAAATTTTAAGAAATTCCTTATCAGAGGCTTGAAGGGAAATATATGTTAATTGGATTTTAGTTTTAATGCCCACGGCTAAAACAAAATGCTGCCTAACCTGTTGAAGGTAGACAAAAAGCTGGAGAAACTCAGCGGGTGAGGCAGCATCTACGGAGCGAAGGAAATAGGCAACGTTTCGGGTCGAGACCCTTCTGAAGAAACCTTTAAACATACATTAATTCATTTATTCATTCATGTCTGCATGTAGCCTATCCCTTAATCCCCAAATCATTCATATGTCTTTCTGAATGACTCAAAAAGGTAAACATATAGTTAGCTTAAAATAGATAGGGTGTATAAGACACAGAGAAACTGAAGTAACTCAGCAGGTCAGGCAGCATCTCAGGAGAACGTGGATAGGTGATGTCATGGGTCGGGACCCTTCTTCAGTCTGGGCACGGGTACCATGTCATCCCGTGCCACTTGCTCCATGGTCGGATAGCCGGCAACTAAACCGTCTCCCCCCACCTGGTTTGCCAGGTGAGGAGCGGGGGGCTGTGGACCCCCAGAAGGAACAAAAACCCATTACTTCGCTCCATAGATACTCCCTTACCCGCTGAGACCCGAAACGTCACCCATTACTTCGCTCCATAGATACTGCCTCACCCGCTGAGTTTCTCCAGCATTTCTGTCTACCTTCGATTTTTCCAGCATCGCCAGTTCCTTCTTAAATATTTCCTCTAACCTGTTGAATTCTTTCAGCAGTTTCTGGTTAGTTTGTTTTTTTTTTGCCACAAGGGCCACATCTAACTCCCCATTAATTTCAATAATGGCTTTCCTCTACCAGCTAGGAAAAGGAATTCTGGAAAAAAAAACTGCTGGAAAAACTCAGTGGGTCCGGGCAGCATCTGTGGAGACAGTAGAATGAATAGTCAGCATTTTAGGTGGAGACCTTGCACTGTTGCCATTGGTGGTAGCTACTTGTTCAGTTAGCATTCATTTAAGTTTAGTTTCAGTGTGGAACACAGACCCTTCGTCCAGCCGAGTCTGTGCCGACCTTCGATCGTCCGTCCACACTAGTTCTACGGAGAGAAGGAATGGGCGACATTTTGGGTCGAACCCTTCTTCAGAAGAAGGGTCTCGACTGAAGAAGGGTCTTGATCAGAAACGTCACCCATTCAATAGACAACAGACAATAGGTGCAGGAGTAGGCCATTTGGCCCTTCGAGCCAGCACCGCCATTCAATGTGATCATGGCTGATCATCCCCAATCAGTACCCCGTTCCTGCCTTTTCCCCATACACCCTGACTCTGCTATCTTTAAGAGCCCTATCTAGCTCTCTCTTGAAAGTATCCAGAGAACCGGCCTCCACTGCCCTCTGAGGCAGAGAATTCCACAGACTCGCAACTCTCTGTGTGAAAAAGTGTTTCTTCATCTCCGTTCTAAATGGCTTACCCCTTATTCTGAATTCTTTCTCTCCAGAGATGCTGCCTGTCCCGCTGAGTTACTCCAGCTTTTTGTGTCTATCTTTGGCTTGAAACGAGCATCTGCAGTTCCTTCCTACACACTAGATCTATTCTACACACACTCGGGACAATTTACAGAAACCAATTAATCTGCAAACCGGCGCGTATTTGGGATAAAAAAATAGAAACATAGAAAATAGGTGCAGGAGTAGGCCATTTGGCCCTTCGAGCCTGCACCGCCATTCAATATGATCATGGCTGATCATCCAACTCAGTATCCTGTACCTGCCTTCTCTCCATACCCCCTGATCCCTTTAGCCACAAGGGCCACATCTAACTCCCTCTTAAATATAGCCAATGAACTGGCCTCAACCACCCTCTGTGGCAGAGAATTCCACAGATTCACCACTCTCTGTGTGAAAAAAAAAATTCTCATCTCGGTCCTAAACGACTTCCCCCTTATCCTTAAACTGTGACCCCTTGTTCTGGACTTCCCCAACATCGGGAACAATCTTCCTGCATCTAGCCTGTCCAATCCCTTAACAATTTTGTACGTTTCTATAATATCCCTCATCAATCTTCTAAATTCTAGCGAGTATAAGCCGAGTCTATCCAGTCTTTCTTCATATGAACGTCCTGCCATCCCAGGAATCAGTCTGGTGAACCTCCTCTGTACTCCCTCTATGGCAAGAATGTCTTTCCTCAGATTAGGAGACCAAAACTGTACGCAATACTCCAGGTGTGGTCTCACCAAGGCCCTGTACAACTGCAGTAGAACCTCCCTGCTCCTATACTCAAATCATTTTGCTATGAATGCTAACATACCATTTGCTTTCTTCACTGCCTGCTGCACCTACATGCCTACTTTCAATGACTGGTGTAACATGACACCGAGGTCTCGTTGCATCTCCCCTTTTCCTAATCGGCCACCATTCAGATAATAGTCTACTTTCCTGTTCTTGCCACCAAAGTGGATAACCTCACATTTATCCACATTATACTGCACCTGCCATGCATTTGCCCACTCACCCAACCTATCCAAGTCACCTTGCAGCCTCCTAGCATCCTCCTCACAGCTAACACTGCCCCCCAGCTTCGTGTCATCTGCAAACTTGGAGATGTTGCATTCAATTCCCTCGTCCAAATCATTAATATATATTCTAAATAGCTGGGGTCCCAGCACTGAGCTTTGAGGTACCCCACTAGTAACTGCCTGCCATTCTGAAAAGGACCCGATTACTCCTACTCTTTGCTTCCTGTCTGTCAGCCAGTTCTCTATCCACATCAATACTGAACCCCCAATACCGTGTGCTTTAAGTTTGCATACTAATCTCTTATGTGGGACCTTGTCGAAAGCCTTCTGAAATTCCAGATATAACACATCCACTGGTTCTCCCTTATACACTCTACTAGTTACATCCTCGAAAAATTCTATAAGATTCGTCAGACATGATTTACCTTTCATAAATCCATGCTGACTTTGTCCAATGATTTCACCACTTTCCAAATGTGCTGCTATCCCATCTTTAATAACTGACTCTAGCAGTTTCCCCACTACCGATGTTAGACTAACTGGTCTGTAATTCCCCGTTTTCTCTCTCCCTCCCTTGTTAAAAAGTGGGGTTACATTAGCTACCCTCCAATCCTCAGGAACTACTCCAGAATCTAAAGAGTTTTGAAAAATTATCACTAATGCATCCACTATTTCTGGAGCTACTTCCTTAAGTACTCTGGGATGCAGCCTATCTGACCCTGGTGATTTATCGGCCTTTAATCCATTCAATTTACCTAACACCACTTCCCGACTAACCTGGATTTCACTCAGTTCCTCCATCTCATTTGACCCGCGGTCCCCTGCTGGATGTGGGAGGAAACGTGAGCACCCGGAAGAAACCCACGCGGTCACGGGTTTAACATACAAACTCTGTACAGACAGCACCCGCAGTCGGGATTGAACGTGGGTCTCTGGCGCTGTGAGGCAGCGAGTCTAACACGGTGCCGCCCCAGTTAACATTCCTATTGTGCTCAGGTTGATTGTAAGTTTCCCCTAGAGCAAAATATTAATGACGTGGTCATTACAGTGAATTGCAATGTTTAATTTGGTGGGGTGGGGAAGGAATTGGTACTTCTGGCAACTGACCAAAGTGGTGGTAAACTTGGTCAGAAAGAAAAAGGAAGTAAAGAAGATAAAAATCAAACGACAGCCTTTGAGGAATATCATAATCATACTTTATTAGCCAAGTGTGTTTTGCAACATGCGAGGAATTTGATTTGCCGTACAGTCATACCAATAAAAAGCAACAGAACACACAAAATACATTTTAACATAAACATCCACCACAGTGACTCCTCCACATTCCTCACTGTGATGGAAGGCGAAAAAAATGTTCAATCTCTTCCCGTCTTTGTTCTCCCGCGGTCGGGGGCCTCGAGCCTTCCGTTGACGGGGCGATCTTGGCTCCCGTAGCCGGCGGTCGGGCCCTCCGCGTCGGGGCGATCAAGCTCCGGCGTCGGAGGAATCTCAGCTCCCCCCGCGCCGGGCGATCGGACCCCGGGTTGGGGCTGGTTGAGCCTCTTGCAACGTTGGAACTTCCCGCCATCAGTCTCTACCCGAGACTGCCAGCTCCTCGATGTTGAAATCCGCAGGCCGCGGTTGGAGCGTCGATCCCAGGCAAGGGATCGCAGGCTCCGATGGTAAGTCCACGTCCCCGCAGTGGGGCTCAAAGTCAGTCTCGAGCAAGGCCTCCAGCTCCTTGATGTTAGGCCGCAGAGCGACCGGAGATACAATCTGGAAAACAATCGCATCTCCGGCAAGGTAAGAGATTGAGAAAAAAGTTTTCCCCGATGAGGCAGATAGTAGTTCAGCACTGCTCTCTGGTTGTGGTAGGATAATTCAGTTCCTAAAATTACTGAAAAAAGTTTCCCCCGACCCCCTCCCCCCTCCCCCCACATAAAACAAACAAGAGAACATTAAGACAAACTTTTGAAAACACACTAAAAATAACAAAAAAGACAAATAGACAGACAGACCGTTGGCGAGGCTGCCATCGCTGACGGCCCCACCCGGTTCCTTCCTATTTAGCAAGTAGGAAGGAACTCGAGTGGGCGATTAGAAGGGGCCATGGGATATCTTTGATGCTGACCTTTCTGTCCTGGGCCTCCTCCGTGGTCAGAGTGAAGCCCAGCGCAAATTGGAGGAACAGCGCCTCATATTTCGCTTGGGCAGCTTACCACCCCAGCGGTAATAATCTTGATTTCTCTAACTTGAAGTAACCCTTGCACCTCCTTTCTCTCTGTCATTGTATTAGTTTCACTGGCATCCTGGTAGGTCTCATTGTATGTTTAAAGGGCCTGTCCCACTCGGGCGTCATTTGCGCGTCACGCAGGTGGTGCACGAAGATTTTGTGAATCCCCAAATCCTGGGGCGCAGCGCGCGACGGCGCGTCACTGCCTATGCCACCATGCCTCACCACAAGCCATGCATGGGTCGTGACGAGAAAATGATGTCGCGTAAATGACGTCCAAGTGGGGCAAGCCCTTAAGAAAGAACTGCAGATGACGGCAAAATCTAAGGAAGACAAAAATGCTGGAGAAACTCAGTGGGTGAGGCAGCATCTATGGAACCTTCGCTCCATAGATGCTGCCTCGCCCACTGAGTTTCTCCAGCATTTTTGTCTACCCTCGTTATCTATATAGCTCGTTTTCATCCAGCCCGCAGCCAACAATGGACCGCTTCCTTCAACATTGTTACTTTTTTTTGCATATCTTTCATTTCTTTTCCTATACATCTCTCTACACCATCGTTCATATCTCTCGTTTCCTCTTTCCCCTGAAGAAGGGTCTCGACCCGAAACGTCACCCATATAGAACAAAGAAAAACGTGAGCAATTTTGAGCACCATATCTGAGGAAGAATGTGCTGGCTCTGGAGAGGGTCCAGAGGAGGTTTACAAGAACGATCCCAGGAATGAGTGGGTTAACCTATGGATGAGCGTTTGTCGGCACTGAGCCTGTACTCGCTGGAGTTTAGAAGATTGAGGGGGGGACCTCATTGAAACGTACCGAATAACGAAAGGCTCGGATAGAGTGGATGTGGAGATGATGTTTCCACTCATTGGAGAGTCTAGGCCTAGAGGTCATAATCTCAGAATTAAAGGACGTTCTTTTAGGAAGGAAATTAGGGGAAATTTCTTAAGTCAGAGGGTGGTGAATCTGTGGAATTCTTTGCCACAGACGGCTGTGGAGGCCAAGTCAGTGGATATTTTTTTTTTTTTTAATTTTTATTTATTAGAAGTACATTACATTACAACCACATACATTAATACTCGTCATTTATATCTTCTTACAATTAATGTACTCCCTTTATTTATTTTTTTACACTAGAAACGGAAAAGATTGAAAGAAAGAGGAAAGTGAAGGAAAAAGTGCAAGTGTAGAAAAGTGTAGAAAATGTAACAACAAAAAAGGACGAAGACCCTATAAGAGCAAAATTAAAAACAAAAAGAAAAAGAGTTAAGAAATAGGCCCTAAGAAAAGAAAAGAGAAAGAGAAAAAAAGAGAAACAAATGTTTTTTTTTTTGAGCATCACGTAAATAGGACATACCAACTCTTCAACTATCATCCCCCCTTACCTGACCTAAATTTTTTATTTTTTTAAAGTACTTTTGCACCCTATGTTTGTAATAATTCTATAAATGCAGACCACGTCAGGTGGAAGTGATCTGGTTTACCTGCTAGGAGGAGTCTTATCTCTTCTAGGTGTAATGTTTCAAACATATTTGAAATCCACATATTTATAGTTGGTATTGGAGCCTTCTTCCAAAATTTTAGAATTAGCTTTTTTCCAGTTATTAACCCATAGTCCATTAATTTCTTTTGAAACACATTTAGTTCTGGATCATCTTCCGTTATTCCGAAGATAATCCATTCTGCTTTGGGTATCAGTCTTGTTTTAAATAACTTTGTAAAGATTTCAAAAATTTCATTCCAAAATTTTTGAATTTTTGTACAGAAGACAAATGAGTGCGCTATAGTTGCTTCTTGGGATTGACATGTCAGTGGATATTTTTAAGGCAGAGATAGACAGGTTCTTGATTAGTACGGGTGTCAGATGTTATGGGGAGAAGGCAGAATGGGGTTAGGAGGGAGAGATAGATCAGCCATGATTGAATGGCGGGGTAACCTTGATGGGCCGAATGGCCTAATTTTACTCCTATCACTTACGACCATTCCTTCTCTCCAGAGATGCTGCCAGCCCCACTGTGTTACTCCAGCATTTTGTGAATATCTTTGGTGAGTTAGACAAAAGACAAATAAATTGAATTGAATTGAATTGAATTGCTGAAAATTCCAAGGCTTTGTATACCTACATTTAAAAACAAGAGTGTAACCAGGGAGATGGTAGGACCGCTCGGGTATAACGGGAGGAATTTGTGCTTGGAGTCAGAGGATGTAGGTGAGGTGCTAACCGAGTACTTTCTATCCGTTTTCACCAACATTGCTGTGGATGTTAGTTTAGTTCATTGCCACGTGTACTGAAATACAGTGAAAGGCTTTTGTTGCGTGCTAACCAGTCAGCGGAAATACAATACATGATTACAATCAGAGCCATTTACAGTGTGCAGATATAAGATAAGGGAATAACGTTTAGTGTAAGGTAAAGCCAGAAAAGTCCGATCAAAGGTAGCCCGAGGGTCACCAATGAGGTAGATAGCAGTTTTCAGCACTGCTCACTAATATACGAGGGCAATTTGAGATAAAAAAGGGATGGGGTGTTGGGCTCTTGAAGAGCATTAAAGCCCTGTCCCACTGTACGAGTTCATTCAAGAGCTCTCCTAAGTTTAAAAAAAAAATCAAACTCGTGGTAAGCATGGAGAATGAACGTAGCGGGTACGTCGGAGCTCGGGGACGTCTCTTAGCGGCTCGTAACGCTAACGGCAGGCACTCGGGAAGACTCGCTAAGCTCGGGAAGACTCGTGAAGATTTTTCAACATGTTGAAAAATGTCCACGAGAGCCCCGAGTACCTACGAGCGGCCATTACCGTAAATCTCCGAGTTCGAATCAGGGCAAACTCGGGAGAGCTCTTGAATGAACTCGTACAGTGGGACAGGGCTTTTAAGGTGCATAAATCCCCAGGGTAAGGAATTGAGAGACAAGAGAGGAGCTTGGCGAAGATCTTTGCAACTTATCTTCCCACAGGCCCATCCTCTATGCTGCATTCATGAACTAAACTAGAGATTTAACTAATTAAAGAAAATATTACACCAGGATAAAACTCTTTAAGGATATGTTTAGTGGCTCCTAAAATAGCCTTTTGTGTCCTGTACGGTTTGTTCTGTGTTCCATGAGATTATTTCTCCCTTCATGCTTACTCTTTCCTACAAGGGAGCGAGTGAATATAATATTATAATCAAAAAGGAACTGAGAACCTTCTTTGGTTCTATAAGATTCTGAGGGGCAGCTTCTTTACACTGAGAGTGGTGGGTGTACGGAACGAGCTGCCGGAGGAGGTAGTTGAGGCAGGGACTATCACAACATTTGAGACACTTTTAGACGGGTACATGGATAGGTTAGGGTTCGAGGCCATACGCAGGCAGGTGGGACTAGTGTAGATGGGGCAATAGACAATGGGTGCAGGAGTAGGCCATTCGGCCCTTCGAGCCAGCACCCCCATTCACTGTGATCATGGCTGATCATCCCCAATCAGTACCCCATTCCTGCCTACTCCCCATATCCCCTGACTCCGCTATTTTTAAGAGCCCTATCTAGCTCTCTCTTGAAAGTATCCAGAGAACCGGCCTCCACCGCCCTCTGAGGCAGAGAATTCCGCAGACTCACCACTCTCTGTGAGAAAAAGCGTTTCCTCGTCTCCGTTCTATTGGCATGTTGGTCGGTGTGGGCAAGTTGGGCCGAAGGGGGCCTGTTTCCACGCTGTATGACGACAACCAAATTAGATTTGGCAGCCATTTCGAGAGGCAAGGATTGGGAAGCGACAGATGGGGACCTGAACATTGAACGGTGCGTGAGTGACCTTTAGAAAAGTCAAACTGATCAGAGATAGGGGGAGGAGTGGCTCTGTTGGTTAATGAGCTAGTTAAAAGAGCTACAGGGAAGGGATGGCGTGTGTACAAGAGAGCAGGATGTAGAACCGGCTTGGGAAGAGATAATAATGGGGTGGAGATAATACAAGCAAGAGGTCAATTGCGGGAGTGGTGAGGCTAAACTGCAACGTCACAATAGGACAAGGTAGCGATATCTCAAAGACGCTTCCTTGACTACGGTTAAATAACTGCGGAAAAAAACTTAGACTTAAACTCTGGAAAAAGATAACAGTCCCCACAGTGAAGATGTGGGATCACAGAAATGACCGAGACACTACATCTAGAAAAAAGAAGGCTTCTCTTGACTGACAAACCAGATCAATTTTCCAAAATATGGTCTCCTTTCATTGAATTTCTTCAACAACATAATGGTTGAACACAAACTCAAAACCGACCGACACTAAGGTCGGGTGAGCGGGCGTAGGGAAGGGCAGTGGGATATATCTCCGCTTCTTTCACTTCTTCGTTAGTTCTGGGGGTTTTCTCTTTTCTTTTTCCTGTCTTTTTCGAAATTATTTTCTTTTTCTTTTCTTCTTTCTTTCCCTTTTTTTTTCCTTTTTTACCGATTTAGTTATTAGTTTATAAAATGTAAAAATTGAAGCAGTACGAAAATTGTGTAACTGTTATGTCGATTACTTTCTCCTTGTAGAATTGCTTCCAATAAAATAAATATTTAAAAAAAAAAAAAACAATAGGACATGGGCGTACGGGAATAAGTAATGGGGTATGAAATAATGGGACTGTGGAATTCTCTGCCTCAGAGGGCGGTGGAGGCCGGTTCTCTGGATACTTCCAAGAGAGAGCTAGATAGGGCTCTTGAAGATAGTGGAGTCAGGTGATATGGGGAGAAGGCAGGAACGGGGTACTGATTGGGGATGATCAGCCATGATCACATTGAATGGCGGTGCTGGCTCGAAGGGCCGAATGGCCTACTCCTGCACCCATTGTCTAATATAATAAATAATATTGGTGATATGTACTCAAAACACAATTCTCTAAATGTGGCCTCTCACCAACGTATTGTACAATGTCACATGCTGTAACATGCCGACTTCTGTGTGTAAGAAGGAACTGCAGATGCTGGTTTACACCAAATATAGACACAAAATGTTGGAGTAACTCAGCGGGACAGGCAGCGTCTATCTCTGGAGAGAAGGAATGGGTGAAGTTTTGGGTCGAGACCCTTCAGACAGAGAGAGTCGGGGGAGAGGGAAACGAGAGATATGGAAGGGTAAGGTATGAAAATGAGTGATCAAAGGGGGAGAAGATCAAGGGAGATGTGGAATGAATCATTGTTAGCTGGGGAGTAGACAAAATGTTCAAGAAGGAACTGCAGATGCTGGAAAATCGA
Organism: Malacoraja senta; assembly: GCA_038087875.1. NCBI lineage: Eukaryota > Metazoa > Chordata > Chondrichthyes > Rajiformes > Rajidae > Malacoraja > Malacoraja senta. The sequence goes on along the minus strand of CM075980.1, from coordinate 2,414,136 downwards.
AGGTAGACAAAAATGCTGGAGAAACTCAGCGGGTGCAGCAGCATCTATGGAGCGAAGGAAATAGGCGACGTTTCGGGCCGAAACCCTGAAGGAAATAGGCAACGTTTCGGGCCGAAACCCGGTAGGGTTTCGTCCCGAAACGTTGCCTATTACCTTCGCTCCATAGATGCTGCCTCACCCGCTGAGTTTCTCCAGCACTTTTGTCTACCTATTGTTAGCTGGGGGGAAGGTGCCAACAAGGCATATCGTTTGATCGGGAGGACAGTAAAACTAGTCGGAGGACTAGGGTGGGGGAGGGGCGGAGAGAGCGGGAAAGCAAAGGTTACTTGAAGCTAGAGAAGTCGATGTTCATAGCACTGGGTTGTAAGCTGCCCAAGCCAAGCGAAATATGAGGTGCTGTTCCTCCAAATTGCGTTGGGCTTCACTCTGACAGTGGAGGAGGCCCAGGGCAGAAAGGTGGGAGTTTGACAGGACGGTGGTAAACCTTGGAGAGGTTTCATTTACATGTCGACAAAGTGACATCTAGATGAGGAGAGATTTTCTGGCTAATTTCTTAGAGCAGTGCGTAATAAAGTCAGCAACAGCTGAGTAGACTGACTGCCTCACAGCGTCAGAGGCGGCTTCAATCTTGAGCTCGGGTGCTGTCTATGTGGAGTTTGCACGTTCTCCCTGTGACCGCGTGGACTTCCTCCGGGTGCTCCGGTTTCCCCCCACATCCCACGTGGAAGAGTAGATCGGGTAGACGCACAGAGTCTCTTGCCCAGAGTAGGGGAATCGAGAACCAGAGGTCGGACATAGGTTGAAGGTGAGGGGGGAAAAGATTTAATAGGAATCCGAGGAGGTAACCTATTCACTCAAAGGGTGGTGGGTGTATGGAACGAGCTGCCAGAGGAGGCAGTTGAGGCTGGGACTATCCCAACGTTTAAGAAACATTTAAACAGGTATATGGATAGGACAGGTTTAGAGGGATATGGGCCAAACACAGGCAGGTGGGACTAATGTGGGTGGAACATGCTGGTCGGTGTGAGCAAGTTGGGCTGAAGGGCCTGTTTCCATGCTGTATCACTATGAATCTATCCCAAAGACGTGTGGGTTTGTAGGTTAATTGGCCCTCTGCAAATTGTCCCTTGAGTGTAGGGAGTGGATGAGGAAGGGCCTGAAAAAATTGCCAATAAAACATTGCCTGGATATAGTGGATGTGGGGAGGATGTTTCCACTAGACAATAATAGACAATAGGTGCAGGAGTAGGCCATTCGGCCCTGCGAGCCAGCACCGCCATTCAATATGATCATGGCTGATCATCCCCAATCAGTGCCCTGTTCCTGCCTTCCCATATCCCCTGACTCTGCTATTTTTAAGAGCCCTATCTAGCTCTCTCTTGAAAGCATCCAGAGAACCTGCCTCCACCACCCTCTGAGGCAGAGAATTCCACAGACTCACCACTCTCTGTGAGAAAAAGTGTTTCCTCGTCTCCGTTCTGAATGGCTTACTCCTTATTCTTAAACTGTGGCCCCTAGTTCTGGACCCCCCCAACATCGGGAACATGTTTCCTGCCTCTAGTGTGTCCAAACCCTTAATAATCTTATATGTTTCAATGAGATGCCCTCTCATCCTTCTAAACTCCAGAGTGTACAAGCCCAGCTGCTCCATTCTCTCAGCATATGACAGTCCCGCCATCCCGGGAATTAACCTGGTGAACCTACGCTGCACTCCCTCAATAGCAAGAATGTCCTTCCTCAAATTAGGGGACCAAAACTGCACACAATACCCCAGGTGTGGTCTCACTAGGGCTCTGTGCAACTGCAGAAGGACCTCTTTGCTCCTATATTCGATTCCTCTTGTTATAAAGGCCAACATGCCATTTGCTTTCTTCACTGCCTGCTGTACCTTGTGGGGGAGTCTAGGACCAGAGGGCACAGCCTCAGAATTAAAGGACGTTCCTTTAGGAAGGAGATGAAGAGGAATGTCTTTAGTCAGATGGTGGTGAAACTGTGGAATTCATTGCTACAGAAGGCTGTGGAGGCAAAGTCAATGGATATTTTTAAGGCAGAGATAGATAGATTCTTGATCAGTACGGGTATCAGGGGATATGGGGAGAAGGCAGAAAAATGGGGTTAAGTTAGATCAGCCATGATTGAATGGCAGAGTAGACTGGGTGGGCCGAATGGCCTAATTCTGCTCCTATCGCTTATGAACTGATGAAACATCACCGGGTTGTTATCAGACCATGGAGTTGAGCAGGATACAACCTAGTTGCAACATTTCCAACATCATAAAAGTTACTTTATTGGATGTAACTATGTTGAAATACATAAGAGAGGGACATGAAAGGTGCTACAGAAATGCAACGCAAACTCTTGTTTCTCTGTACGTTGGTTCAAATATTTATACCGGTTAAAAATTAAATGCACGTCTCTTCAAATTTGGAAAATCCTAAGTCTAGGATAATGGCATCAAGGATTCGAGGACCAGAGGACACAGGTTTAAGGTGAAGGGGGAGCGATTTAATAGGAATCTGAGAGGTAACGTTTTCACACAAAGGGTGGTGGGTGTATGGAACGAGCTGCCGGAGGAGGTAGTTGAGGCTGGGACTATCACAACCTTTAAGAAACATTTAGATGGGTGTATGGATCGGACAGATTTAGAGGGATGTGGGCCAAACGCTCCGATTTAGAGGGATGTGGGCCATGCTCCATGACTCTAGTCAGAGGGTGGTGAATCTGTGGAATTCTTTGCCACAAAAGGTCGTGGAGGCCAAGTCAGTGGATGTTTTGAAGGCAGAGTTAGATAGATTCTTGATTTGTGCGGGTGTCGGGGGTTATGGGGAGAAGGCAGGAGAATGGGGTTATGAGGGAGAGATAGACCAGCCATGATTGAAGGGCGAAGTAGACTTGATGGGCCGAATGGCCTAATTCTACTCCTATCACTTCTGAACATCTGGCTCTGGGATTCAATGACTATAATGAGAGCGAATCTTATTGATAGCGACAAACCTTTTATGGGACTTGACAAGGTAGATGCAGAGGTGATGTTTTCCCAAGCTTGAGTGTTTAGAATCAGGAGTTACAATCTCAAAGTAGAAGGTTGAGGACCTTGGGCTTTGTATAAGGAAATTATGTGCTGCCTGAGTGTTATATTCTGCATTTTCCACTGCTTTGCATCTACTTTGCATTGACATTGGTTGGTTTCAGATATTATTTAAATATACATCTGGCTGCCAAATTTCCGACATGCAAACTGTTATTACAAACCCGCGCGTCTTTGGGATGTGGGAGGAAACCGGAGCACCCGGAGGAAACCCACAGGGAAGAATATGCAAACTCCACACAGACACAGACAGCACTGAGGTCAGGATGAATGTAGAAAAATACAGGACAGGAACAGGCCATTCGGCCCACAATCCGAACCCGGGTGCTGTCTTTGTGGAGTTTGCACGTTCTGCTCCCGTCTTGTGGATTGAATCGAGCAGCAGGTTGTCCACATTCTGTTATTGGTCACAACCCAACCCCGGTCATTCCCCCCCTCTCCCCGCTCCCGTCCGGCAGAAGGTACAGAAGCTTGAAAGCGCGCACCTCCAGACTCAGGAACAGCTTCTTCCCCTCTGTTACCAGGATTCTGAACGGCCCTTCCATAAGCCAGGGTACTGTCTGATTCACCTCTACCCCATTGCGGACATTGGACTTTGTCTCTGGAACTGGTGTGCTACAATGCTGAGAACAATATCCTGCACTGTATCTTCCCCATTGCTCGTTCCATTGTACTGGAGTGTGAACTGATTGTATCTGTGTATCTGTTTAAGAAGGAACTGCAGTTGCTGGAAAATTGAAGGTAGACACAAACGCTGGAGAAACTCAGCGGGTGAGGCAGCATCTATGAAGCGAAGGATCTCGACCCGAAACGTCGCCTATTTCCTTCGCTCCACAGATGCTGCCTCACCCGCTGAGTTTCTCCAGCGTTTTTGTGTATCTGTGTATTTGATCTGTTTGGGTAGCATGCAAAAACGAAGCTTTTGACTGCGCCTCGATGCACGCGGCAATAATAAGCCTAAAGCTATATTTGCATTTGTCACTGACTTCAAGCGTGAACGGGCCGGTGACTTTGCCTTCTCTTCTACTTCCGCTTTTAGTCCTGATGTGTGAGGATGCCTCAGCCCAGAGTGAGGTTAGTAGTGACTGGCGACGACTTTGGTTACTGCCGAAGGAGGAATCGCGGTATAATGGAATGCTTCAAAGCCAAAGCCATCTCCAACGCATCCTTGCTGGTGAACGGGAGCGCTGCCAAGGAAGCTGCTGCAATGGCTACCAGGTGGGTTTAACCCAGAGGTGGGGGACCTTTTCATGTTGGAATGCCGCATTAAGTTAGCTGTCATCTAATAAGGCCGATTCCAAGAAACTTCAATTAGATATACTTCAAAATGTATCTTATTTTGTTAAAATAGCCCTCATGACTTACTAATGTTTTAATTGTGGCCGTCAGTTGGGGAGGATCATTTTGAAATAATCTACTTTGGTATTTTAAATACGTTCATTTTAAGATTAAAATTAAAATAATAAAAGACGAACAAAAACATATTAATAAAAATAAAAGGATTTGTTCTACAAAATTTGGATTCATTCAAAAGGGCGCACTTAATGGCCTAGAAGGCCGCATGCAGCCTGAAGGCCGCAGGTTCCCCACCCCTGGTTTAACCTTTCTGCAATGCAGGAGCATAATGTCTTGGCTGGGCGGCACGGCGGTGCAGCGGTACAATTACTCCCCCACAGCGGCAGAGACCCGGGTTCGATCCCGACTACGGGTGCTGTCTGGACGGAGTTTGTACCTTCTCCCCGTGACCCGCGTGGGTTTTCTCCGGTTGCTCCGGCTTCCTCCCGCATCGCCAAAGACGTGTGGGTATGTGGGTTAGTGGAAGCGAAGAACTGTAGATGCTGGTTTATTATACCAAGGATCGACCCAAATTGCTGGAGTAACTCAGCGGGTCAGGCAGCATCACTGGAGAAAATTGATGAATGACGTTTCGGGTGGGGACCCTTCTTCAGACTGCTTCTGTAAATTGCCCCTCGTGTGTTGTACGTGAAACTGGGATAACTACGGGGTGATCGCTGGTCGGTGCGGACTCGGTGGGTCGGAGGGACTGTTTGCGCTCTATCTCTCTAAACTAAAACTAAACAGATTGCTGGAGTAACTCAGCGCGTCAGGCAGCATCTCAAGAGAACATGGATAGGCGACGTTTCAACGTTAATGCCGTTGAGCTATGAGCTGCCCAAGCAGAATATGAGGTGGTGTTCCTCCAGTTTTGTGTGTGGTCTCACTCTGGCAGTGGAGGAGGCCCAGGACTGAAAGGTCCGTGTGGGAATGGGAGGGGTTTGGCAAGTGGGAGATCCAGCAGGCCTTGGTGGACCAAGCACAAGTGTTTGGCAAAACAGTCACCAAACGTGGTCTCACCAATGTGTAGGAATCCATTATTTCCTCATCTCACAACTTTTGTCATCTCTGGCCTTTGTCCAACCATCTCCCTATCAAAACCCTCCTTGCCAGTATCCACCTATCACTTACCAGGCTTTCTCATCCAGTAAAGCTTATTTCTGAAATTATTTTAACAAGTGAATTTTAAACGCTGTTATATTACCTGCCTCCACCCCTACCTCCTCTGGCAGCTCATTCCACATACCCACCTCCCTCTGTGTGAGAAATATTGCCCCTCAGATTCCTATTCAATCTTTTCCGTCTCACATTAGACTTGTGCCCTCTGCTTCTTGATTCCTCGACCCTGGGCGAAAAACCATATAACCATATAACCATATAACAATTACAGCATGGAAACAGGCCATCTCGACCCTTCTAGTCCGTGCCGAACACGTATTCTCCCCTAGTGCCATATACCTGCGCTCAGACCATAACCCTCCATTCCTTTCCCGTCCATATAACTATCCAATTTATTTTTAAATGATAAATACGAACCTGCCTCCACCACCTTCACTGGAAGCTCATTCCACACAGCCACCACTCTCTGAGTAAAGAAGTTCCCCCTCATGTTACCCCTAAACTTCTGTCCCTTAATTCTCAAGTCAACTTTAGTCTTTCACAAAAATCCATCAGGAGAGCACAATGATGCAGCGGACAGAGGCATTACCCGATAGCGCCAGAGACCCGGGTTCCATCCTGACCCCGGGTGCTGTCAGTGTGGAGTTTGCACATTCTTCGTGACTGCGTGGGTTTCCTCCAGGTGCCCCGGTTTCCTTCCACATCCTAAAGACGTGCGGGTTTGTAGGCTAATTGGCTTCTGCAAAATCCCTCTAATGTGCAGGGAGTGGATGCAAAAGTGGGGTAACATAGAACTAGCTTGAACGGGTGATCGATGGTTGGCGTGGACTGGGTGGGCCGAAGGGTCGGTTTCCAGGCTGTATCTCTAAACTAATCCTGGTTTGGCTCTGAATGACGTATGAGGAGTATGACCCACCATTTATTTGTGTGTAGGACGCTGTAATATATAGTTATTTTTCTCTCTCGAACAGACACAAGGTTCCTCTTGGCCTCCACGCCAACCTCTCTGAGGGATTACCTGTCTGTGAGCAACTCCGAGTGGGCTCCACCCTGGTCAACAAGGATGGGTTCTTCCATGGAAAAATGGGAATTAGGGAAGTACTGGAGAGTGGACACATCAACCCAGCTGAGGTATGTGGTTTGGTGCCCATGGTGTCCACACTGTTTAACAGCAACTCGGCAACATTTGATAATATCCCCTCTGTACAACATGATTGCAGACAGTAATTCACAATTGATGTTGAAAAACCCAGAGAGTTGTGAATTTATGGAATTCCCTGCCGCAGAGGGCAGTGGAGGCCAAGTCACTGCATGGATTTAAGAGAGAGTTGGATAGAGCTCTAGGGGCTAGTGGAGTCAAGGGATATGGGGAGAAGGCAGGCACGGGTTATTGATAGGGGACGATCAGCCATGATCACAATGAATGGCGGTGCTGGCTCGAAGGGCCGAATGGCCTCCTCCTGCACCTATTTTCTATGTTTCTATGTATTAGATAAACTTACAGTACAGCACAGGAACGGGCCATTCAGCCCACAATGTCTGTGCTGGTCATGATGTCAAGTTAACCAAACTCGTCTGCCTGAAAGTAATCCTTATCCCTCCATTCCCTCCCATGTGTCTCTTCATTATCGTCCCTGCCTCCACCACCACCCGTGGCGATGTGTTCCAGGCACCCATCACACGCTGGGTAGAAAAAAACACTTCCCCTGCACCTCTCCATTCAACTTTCCCCTCTCACCTTACAAGCTCCGTACAGACTGCACCCGTAGTCAGCACAGACATTGTGGGCTGAAGGGCCCGTTCCCGTGCTGTACTGTAAGTTTATCTAATACATAGACCCGTAGTCAGGATCGCACCCGGGTCTCTGGCGCTGTGAGGCAGCAACTCTACCGCTGCGCCGCCCAGGATCGCACGCAAGCGAAAGCTTGTCGGTGTATTTCGGTGCAGGTGACAATAACCACGTGGCAGCACGGGGTGGCGCAGCGGTAGAGTTGCTGCCTCACGGCGCCAGAGACCCAGGTTCCATCATGACTACGGGCGCTGTCTGTACGGAGTTTGTACGTTCTCCCTGCGTGGGTTTTGTCCGGGAGCTCTGGTCACCTCCCACACTCGAGACGTATAGTTTTGTAGGATAATTGGCTTAGTATAATTGTAAACTGTCCCTAGTGTGTGTAGGATAGTGATAGTGTGCGGGGATCGCTGGTCGGTGCGGACTCGGTGGGTCGAAGGGCCTGTTTCCATGCTGTATTTATGTTTATTGTTAAATTCTTTAATGTTGTGTCTTACCTTTATTCGTGTGCTGCATTGGCAAGTCAAATTTCACTACACCAGTTGGTGTATGGGATAATAAATGTACTTTGTATCCTTTGTATCCTTGTATCTCTAAACAAAAGCCTCAGGCTATGGCCAATGCATTCAGTGTTCCTGGTGCGGTCTCACCAATGGATATAGAGCTCGTCAAGTCAAGTCAAGTGCGTTTATTGTCATGTGTCCCTGATAGGACAATGAAATTCTTGCTTTGCTTCAGCACAACAGAACATAGTAGGCATTGACTACAAGGCATTCTATAAATATATACACACATGAATAAATATGCTGATAAAGTGCAATTAACAGATAATGGGCTATTAATGTTCAGAGTTTTGTCCGAGCCAGGTTTAATAGCCTGATGGCTGTGGGGAAGTAGCTATTCCTGAACCTGGTCGTTGCCGTCTTCAGGCTCCTGTACCTTCTACCTGAAGGTAGTAGGGAGATGAGTGTGTAGCCAGGATGGTGTGGGTCCTTGATGATACTGCCAGCCTTTTTGAGGCAGCGACTGCGATAGATCCCCTCGATGGAAGGGAGGTCAGAGCCGATGATGGACTGGGCAGTGTTTACTACTTTTTGTAGTCTTTTCCTCTCCAGGGCGCTCAAGTTGCCGAACCAAGCCACGATGCAACCGGTCAGCATGCTCTCTTCTGTGCACCTGTAGAAGTTAGAGAGTCCTCCTTGACAAACCGACTCTCCGTAATCTTCTCAGGAAGTAGAGGCGCTGATGTGCTTTCTAAATAATGGCATCAGTGTTCTCGGACCAGGAAAGATCTTCAGAGATGTGCATACCCAGGAATTTGAAGCTCTTGACCCTTTCAACCATCGACCCATTGATATAAACGGGACTGTGGGTCCCCATCCTACTCCTTCCAAAGTCCACAATCAGTTCCTTGGTTTTGCTGGTGTTGAGGGCCAGGTTATTGTGCTGGCACCATCTGGACAGTTGCTCGATCTCTCTTCTATACTCTGACTCATCCCCATCAGTGAAATGTCCCACAACAGTGGTGTCGTCAGCGAACTTGATGATGGAGTTCGCACTATGTCCGGCTACGCAGTCATGAGTATAGAGTGAGTACAGCAGGGGGCTGAGCACGCAGCCTTGAGGTGCTCCCGTGCTGATTGTTATCAAGTCTGACACATTTCCACCAATACGAACAGACTGTGGTCTGAGAATGAGGAAGTCGAGGATCCAATTGCAGAGGGATGCGCAGAGACCCAGTTCTGCGAGTTTGGTAACCAGCTTGGAGGGGATGATTGTGTTAAATGCCGAGCTGTAATCGATGAATAACAGCCTGACATATGAGTTTTTGTTGTCCAAGTGGTCCAGAGCGGAGTGGAGGGCCAGCGAGATCGCCTCCACCGTTGATCTGTTGTGGCGGTAAGCGAACTGCAGTGGGTCCAGGTTTTTGTCGAGGTAGGAGTTGATTTGCGTCATGATCAACCTCTCAAAGCACTTCATCACCACAGGCGTTAGTGCCACAGGTCGATAGTCATTGAGGCACGTCACCTTACTCTTCTTGGGCACTAGTATGATTGATGCCCTATTGAAGCAGGTGCAACATGATGTCCCAACCCTGCGTTCGTCACTGATTCCATGGCTTAGTCACCGCACCCTGCACCACTGGAACTAACCCAACATTGTAATTGTCTGTAAGGGTGTCAACCTGCTTGTTGCCATGAGCAGCCCAGAAGTCAAATCCCTTCGCACACAATACAATGTCATTCATTATCCCGTGTACCTCTTGCATAACTCTATGAACATAACGTGTTTACTCCTACCAGAATAGGTGGTGTGAATGACAAACAACACTGCACGCTTAACAAATAAGAGCAAAGTAGCGTTGTGTTGGAAGGAACTGCAGATGCTGGTTTACACCGAAGACAGGCACAAAATGCTGGAGTAACTGGCAGGCAGCACCTCTGGAGGGAAAGAATGGGTGACGTTTCGGGTCGAGACCCTTCTTCAGTCTGACTGTCCTGCTGAGTTACTCCAGCATTTCGTGTCTTTCTTCGGTTTAAACCAGCATCTACAGTTCCTTCCTACACCTTTCTGGCTTATCCATTTTGCCGGTCCAATAGACGTCACGGCGGATGCTCTCTGTGTGTGGAGTTTGCACGTTCTCCCTGTGACCTGCGAGGGTTTTCTCCGGGTGTTCCGGTTTCCTCCCACATTCCAAAGACGTACAGGCTTGCGGGTGAATTGGCTTCTGTATATTGACCCTAGTGTGTGTAGGATAATGCTAGTGTGCGGGGATCGCAGGTCGGAGCCAACTCAGTGAACCGAGGTGCCTGTTTCCACGCTGTATCTCTAACTAAAGTGGACTTTTTAAAAAATGTGATCAATTCTAATAATACATTGTACAATATGTATTTTAAAAAGCAATTCAAAAGGTGGAGAATGATTGTTTTAATGTTACTCTAAGAAATTTGTCCTAGAACACACACACACACACACACACACACACACACCAAACATTATAGATGATTGTGTGTTGTTCACCTTTCCAAGCCCCAGGCACTGATTTAAGATAATTGACCAAAGATCCAAAGGCGAAAATAGAAAATTTCTTATAACGGAGCACAATGGAAGCAAATTTAGCAGTGACTTTCCACAGGAAACTCTCGTATAATTTAGAGAAACTGGGCAGAAACAGGCCCTTCGGCCCACTGAGTCCGCGCCAACCAGCGATCCCCGCACATTAACACTATCCTACACACACTAGGGACAATTTTACATTGAAACCAACTAACCTACATACCCGTACGTCTTTGGAGTGTGGGAGGAAATTGAAGATCCTGGAGAAAACCCGCGCAGGTCAATTCAATTCAATTCAATTAAATCTTCACGGGGCGAACGTGCAAACTCCGTACAGACAGCGCCCGTAGTCGGGATTGAACCTCCAGGACTAAGGCAGCAACTCTACCGCTGTGCCACCGGGCTGCGGCGAATTAGTGAAATGGTCTTTCAAAGAACAGGCATGTGGTCCAAATAGCATCTTGTGTGATTCCTCATCCAAAGTTTATGTGTGAATAATATTGATGGCATTTATTATTGGTTTGCCTTCACTCCACGTTTAAGAGGTGTCGCATTAGGATATCTGCCTTCAATATGTTCCTTTCAAGGAGAAAGTGAACAGGGCAGAGTTGGAAAAAATTGCTATCGGCGACTTTGGAAACGTAAATATTCCACCAGAGATAATCTTGCTCGTGAAGAACGTTGAGCCCACATGGTTGATAACAATACTCTTGTGTTCCGTTAACCTTATCACTGATAACACATTTAGCCTGCTGATAGGGGAAGTGCATAGATGGAGTTTAAAAATATTGGCTCAAAATCGTATTCACACAGTGTGCAAGGTCCTTCAGCCCAACTTGCCCATCTGCACTAGTCCCACCTGCCTGCGTTTGGCCCATATCCCTCGAAACCTAAGATAGACACAAAGTGCTAGGGTAACTCAACGGGTCAGGCAGCATCTCTGGAGAAAATAAAAGGGAGTGGTTTTGCAGATAGTGAAGATGGTTGTGAACGATTGCAGCAGGATCTGGATCGATTGGCCAGGTGGGCGGAGGAATGGTTGATGGAATTTAATACAGAGAAGTGTGAGGTGTTGCATTTTGGGACGTCGAACAAGGGCAGGACCGACACAGTAAATGGTAGGCTTCTGGGTAGTGTTGTAGAGCAGAGGGATCTAGGAGTACAGGTGCATGGTTCCTTGAAGGTCGAGTCGCAGCTGGATAAGGTGGTCAAAAAGGCTTTTGGCACTTTGGCCATCATCAGTCAGAGTATTGAGTATAGAGGTTGGGAGGTCATGTTGCAGTTGTATAAGACGTTGGTGAGAACGCATTTAGAATATTATGTTCAGTTCTGGGCACCATGTTATAGGAAAGATATTGTCAAGCTTGAAAGGGTTCAGAAAAGATTTACGAGGATGTTGCCAGGACTAGAGGGTGCGAGCTATTGGGAGAGGTTGAGTAGGCTGGGTCTTTATTCCATGGAGCGTAGGAGGATGAGGGGTGATCTTATAGTGGTGGATAAAATCATGAGAGGAATAGATCGGGTAGATGCACAGAGTCTCTTGCCCAGAGTAGGGGAATCGAGGACCAGAGGACATAGATTCAAGGTGAAGGGGAAAAGATTTAATAGGAATCCGAGGAGTAACTTTTCCACACAATGGGTGGTGGGTGTACGGAACGAGCTGCCAGAGGAGGTAGTTGAGGCTGGGACTATCCCAACGTTTATGAAACAGTTGGACAGGTACATGGATAGGACAGGTTTGGAGAGATATGGATCAAGCACAGGCAAGTGGGACTAGGGTAGCAGGGGCATGTTGGCCAGTGTGGCCGAGTTGGGCTGAAGGGCCTGTTTCCACACTGTATCACTCTATGACTCTAAACTGGATGGGTGACGTTTCAGGTCAAGAATCTTCAGACTGGAAGGACTCCCTCTAAACCATCTTATCCACGAACTAGTCCGCATGGTTTCTTAAACGTTGCGATAGTACTTGCCTCCACTACCTCCTCCGGCAGCTCGCTCCATGCACCCACCACCTTATTAAATCTTGTTCCTCTCACCTAAACCCTGTGTCCTGTTGCTTTTGATTCCACTACCCTGGGTAAAAGACTGCCTTCAACCTCTCCATTCCTCTCATGATTTCATACACCTCCCGAAGATCACCACTCAGCCTCCTGCGCTCCAAGGAGCAAAGTCCTGGCCCGCCCAACCTCTCCCTGAAGCTCAGTCCACCAAGTTCTGATCTTATTGAAAATAGCCTGTGAAACAGAAAACTGCACAGTGACTGAAGTACAGTGAAATTCCCTTTTCGCACACAGTTCATTAAAACATATGAGTGAACGCAAGTACAATCATAGTTAAGTACAAGTGTTTAGGAATAGTGCGCTTGTGTATACAATGGTCGCCATGTTTTTGGCGGCAATTCTCATGATTCAAGTCCGAGTTGTTATAAATGTGGCCAAGTTCTTAACTTGGTCAGAAAGGCCCATTGTCCTGGCCTGCCCTGAAATGTGGGAGGAAACTGGAGCACCCGGTCACAGGGAGAACGTGTAAACTCCACATAGACAGCACCAATAGTCAGTATCGGACATGGGTGTCCGGCGCTGTGAGGCCGTACACCCTCTTGATCATTCACCAAACTTGGGTCTCGACCCGGAACGTCGCCTATTCCTTTCCTCCAGAGATGCTGCCTGACCCGCCGAGTTGCTCCGGCTTTTTGTGTCCATCTGCGGTGTAAACCAGCGTCTGCAGTTCCTCCCTCTCTCGTCCTTGTGGACAGCTCCTTGACGGAGCTGGGGCAAGCAGTCTCACGCGGTCTGTTCTTTGTCTTTGCTTGCTAGATAGATAAGGAGCTGAGGCAACAAGTCGACCTGTTCTGTGAGCTGACCGGTCACCTGCCCCATCACATGGATGGACATCAACACATCCACGTGTTACCAGGTGAGAGAACTTGCACGGCCCCTCCCGCTTACCAAAGTACAGATAACGGGCGTCAAGGTGACGCAGCGGTAGAGTTGCTGCCTCACAGCGACAGTGTCCCGGGTTCGATCCTAACTACGGGCGCTGTCTGTGCGGAGTTTGCACGTTCTCCCCGTGACCTGCGTGGGTTTTTCCCAGGATCTCCGTTTGCCTCTCACACTCCAAAGACGTCGTACAGGTTTGTAGGTTGATTGGCTTGGCATAAATGAAAATTGTCTCTAGGGCGTATAGGATAGCGTTAGTGTGCAGGGATCGCTGGTCAGCACGGACCCGCTGGGCCGAAGGGCCTGTTTCAAGGTTCTAGAACCAGGGGCCACAGTTTAAGAATAAGGGGTAAGCCATTTAGAACGGAGACGAGGAAACACTTTTTCTCTCAGAGAGTGGTGAGTCTGTGGAATTCCCTGCCTCAGAGGGCGGTGGAGGCAGGTTCTCTGGATGCTTTCAAGAGAGAGCTAGATAGGGCTCTTAAAAATGGCGGAGTCAGGGGATATTGGGGAGAAGGCAGGAATGGGGTACTGATTGGGGATGATCAGCCATGATCACATTGAATGGCGGTGCTGGCTCGAAGGGCCAAATGGCCTACTCCTGCACCTATTGTCTATTGTCTATTCATGGTCAGTTTATTGCCACATGTACCAATGAAGGTACAGTGAAATTTGAGTGTATTTCTATAATTTGCTGTATCTCTAAACTAAGCTAAAATCATCACAATCACTCCTCTCGAGTCACAACATTGCCACCTGGCAGACAGACCGCTGAGTTACTTCAGCATTTTGCCTCTTTCCTTGGTAAACCAACATCTACAGTTCCTTATTTCTGCATAGAGTCATACAGCGTGGAAACAGGCCCTTCGGCCCAACTTGCCCACACTGACCAACATGTCCCATCTACACTTGTCCCACCTGCCTGCGTTTGGTCCATATCGCTCTGAACCTATCCCATCCATATACCTGTCCAAATGCTTCTTAAACGCTGCGACAGTCCCTGCCTCAACTACCACCAGCTCAGTCCATACACCCACCATCTTCTGTGTAAAAAAAAGTTACCCGGCAAGTTCCTGTTAAATCTTTCCCCTCTTAACTTAAACCTATGTCCTCTGGTTTTCGATTCCCATTCTCTCGGCGTCTACCTGATCTATTCCTCACATTATTTTATACACCTCTATAAGCTGGGCTTGTATACTCTGGAGTTTAGAAGGATGAGAGGGAATCTTATTGAAACATATAAGATTATTAAGGGTTTGGACACGCTAGAGGCAGGAAACATGTTCCCCATGTTGGGGGAGTCCAGAACCAGGGGCCACAGTTTAAGAATAAGGGGTAAGCCATTTAGAACGGAGACGAGGAAACACTTTTTCTCACAGAGAGTGGTGAGTCTGTGGAATTCTCTGCCTCAGAGGGCGGTGGAGGCAGGTTCTCTGGATACTTTCAAGAGAGAGCTAGATAGGGCTCTTAAAGATAGCGGAGTCAGGGGATGTGGGGAGAAGGCAGGAATGGGGTACTGATTGGGGATGATCAGCCATGATCACATTGAATGGCGGTGCTGGCTCGAAGAGCCGAATGGCCTAATCCTGCACCTATTGTCTATTGTCTATCACCCCTCGTTCTCCTTTGCTTGAAGGAATAAAGTCTCTTCCTATAGCTCAGGCCCTCGAGTCCTGACAACATCCTCGTAAATTTTCTCTGCAATCTTTCCAGCTTGAAACCTTGCACTAAACGTCACCCCTTTGTCCTGTATCTGTACACTGTGGACGGCAAGGGTAATCGTGTTTAGTCTTTCCCCTGACTGGTTAGCACGCAACACAAAAGCTCTTCACTGTACCTCGGTGCACGCGACAGTAAACTAATCTTACAGGTATTTTAACTTCAGGATTTCTTATTTGCCACCAAGACCCGAGAATTTGCAGATACCAGTTTTCAACAAAAAAAGACACAAATGCTGGAATAGCTCAGCAAGTCAGGCAGCATCCCTGGAGAACATGGACGGATGACGTTTTGGGTCAGAACCTTTCTTCAGACCTGACCCGAAATGTCACATATAAGATTGTTAAGGGCTTGGACACGCTAGAGGCAGCAAACATGTTCCCGATGATCACATTGAATGGCGGTGCTGGCTCGAAGGGCCAAATGGCCTACTCCTGCGTCTATTGTCCATTGTCACCTGTCCGTATTCTGCATAGGTGCTGCCTGACCCGCTGAGTTACTCCAGCACTTGTGTTCTACACAAGATTCCAGCATCTGCAGTTCCTTGAGTCTAGCAATGAGAAACTGTGGCCAGGGTAGAGAGTTTCACTGGTGGCCATTAACAACTAACCAAGGAGTGTTTGTTTCCTCAGAAACCAAACAATGGTCAGCTTTAGAGACATTTGCTGTTCAGTGAGGTGCAAACCACATAGGTGCAGGACATGCTGTACAGCACATGTATTTACAAGTTAAACTCCCCGTTACCCCGCAGTGCTGTCAGATCTGACCTTCTTATCAATCGATCAAAATCACAAATAGATCTGCGTTAACATTCCACCACAGTGGTAATTAGGATCATTAACGAGCTGCTCATGGCACACCTTACTGTATCCCATCTGCAGAGTTGCTGCCTCACAGCGCCAGAGACCCGGGTTCAATCCTGACTACGGGTGCTGTCTGTACGGAGTTTGTACGTCCTCCCCATGACAGCGTGGGTTTTCGCCGGGTGGTCCGGTTTCCTCCCACGTTTTTCAAAGACGTGCAGGTTTGTAGGTTAATTGCCTTCTGTAAATTGTCCCCAGTGTGTCGAATAAGTGCTAGTGCGGACACGGTGGGCCGAAGGGCCTGTTTCCACGCTTTTTCCTCAAAACTCAACTTGCCAGGCTTTGTCCTGCCCCCACTACCACAGAGGTTGACCTGTCATCCAGCTTTCTCCCCACCACTACAATCAGTTTGAGGAAGGATCCAAGATTGCACGCTGCGTTTTGAGTTTTGGCTCATCAGCCTGCAAGCCCGCACGTCTTTGGGATGTGGGAGGAGAGCGGAGGAAAGCCACAGATACCCCGGAGGTTAGTGTTGGATGAAGTGTAACACAGCGGGGTTGTACTGTGTGGGCTGCAGGTATCCGAGACGTCTTTGCACAAGTGCTGTCAGATTACGGTATCGTGTACACTCGCATCCCTGTCGAGCCAGGCCTACACTGCTGCAACCGCATCACTCAGCAGCTGATGGACTTCTACCTGCAGGTTGAAAAAGATGCGTTCAATTCCATCGATGTCTTTCAGCGACACGGGATTAGGTAAGCAACAAGAACGCAACGAGTCATGGCGTGATACAGTGTGGAAACAGGCCCTTCGGCCCAACTTGCCCCCACAGGCCAACATGTCCCAACTACACTAGTCATAGAGTCATGGTGTGATACAGTGTGGAAACAGGCCCTTCGGCCCAACTTGCCCCCACCGGCCAACATGTCCCAGCTACACTAGTCATAGAGTCATGGCTAATACAGTGTGGAAACAGGCCCTTCGGCCCAACTTGCCCCCACCGGCCAACATGTCCCAGCTACACTAGTCATAGAGTCATGGCTAATACAGTGTGGAAACAAGCCCTTCGGCCCAACTTGCCCCCACCGGCCAACATGTCCCAACTACACTAGTCATAGAGTCATGGCTAATACAGTGTGGAAACAGGCCCTTTGGCCCAACTTGCTCACACCTGCCAACATGTCCCAGCTACACTAGTCATAGAGTCATGGTGTGATACAGTGTGGAAACAGGCCCTTTGGCCCAACTTGCTCACACCTGCCAACATGTACCAGCTACACTAGTCCCCCATGCCCACGTTTGGTCCACATCTCTCCAAACCTGACCTATCCACGTACCTGCTTAACTGTTTCTTAAACGTTGGGACAGTCCCAGCCTCAACTACCTCCTCTGGCAGCTCGTTCCATACACCCACCACCCTTTGTGTGAAAATGTTACCCCTCAGATTCCCTTTAATCTTTCCCCTTCACCTTAAACCTATGTCCTCTGGTCCTCGATTCCCCTACTCTGGGCAAGAGACTCTGTGCGTCTACCCGATCTATTAATCTCATGACTTTATACACCTCTATAAGATCACCCCTCATCCTCCTGCGCTCCAAGGAATAGAGACCCAGCCTGCTCAACCTCTTCCTGTAGCTCACATCCTCGAGTCCTGGCAACATCCTCGTAAATCTTCTCTGCACCCTTTCCAGCTTGACAACATCTTTCCTTTAACATGGTGCCCAGAACTGAACACAATACTCTAAATGCGTTCTCACCAACGTCTTGTACAACTGCAACATGGCCTCCCAACTTCTATACTCAATGCTCTGTCCTATCCATGGACCTGTTTTTTTTGGGGCATTAATTAGCATCTTCACTTGTTTGCTTCAACTGCTTATACAAAGTTAATCCCTCGCTCAGTTATAGCGGTCAATCATCAATAACAGAGACCATTCACCCCCTATGGTCTGTCCTGTTCCGTAGTAACAGTCCATTGCTGTTCTGTTCTGTAGTTTAGTTTGCAGAACGTCATAGAGTCATGGCGTGATACAGCGTGGAAACAGGCCCTTCGGCCCAACTTGCCCACACCGGCCAACATGTCCCAGCTACACTAGTCCCCCATGCCCACACCGACCAGCGATCTCCGCACATTAACGCCATCGTTCACACAATAGAACGGAGGTTCACCTGCACCTCCTCCAACCTCATCTACTGTATCCGCTGTTCCAGGTGTCAACTTCTCTACATCGGCGAGACCAAGCACAGGCTCGGCGATCGTTTCATTGAACAACTCTGCTCAGCCCGTCTTAACCTACCTGATCTCCCGGTGGTTCAGCGCCTCAACTCCCCCTCCCATTCCCAATCTGACCTTTCTGTCCTGGGCCTCCTCCATTGTCAGAGTGAGGCCCAGCGCAAATTGGAGGAGCAGCACCTCATATTTCGCTTGTGTAGTTTACACCCCAGCGGTATGAACATTGATGTCTCTAACTTCAGACAGCCCTTGCTTTCCCTCTCCATCCCTTTCCCCTTCCCAATTCTCCAACTAGTCTTACTGTCTCTGCCTACATTCTACCTTTTTCCCACCCCTTCCCCTGACATCAGTCTGAAGAAGGGTCTCGACCCGAAACGTCACCTATTCCTTCCCTCCAGAGAAGCTGCCTGTCCTGCTGAGTTACTCCAGCTTTTATTGTCTAGAGACAATTTACATTTACACCAAGCCCATTAACCTACAAACCCGCATGTCTTTGGGGTGTGGGAGGAAACCGGAGATCCCGGCAAAAACCCACGCAGGTCACGGGGAGAACGTACAAACTCCACACAGACAGCACCCATAGTCAGGATCGAACACAGGTCTCTGGCGCTGTGAGGCAGCAACTCTACCGCTGCGCCGCCGTGCTGCCCGATAGACGCTTCCATGTTAAAGACACCATCATCACCTACACATCTTAGGAGTTCTGCCTTCCATTTGACCTTATTGTGAGCTGTGTTTTAATCACACCCAACAGGTGGCCTGATGTCTACATCGGCCTGACCACGATGGGGAGAAACATGTCGGTGCCAGCCATCCAGGCCACCGTAGAAAACGCCATCGCCACGAGAAAAGCCAAGCAGCATCGCCTGTTGGACATCTTCCCCGCCGCTGCTGCCCACAGGCCAGAGGACACAATATTGACCATGGAGCTGATGGTTCATCCCGGATACTCCAGCTTCCCCGAGGAAGGCGGATGTGGGCAAGGGCCCGACGGCTTCTCGCAGTCCGCCGATCGCTTCCACGAACTCGAGACCCTCCAGGCACCCAAGCTGCTGAAGTACTACGAGCAGAGGAACATCCAACTGTGTGCTTTCAGTGACCTATGAGTGAAACGGAAGCCCTGTTTCCCCAACCCTCTTCCAGCCTGGCAGAGGGTGGAGAGCTGAGCTTTCAGACAGGGGAGAGAAGGCACGATGATCGCCACAACTCCCCATCAAACCAATCCCCATTCCGTGCAGAAATTGCACGTCGATCCTCCGAGCAGTGGAACTGTAAGCAATCCACATTGTTCCTCAGGAAAGGCAGCAAAGTGCAGGGTTTGTTTCAACAAGTTTAACTGGACTTCTCACACTGTTCCTCGAGAGCAGCTGAGATTGCCTGGAGATTAACGGTTACTTGAAACAGGCACCGACACTGCGTTCACTTTGCAGGCAACAAGAAATTAAATTTGCAATACTGTGTGGTTGTTAGTCTAGTGTGGAAACAGGCCCCTTCGGCCCACCGAGTCCGGGCCGACCAGCGATCCCCGCGATCCTACACACAACAGGGACAATTTACATTGACACCAAACCAATTAACCTGCACGTCTTTGGAGTGTGGGAGGAAACCGGAGCGCCCGGAGGAAAACCCACGCAGGTCACGGGTAGAAACAGGTACAGACAGCGCCCGTGGTCAGGATTGAACCCGGGTCTCTGGCGCTGTAAGGCAGCAACTCTACCGCTGCGCCACCGTGCCTCCCACCTTCATACGTGCTATCTACAAGAAAATCAAGTAACAAGATAGGTAAAGCTTAACTTGCGCAGAGGAACGCAAATTATTTGTATTTGACTGAGAGATTGATTGAGAGATACAAGATGGAATACAGGCCCTTTGGCCCACTGGGTCTATTGCCAACTTTCCATCACCCATTCACACTCGTTCTATGTTATTCCCACGGTCTCGTCCACTTCTTGCACGTTAGTTCACTTTACTTTAGAGAGGGTGTGGAAACAGGCCCTGCAGCCCACTGAGCCTGCACCAACCAGCGATCACCCCATACACACACTATGGGACAATGTTACAGTGGCCGTTGACCCACAAACCCGCACGCCATTGGGACGTGGGAGGAAACCCGTACACCTGAAGGAAACCCACACAGTCGCAGGCAGGGGGAGCGTGCAAACTCCACAGACAGCACCCCTAGTCAGGATCGAACCCGGGCCTGTGAGGCAGCAGCTCTACCAGCTGCTCCACCGTGCCGCCCAGTTATTAATAATTTAATAAGTCTGCGGATGAAATGATGACAACATTGTGCAATAACTTGTTCAAATTCAGAATGAAGGCAAGAGAAATGTTTGATTTACGATTTTTAAAATATTAATTCTTGGTTATCACTTTGGTGCTATTAATCAGATTATGACTGTTTACACTTGTGTGACGTACAATACCTTTCTGGTTTATATAGATACATAGACAATAGGTGCAGGAGTAGGCCATTCGGCCCTTCGAGCCAGCACCGACCACCATTCAATGTGATCATGGCTGATCATCCACAATCAGTACCCCGTTCCAGCCTTATCCCCATATCCCTTGATTCCGCTAGCCCCAAGAGATCTATCTAATGGCCCTGTCCCACGGTACGAGTTCATTCAAGAGCTCTCCCTAGTTTTAAAAAATCGAACTTGTAAGCACGGAGAATGAACGTAGCGGGTACGTCGGAGCTCGGGGACGTCTCTTAGCGGCTCGTAACGCTAACGGCAGGCACTCGGGAAGACTCGCCAACGGCAGGTAAGCACGGGAAGACTCGTGAAGATTTTTCAACATGTTGAAAAATGTCCACGAGAGCCCCGAGTACCGACGAGCGGACATTACCGTAAATCTCCGAGTTCGAATCAGGGCAAACTCGGGAGAGCTCTTGGAATGAACTCGTACCGTGGGACAGGGGTTTAACTCTCTTTTGAATTTTCTTGATGCAAGACACTGTGGTGCAATATGCAAGTCCTGCATTTAACGGGACATTTCCTACTTGCATCAGAACATTCCAACAAGCGCAAAGAACAGTTGCAGCACAAAGGACAGGCCATTCGGCCCATACCATCCAGGCTGTACAAGATGCCAAGTTAAACTGCTCGCCGCCTCTCTGGCATATAATCCATATCTCTCCATCTCTATGCCCATCTGGAAGCCCCTCAAATGCCACTCTGCATCTGCCTCCACCACCACCCCAGGCACCCACTACCCAACGTGTAAATATAACATCTCCTTTCAACTTGGCCTCTTTCATCTCAAGGCTATGCTATCTAGTTTTTGATATTTTCATCCTCGGAATAAGGTTCTGACTGTCTGTGGCCTATCTTAATCTAATATAATATGCTTCTATCAGGTCATCCCTCAACCTCTGACAATCCAGAGAAAACTATCCAAGTTTGTCCAAACACTCCTTGTAGCTAATACGCACGAATCCAGGCAGCGCTGTGGTGAACCTCCTGCACCCTCTACACCCGTCCTGCGATGGGGCGACCAGAACTGGACATAATGCTCCTAATGTAGTCAAAACAGACCCATCAAGCCTACTCCACCATTCAATCACGGCTCATCTATCTTTCCCTCTTCTCCCCATAACCCCTGATGCCCGTTCTAATCAAGAGTCTTATTATCAATCTCTACTTTAAAAATATCCATTGGCACAGCCTCCACATCCTTCTGTGGCAATGAATTCCATAGATTCACCACCCTCTGACTAAAGAAATTCCTCCTCATCTCCTTTCTAAAGGTGCCTTTTATTCTGAGACTATGCCCTCTGGTCCTGGACTCTCCCACTAGTGGAAACATCCTCTCCACGCCCACTGTACCCAGGCCTTTTCACTATTCGGTAAGTTTCAATGAGGTCACCCCTCATCTTTCGAGAACTCCTGCGAGTACAGGCCGAGTGCCGTCAAACGCTCATCGTACGTTAACCCACTCGTCCCCGGGATCATTCTCGTGAACCTCCTCTGGAACCTCTCCAGCGCCAGCACATCCTTCCTCGGAAATGGGGCCACAATATTCAAAATGTCTGTTTTATTGTGACACTGATCCAGGGGAAAAAGCATTGGACAGTGTTGAGGATGGCTTCCGTGTTCTGAACGGCCAAAACAGCAGAGAATTGACTCAAGTTAATGTCAGGCCTCTTGTGGTGTGTGTGTCATTTAATATTGCCCTGGCCAATCTCAACCTAAACCTTCTAGACTTATGATGGAAACAAGTGTGTGACAATAGACAATAGGTGCAGGAGGAGGCCATTCGGCCCTTCCAGCCAGCACCACCATTCAATGTGATCATGGCTGATCATCCCCAATCAGTACCCCGTTCCTGCCTTCTCCCCATATCCCCTGACTCCGCTATTCTTAAGAGCCCTATTGAGCTCTCTCTTGAAAGTATCCAGAGAACCGGCCTCCACCGCCCTCTGAGGCAGAGAATTCCACAGACTCACCACTCTCTGTGAGAAAAAATGTTTCCTCGTCTCCGTTCTAAATGGCTTACTCCTTATTCTTAAACTGTGGCCCCTGGTTCTGGACTCCCCCAACATCAGGAACATGTTCCAATAAGATCCCCTCTCATCCTTCTAAACTCCAGAGTGTACAAGCCCTGCCGCTCCATTCTCTCAGCATATGACAGTCCCGCCATCCCGGGAATTAACCTTGTAAACCTACGCTGCACTCCCTCAAAAGCAAGAAAGTCCTTCCTCAAATTAGGGGACCAAAACTGCACCCAATACTCCAGGTGTGGTCTCACTAGGAACAAATTCTGACTGATAACCATAAATAAGTTCCCAAGACACGATATTTATTCTAAGCCCAAGGTCACTTCATAACCAAATTGAACAGTGTTGTACCATGGGCCGAGAAGGGTGTTGATTTTCATAAATTAATTCAACGTGATACCTGGAAATATATTTTAAATACTGATTTGCATAATGTTTAGCTGTGAAACAGAGGAAGATTAAATATACGGAAGATTAAATATACAAAAATGCTGGAGAAACTCAGCGGGTGAGGCAGCATCTATGGAGCGAAGGAATAGGTGACGTTTCGTGTCGAGACCCCGAAGGAATAGATGATGTTTCGGGTCAAGACCATTCTTCAGACTGATGACAAAAATGCTGGAGGAACTCAGCGGGTGAGGCAGCATCTGTGGAGCGAAGGAATAGGTGACGTTTCGGGTCGAGACCATTCTTCAGACTGATGACAAAAATGCTGTCGGAACTCAGCGGGTGAGGCAGCATCTGTGGAGCGAAGGAATAGGTGACGTTTCGGGTCGAGACCCTTCCGGGTCTCGACCCGAAACGTCACCTAATCCTTCGGGGTCTCGACCCGAAACGTCACCTATTTCCTTCGCTCCACAGATGCTGCCTCACCCGCTGAGTTTCTCCAGCATTTTTGTCTACCTTCGATTATTTCCAGCATCTGCAGTTCCTTCTTAAAGATTAAATGTATCATGAAGTTTTGGGGGCGACATGCAATCGTCTCAATAAAATTGCAATTAAAAACTCAATTTGTTTGCCGTCTTTAATGCTGAACCTTGATGAAGGTGGGTGAACTGAAAAATATTTGGGGGGGAAAATGTGAGTGTGGGAGGAAACCGGAGCACCCGGAGAAAACCCACGCGGTCACGGGGAGAACGTCCAAACTCCATGCAGACAGCGCCCGTAGTCAGGATGGAACCAGGGTCTCTGGTGCCGTGAGGCTTCGACACCGTGCCGCCCTTGCTTTTGGCAAGTTTACCCTCAACCACTGATTAGCACTTAGATCGACCTTATACCACTCTCGCATCCACTCCCTCACACACCCCACATAATCTCCCTTGTCCTGCCAGCGTTTGATTTCTCACTCCAGTGTTGACTGTTCTACTCCAGCCTTCCCCTTAGAAAAGATAGGCACCAAAAAATGCCAGAGTAACTCAGCGGGTCAGATTGTTAAGGGCTTGGACACGCTAGAGGCAGGAAACATGTTCCCAATGTTGGGGGAGTCCAGAACCAGGGCCGCAGCTTAAGAATAAGGAGTAAGCCATTTAGAATGGAGACGAGGAAACACTTTTTCTCACAGAGAGTGGTGAGTCTGTGGAATTCTCTGCCTCAGAGGGCGGTGGAGGCAGGTTCTCTGGATGCTTTCAAGAGAGAGCTAGATAGGGCTCTTAAAGATAGCGGAGTCAGGGGATATGGGGAGAAGGCAGGAACGGGGTACTGATTGGGGATGATCAGCCATGATCACATTGAATGGCGGTGCTGGCTTGAAGGGCCGAATGGCCTACTCCTGCACCTATTGTCTATTGTCAGGCAGCGTCTTTGGAGAGAAGGAATGGGTGATGTTTCGGGACGAGACCCTTCTTCAGACTGAGAGTCGGGGGGGGGGGGGGGGAGAGATATAGACGGCGATGTAGAGAGAAATGGAACAAAGAAATGAAAGGTGTGCAGAAAAGTAACGGTGATAAAGGAAGCCAAAAATTGACTCAAGTTAATGTCAGGCCTCTTGTGGTGTGTGTGTCCCTTAATATTGCCCTGGCCAATCTCAACCTAAACCTTCTAGACTTATGATGGAAACAAGTGTGTGACAATAGACAATAGGTGCAGGAGGAGCCATTCGGCCCTTCCAGCCAGCACCACCATTCAATGTGATCATGGCTGATCATCCCCAATCAGTACCCCGTTCCTGCCTTCTCCCCATATCCCCTGACTCCGCTATTTTTAAGAGCCCTATCGAGCTCTCTCTTGAAAGTATCCAGAGAACCCGCCTCCACCGCCCTCTGAGGCAGAGAATTCCACAGACTCACAACTCTCTGTGAGAAAAAGTGTTTCCTCGTCTCCGTTCTAAATGGCTTACTCCTTATTCTTAAACTGTGGCCCCTGGTTCTGGACTCCCCAACATCAGGAACATGTTCCAATAAGATCCCCTCTCATCCTTCTAAACTCCAGAGTGTACAAGCCCTGCCACTCCATTCTCTCAGCATATGACAGTCCCGCCATCCCGGGAATTAACCTTGTAAACCTACGCTGCACTCCCTCAATAGCAAGAATGTCCTTCCTCAAATTAGGGGACCAAAACTGCACCCAATACTCCAGGTGTGGTCTCACTAGGAACAAATTCTGACTGATAACCATAAATAAGTTCCCAAGACACAATATTTCTTCTAAGCCCAAGGTCACTTCATAACCAAATTGAAGAGTGTTGTACCATGGGCTGAGAAGGGTGTTGATTTTCTTAAATTAATTCAACGTGATACCTGGAAATATATTTAAATACTGATTTGCATAATGTTTAGCTGTGAAACAGAGGAAGATTAAATATACGGAAGATTAAATATACAAAAATGCTGGAGAAACTCAGCGGGTGGGGCAGCATCTGTGGAGCGAAGGAATAGGTGACGTTTCGGGTCGAGACCCCGAAGGAATAGATGACGTTTCGGGTCAAGACCATTCTTCAGACTGATGACAAAAATGCTGGAGGAACTCAGCGGGTGAGGCAGCATCTGTGGAGCGAAGGAATAGGTGACGTTTCGGGTCGAGACCCTTCCGGGTCTCGACCCGAAACGTCACCTAATCCTTCGGGGTCTCGACCCGAAACGTCACCTATTCCTTCGCTCCACAGATGCTGCCTCACCCGCTGAGTTTCTCCAGCATTTTTGTCTACCTTCGATTTTTTCCAGCATCTGCAGTTCCTTCTTAAAGATTAAATGTATCATGAAGTTTGGGGGCGACATGCAATCGTCTCAATAAAATTGGCAATTAAAAACTAAATTTGTTAGTCGTCTTTAATGCTGAACCTTGATGAAGGTGGGCGAACTGAAAAATATTTGGGGGGGAAAAATGTGAGTGTGGGAGGAAACCGGAGCACCCGGAGAAAACCCACGCGGTCACGGGGAGAACGTCCAAACTCCATGCAGACAGCGCCCGTAGTCAGGATGGAACCAGGGTCTCTGGCGCTGTGAGGCTGCATCACCGTGCCGCCCTTGCTTTTGGCAAATTTCCCCTCAACCATCGATTAGCACTTAGATCGACCTTATACCACTCTCGCATCCACTCCCTCACACACTCCACATAATCTCCCTTGTCCTGCCAGCGTTTGATTTCTCACTCCAGTGTTGACTGTTCTACTCCAGCCTTCCCCTTAGAAAAGATAGGCACCAAAATGCCAGAGTAACTCAGCGGGTCAGATTGTTAAGGGCTTGGACACGCTAGAGGCAGGAAACATGTTCCCGGTGTTGGGGGAGTCCAGAACCAGGGGCCACAGCTTAAGAATAAGGAGTATGCCATTTAGAACGGAGACGAGGAAACACTTTTTCTCACAGAGAGTGGTGAGTCTGTGGAATTCTCTGCCTCAGAGGGTGGTGGAGGCAGGTTCTCTGGATGCTTTCAAGAGAAAGCTAGATAGGGTTCTTAAAGATAGCGGAGTCAGGGGATATGGGGAGAAGGCAGGAACGGGGGTACTGATTGGGGATGATCAGCCATGATCACATTGAATGGCGGTGCTGGTTTGAAGGGCCGAATGGCCTACTCCTGCACCTATTGTCTATTGTCAGGCAGTGTCTCTGGAGAGAAGGAATGGGTGATGTTTCGGGACGAGACCCTTCGTCAGACTGAGAGTTGGGGGGGGGGGGGGGGGGAGAGATATAGACGGCGATGTAGAGAGAAATGGAACAAAGAAATGAAAGATGTGCAGAAAAGTAACGGTGATAAAGGAAGCCAAAAATGATGGAGAAACTCGGCCGGTGAGGCAGCATCTATGGAGCGAAGGAATAGGCGACGTTTTGGGTCGAAACGTCGCATATTCCTCCGCTCCATAGATGCTGCCTCATCCGCCGAGTTTCTCCAGCATTTTTGGCCACCTTCGATTTTCCAGCATCTGCAGTTCTTTCTTAAACATGATAAAAGAGGAAGCATTCCCCTTAGAAAACGTGCCCGATTCCACATAAAATTGTAAATGAACTGCCATCTGGTGGTGTTTCCAGATACTGCGCTCACACACAAGAACTGCACAAGCAAAATGATGAAACAAAACACAAAGTGCTGGAGGAACACCGCGGGTCAGGCAACAGCTGTGGAAGGGAAATGGACGGGCAACATTCCAGGGCGGGTCTGTCTACTTGGGCAGCGGGTAGAGCTGCTGCCTCACAGCGCCCGAGACCCGGGTTCAATCCTGACCTCAGGTGCTGTCTGTGTGTGTGTGTGAAATTTGACTATGTCAAGTCAAGTCAAGTGCGTATATTGTCATGTGTCCCTGGTAGGACAATGAAATTCTTGCTTTGCTTGAGCACAACAGAACATAGTAGGCATTGACTACAAGGCATTCTATAAATATATACACAATGGTCAATATACTGATAACGTGCAAATAACAGTATTGGCTAATAAAGTTCAGTGTTATGTCCGAGCCAGGTTTAATAGCCTGATGGCTGTGGGGAAGTAGCTATTCCTGAACCTGGTCGTTGCAGTCTTCAGGCTCCTGTACCTTCTACCTGAAGGTAGTAGGGAGATGAGTGTGTGGCCAGGATGGTGTGGGTCCTTGATGATGCTGCCAGCCTTTTTGAGGCAGCGACTGCGATAGATCCCCTCGATGGAAGGGAGGTCAGAGCCGATGATGGACTGGGCAATGTTTACTACTCTTTGTCGTCTTTTCCTCACCAGGGCGCTCAAGTTGCTGAACCGAGCCACGATGCAACCGGTCAGCATGCTCTCCGGTTGTTCTCCCCGTGGCTGCGTGGGCCTTCTCTGGGCTGCTCCGGTTTGTATAACAGGTTAACTGGCCCTCTGTAAATGGTCCCTAGTGTGCGGGGAGTGGATGAGAAAGTGGGATAACATTGAGCCATGTGTGAACAAGTGATTGATGGCGTGGACTCGATGGGCCGAAGGGCCTGTTCCCATGCTGTATCTCTAATCTAAATGAAATCTCTCTTCCCAGACGCTGCCTGACGCGCTGAGTTCCTCCAGCACTTTGTATCGTGTGCATGCAAACTAAAGCAGCACAAAATGAGAGGGGGGGGGAAGTTAAAGTGAGGGGGGGGGGGGGGGGGATGTTTAAAGGAGATGCGTGGGGCAGTTTTTTTTTAACATAGGGTGGTGGGTGCGTGGAACGCGCTGGCAGGGGTGGTGGTGGAGGCAGATACGAAAGTGACAAAATACAGGGATTAGAGGGATATGGATCATGTACAGGCACAAACATTGTGGGCCGAAGGGCCTGTTCCTGTGCTGTACTGGTATATGGTAGACAAAAGTGCTGGAGAAACTCAGCGTGTGCAGCAGCATCTATGGAGCGAAGGAAATAGGCAAGTTTCGGGCCGAAACACTTCTTCAGACTGATGGAAGGTGGAGGGGGGGGCGGGGAGAAGAAAGGAAAAAGGAAGAGGAGGAGCCCGAGGGTTGAGGGAGAGCTGAGAAGGGGAGGAGACAGCAAGGGCTACCGGAAATTGGAGAATTCAATGTTTATGCAGCTAGGGTGCAGACTGCTCAAGCGGAATCTGAGGTGCTGTTCCTCCAATTTCCAGTGTTGCTCACTCTGGCCATGGAGGAGGCCCAGGACAGAGATGTCGGATATGGAATGGGAGGGGGAGTTGAAGTGCTGAGCCACCGGGAGGTCAGGTTGGTTAATGCGTACTGGTATATGTTCTATAAGTCAATACCAGCTGGAGTTTGAAAATGCTGATAATAAAGATCGATTTTAGAAAATACTCTGCAAGTTGTGGATGTAGCCCAGTCCGTCACACGGACCAGACTCGCCGCCATTGACTCCATCCGCACCACGCTGCCACGGCAATAAGCAGCCAACATAACCAAACACTTGTCCCTGTCCCACCCCGGTCATTCTTTCTTCTCCCCGCTCCCGTCCGGCAGAAGGTACAGAAGCTTGAAAGCGCGCACCACCAGACTCAAGGGCCTGTCCCACTTACGTGATTTTTTTCAGCGACTGCCGGCACCCGTCATAGTCGCAGCAGGTCACCGAAAATTTGCAACATGTTGAAAAGCCAGCGGCGACCAGAACAAGGTACGTCTCTGTGGGCAACTACTCACGACCATACAGGCGTCAGAACCAGAACCAACCTGAGTTTGAGACTTCACTGGATGGTGTCTTTACCATTTGAGCGACAGGGAAGCCAAATAGAGTTAATATGGACAGCAACAACTAAAATACAATGGTGAGGATCGCTCGTGCAGAGAAATCAGTCTAATGTAGTCATACAGCGTGGAAACAGGCCCTTCGGCCCAACTTGCCCATCCCGACCAACATGCCCCATCTACTAATGGGGCATCTACTAGTCCCGCCTGCCTGCATTTGGCCCATATCCCTCTAAACCCGTCCTATCCATGTACCTGTCCAGGTATCTGTTAAATATTAGTGTGGAAAGGAACTGCAGATGCTGGTTTATACTATAGATAGACACAAAGTGCTGGAGTAACTCAGAGGGTCCGGCAGCATCTCTGGAGAAAGAGGATCGGGACATGGCCCATTGGTTCTTCAGTCTGAAGAAGGGTCCCGACCTGAAACGTCCTCCATCCATCGTCTCTAGAAGTGCTGCCTGATCCGCTGAGTTACTCCAGCACTTTGTGTCTATTGAATGTTAGTATCGTATCTGCCTCGACTACCTCCTCTGGCAGCTCGTTCCATACACCCACCACCCTCTGAGTGAAAAAGTTACCCCTCAGGGTTCTCGTGAGTCAGAAAGCATGGAAACAGGCCCTTCGGCCCAACCCATCCATGCTGACCAAGATGCCCCATCTAAGCTAGACCTATTTGACCGCGTTTGGCCCATAATCTGTCCAAATGTTATTGTACTTACCTCGACTACTTCCTGTGGCAATACAGTGGGATGAAAATCAGCGAGTGTTTCGTACACTTTCTTGTATTATGCATTGCTGGTTGGACAGCACGCAACAAAAGTTTTTCGCTGTATCTCGGCGCAGGTGACAGTAAACGAAACTCAAATAAACTAACTTCACCCTGTTAAAGCAGATAATCAAAACCCAATCCAGTTACAAGTTAGTACAGTGGCTTGCAAAAGTTTTCATACCCCTTGAACTTTTCCACATTTTGTCACGTTACAACCACAAACGTAAATGTATTTTATTGGGATTTTATGTGATAGACCAACACAAAGTGGTGCATAATTGTGAAGTGGAAGGAAAATGATACACGGTTTTCAAATGTTTTTACAAATAAAAAACTGAAAAGTGTCGCGTGCAAAAGTATTCAGCCCCCCTGAGTCAATACTTTGTAGAACCACCTTTCGCTGCAATTACAGCTGCAAGTCTTTTGGGGTATGTCTCTACCAGCTTTGCACATCTAGACTGAAATTTTTGCCCATTCTTCTTTGCAAAATAGCTCAAGCTCAGTCAGATTGGATGGAGAGCGTCTGTGAACAGCAATTTTCAAGTCTTGCCAGAGATTCTCAATTGGATTTAGGTCTGGACTTTGACTGGGCCATTCTAACACATGAATATGCTTTGATCTAAACCATTCCATTGTAGCTCTGGCTGTATGTTTAGGGTCGTTGTCCTGCTGGAAGGTGAACCTCCGCCCCAGTCTCAAGTCTTTTGCAGACTCTAACAGGTTTTCTTCCAAGATTGCCCTGTATTTGGCTCCATCCATCTTCCCATCAACTCTGACCAGCTTCCCTGTCCCTGCTGAAGAAAAGCATCCCCACAGCATGATGCTGCCACCACCATGTTTCACAGTGGGGATGGTGTGTTCGGGGTGATGTGCAGTGTTAGGTTTCCGCCACACATAGCGTTTTGCATTTAGGCCAAAAACTTCAATTTTGGTCTCATCTGACCAGAGCACCTTCCTCCACATGTTTGCTGTGTCCCCCACATGGCTTGTGGCAAACTGCAAACGGGACTTCTTATGGCTTTTTTTCAACAATGGCTTTCTTCTTGCCACTCTTCCATAAAGGCCCGATTTGTGGAGTGCACGACTAATAGTTGTCCTGTGGACAGATTCTCCCACCTGAGCTGTGGATCTCTGCAGCTCCTCCAGAGTTACCGTGGGCCTCTTGGCTGCTTCTCTGATCAATGCTCTCCTTGCCCGGCCTGTCAGTTTAGGTGGACAGCCATGTCTTGGTAGGTTTGCAGTTGTGCCATACTCTTTCCATTTTCGGATGATGGATTGAACAGTGCTCCGTGAGATGTTCAAAGCTTGGGATATTTGTTTATAACCTAACCCTGCTTTAAACTTCTCCACATCTTTAACCCTGACCTGTCTGGTGTGTTCCTTGGGCTTCATGATGCTGTTTGTTCACTAATGTTCTCTAACAAACCTCTGAGGCCTTCACAGAACAGCTGTATTTATACTGAGATTAGATTACACACAAGTGGACTCTAATTACTAATTAGGTGACTTCTGAAGGCAATTGGTTGCACTGGATTTTATTTAGGGGTATCAGAGTAAATGGGGCAGAATACTTTTGCACGCGACACTTTTCAGTTTTTTATTTGTAAAAAAATTTGAAAACCATGTATCATTTTCCTTCCACTTCACAATTATGCACCACTTTGTGTTGGTCTATCACATAAAATCCCAATAAAATACATTTACGTTTGTGGTTGTAACGTGACAAAATGTGGAAAAGTTCAAGGGGTATGAATACTTTTGCAAGCCACTGTATGTGCACATCCTCAAGATGTCAAAACAGAAACAAAAGTACTGGAATTAGTTCATAAGTGATAGGAGCCGAATTAGGCCATTCGGCCCATCGACTGTCATATGCTGAGAGAATGGAGCAGCTGGGCTTGTACACTCTGGCGTTTAGAAGGATGAGAGGGGTTCTCATTGAAACATACAAGATTGTTAAGGGCTTGGACACGCTAGAGGCAGGAAACATGTTCCCGATGTTGGGGGAGTCCAGAACCAGGGGCCACAGTTTAAGAATAAGGGGTAAGCCATTTAGAACGGAGACGAGGAAACACTTTTTCTCACAGAGAGTGGTGAGTCTGTGGAATTCTCTGCCTCAGAGGGCGGTGGAGGCAGGTTCTCTGGATGCTTTCAAGAGAGAGCTAGATAGGGCTCTTAAAGATAGCGGAGTCAGGGGATATGGGGAGAAGGCAGGAACGGGGTACTGATTGTGGATGATCAGCCATGATCACATTGAATGGCAGTGCTGGCTCGAAGGGCCGAATGGCCTACTCCTGCACCTAGTGTCTATTGTCTATCAAATCTGCTCCGCCAATCAATCATGGCTGATCTATCTTTCCCTCCAAACCCCATTCTCCTGCCTTCTCCCCCTAACCCTTGAAACCCGTACTAATCAAGACTCTATCTATGCCTTAAAAATATCCACTGGCTTGGCCTCCACAGCCTTCTAGCTGTGTTCAGCATGTCAGGCATTGGAGGGGAGAGAGAGATTTTTAGTTTTTAGTTAAGAGATACAGCGCAGAAACAGGCCCTTCGGTCTACCAAGTCTGCACCGACCAGCGATCCCCGCACACTAACACTATCCTACACACACTAGGGACAATTTACATTTATACCAAGCCAATTAACCTACAAACCTGCACGTCTTTGGAGTGTGGGAGGAAACCGAAGATCTTGGAGAAAACCCACGCAGGTCACGGGGAGAACGTGCAAACTCCGTACAGACAGCACCCGTAGTCAGGATCGAACCCAGGTCTACCGCTGCACCACTGTAGTCAACATATCAGGTCAACAATAGTTCATCAGTTGATACCTGCATGGTTTTGGTTTCAGAATTGCAGCATCTGCAGCTTTCAAGCAGGACGTTGAAGTGGTTAGTTCTGCTGCCTCAGGTTCGATCCTGACCTCTGGATTTTCATTCCGTCCATGCGTCACAGGTCAGTTTAGTTTATTGTCACGTGTACCGAGGTACAGTGAAAAGCTTTTGTTGCGTGCTAACCAGTCAGTGGAAAGACAATACATGATTACAGTCCATCCATGCAGTGTACAGATACATGATAAGGGAATAACGTTTAGTGCAGTAACGTCCGATCTAAGATAGTCCGATAGTGGTTCAGCACTGCTCTCTGGTTGTGGTAGGATGGTTCAGTTGCCTGATAACAGCTGGGAAGAAATTGTCCCTGAATCTGGAGGTGTGCGTTTTCACACTTCTGTACCTCTTGCCTGAAGGGAGGGGAGAAGAGGGGAGTGGCCGGGGTGCGACTGGTCCTTGATTATGCTGCTGGCCTTGCCGAGGCAGCGTGAGGTGTAGATGGAGTCAATGGAAGGGAGGTCGGTTTGCGTGACGGTCTGGGCTGCGTCCACAACTTCCTGCGGTCTTGGACGGAGCTGTTCCCAAACCGTGCTGTGGTGCATCCCGATAAAAGGCTTCCTACGGCACATGTGCAGAAGTTGCGAAGTAGAAGTCTCTCACGCATCCCCCCAAAAAATAGCTGTTGATTAATTACTAGCGGGTGTTAATAGCAAAAAAGATCAAAGTGGAGCTGATGTGTACAAGACGATCGAGAAGAAATAAGAGAACGGGATGTGTAAGAAGGAACTGCAGATGCTGGTTTAAACCGAAGATAGACACAGAAAACTGGAGTAACTCAGCGGGACAGGCAGCAGCGTCTCTGGAGAGAAGGAATGGGTGACGTTTCGGGTCGAGGCCCTTCTTCAGACGTTCTCACAGAATCGATGGGCCAAATGGCTTTCACCTGGTCCCGACCCGAACCGTCACCCGTTCCTTCTCTCCAGAGATGCTCCCCGTCCCGCTGAGTTACTCCGGCATTTTGCGTCTATCTTGGCTTTAAACCTGCGTTGTTACAACTTTAAGACTTGATTAGTTAAATATTCTTTTCGCACTGGGGCTGAACAGGTGTTGAGTGCACGGTGGCGCAGCGGTAGAGTCACAGCGCCAGAGATCCTGACTACAGGTTCCGTCTGCGTGGAGTTGGCACCTTCTCCCCGCGACCTGCGTGGGGTTTCTCCGGGTGCTCCGGTTTCCTCCCACGCTCCAAAGACGTACAGGTTTGTAGGTTAATTGGTTTCGGTAAAAATTGTAAACTGTCCCTAGTGTGTGTAGGATCGCGTTAGTGTGTGGAGATCGCAGATCGACATGGTGGGCCGCAGGGCCTGTTTCCATGCTGTATCTCTAAACTCAACTGGTTCAGGAACAGATTATATAATTAGAGTCACACAGCTTGGAAACAGACCATCCGGCCTAATTTGCCCACATCAACCAACATGTCCCATCTACACTAGTCCCACCTGCCTGCGTTTGGCCCTTATCCCTCCAAACCTGTCTTATCCATGTACCTGTCAAAATGTTTCTTAAACATTGCGATAGCACCAGCCTCAACTACCTCCTCCGGCAGCACATTCCGTACACCCACCACCCTTTGTGTAAAATAAAAGTTGCCCCTCAGGTTCTTATTAAATCTTTTCCCCCCTCACCATAAACCTTTGTCCTCTGCTTCTCGATTCCACTACTCTGGGCAAGAGACTCTGTGCGAGTCTACCCGATCTATTCCTCTCGTGATTTTGTACACCTCTATAAGATCACCCCTCATCCTCCAGCGCTCCAAGGAATAAAGTCCCAGCCTGCTTAACCTCTCCCTATAGCTCACACCCTCGAGTCCTGGCAATATCCTCATAAATCTTCTCTGCACTCCTTCCGGTTTAAGATGCACACGTTGACACTTCAAATAGTCCCAAATACGGTGTCTCTTACTTTGCAGAGAAGACGGATTCCTGTTTTGAGTCCAACATCGCTACTGAAAATATGTACTAGATGCCCCATGCAAATGAGATTTCTGCAATTACTTCATTTCACTCGCAAAAAATGACGGACCAATTTTTTGCAAGTTTGGCGGATGAATAAACCGCAGGACTGAGGAAAGGAAAAGGTAATGAGAGACAGAGGGAGAGAGACAGACAGAGGGAGAGAGAGACAGACAGACAGACACACATATACACACAGCGAGAGACACAGAGACACACACAGTGAGAGAGACAGAGGGAGAAACAGAGAGAGAGAGACAGAGACAGAGAGAAAGAGACACACACAGAGAGACACACAGAGAGGGAGAGAGACACACAGAGACAGAGAGAGAGACACACACAGAGACAGAGAGAGGCAGAGGGAGAGGGAGAGGGAGAGGGAGAGAGAGGGAGAGAGAGAGAGAGACAGAGAATGAGAGGAGGGAGGCAAAGAAATGGAAAATGTGGGAGAGGCGGAGGGAAAGACGGGGAGCAGGGGATTGGGCTGGAGAGAAAGAGAGAGCTCAGATATCCAGTAATGCACTGCATGGTTTTATTTGAATCCCAAAGTGCCCAGAAGTTTGTCAAATCCAGGTTCATTCACAATTTTCTTTACAAACCCAGTTGAGACAATTACGCTTTATCCAGACTAATTTTAATGTTGGCTGCTTAAAAAATGATTTGGGGTACTTAAGTTTAAAGGGTTGTTGTTCCCATTTTACAGACAGTACCTGCAGGTTAACAGTGTTAAAATGTACACGAGTCAAAATAGGATACAATTTCAGAGCTGATTATCCACAAATGGTTAAAATGAAGCCCAGATGATGTACTTTGGCTAACCTTCATCAACCGATATTTCAGCCGCGTGAACACTCTTCCAAAATACCTTTACCGTAACGCTCAAATTCCATTCTATTTTCTATTCCTTCCTAGAGTAAAACATGGAAATTTGTTTAAGATACAAGGATAATGAGTGAGCAAGAGAAGGCTTGCCTTGCGAAACACTGGCTTAACCGGAGGAGCGGTAGTTTTGCCAGGAGTCAGTATATTGTCTAATGCTGGATTGAAATAGATATTCTCATCTTCTTTCTTAAATGATGATTGGAATACTTCATTTTTTAAGTGTGACAAGGCCCTGAAATTAGGCATCCCAAACCTTTACTCGTATAACAATGCTATGATGTCAAATACTTTTTTTTTTTTTTAACCCCTCAACTGAATGAACTAAACTCGGAACACTTTTCTTTAGCCGATTGGATTGAGCGTAAATGGGAGCGTGGCGATTTGGCCTCACAATTCCCCGTTTTTTCGCAAATCTACCCGCCTTTCCCCGAAACTGAGCCAAGTTGGATTGCGTGGTTTTTAAAAGGAGAAAGAAAAAAAAGAGAAATTTCAACCATCTCTACGAATGTTAATATTATTTATATTTTTTCTGGTTAGGCAACACCGTACCTAAACTAGTGAAGTAGTTTTGAGCAGGATCTAATCCACAGGAGTACAGAGAGGCTCCCGAATCTTGTTCACCGAGCAAAACAAACCAAAAATGGGGGGCGAGTTCGACGGCACAGAGGCGGGAAGAGGTGGCCGGAAGGAAGGTGGAGGCGGGTCGATCTGCTCGTGCAGTCACTGCACTGATCTTACATTCCTATCGTTAGGTTGAGACTCTTGGTGTTATTAATACTGACCACGAGAGGCTCCAAACAAACTTGCTACTGGTTTACGACGCGCCGGTTTATGCGTGCGACTCACACAAAGTGTTCTTGCACAGATGGCGGGAGTGCAAGGAAGTGTGAGCAATGATGCAGCGATGCCAATGTGTTAGGTGACGTGTGGCCCTCAAGGCGTTTGTTGCGCGCACCTCCTCCATCGGTCAGTTAACTCAGGGCGTAAGCGTGGAAAGGGGAATAAGAAAAACCACTTTAAAACAAAAAAAAGAGAGAAATGAATCACTGCTTTTACGTTTAATCGCAAACAAAACCGTGGGCGTCCTATTTTATGAATTGTATTGTAACACGAGTTAAATTATATGGGAACAAGCTGAATTTATTCTCTCGAACTATATTAGCATCCCGCCCTGCCCATGTTCTGAGCACATTGCAGGGCAGGTCCACTTGCAACAGAGTTTCGCACAAAAGCAACGTGAAGTAAACAGTTTTGCTTTTAACATTCACCCATCTCCTTCAGGGCTTTTTGGTGTGTCACTTTTTTTTTGTTCCCGCTAAAGACATTGGTTTGGGGGGGGAGGGGGGAGAGTTATTTGATGGAGGAATATAGCAGAGGGGGATAAACGGAGGCGTGGAGTTGAGAGGAACAAAACAAGAACAAGAACCAAAAAAAACGAACCTGAAGCTGAAGAATAGAATACCATCTGTTATAAGGAACGTGTGGAATTGTGAGGGAGAAGAGCTGTTTACTAAGCAGTGATTTTGTGTTTTTTTTAAACTAGAAAGCAGAACTAGACTGTCTTATTTAAAGTTTTAATCCCATCTGAACAGTCATTATCTAAACCGTTTCTGATTATATGAAAACTGTAGAAAGTTAGTAACAGCCACAAGTGAGCACCAAGGGTGACGCTTGTATGTGTTCATCAGAGTCCTGCTGGATGGTGTTTTGAAATGTACTGCCCGCAATCTGCTGTCAGAGAGGCAGCGCGTGACACAAGTCTTAGTCCATTGGTCGCTTTTCTCCATATTTCTTAGTATATTCTTCAGCGTTCTTAAAGAATTTTTTACGGTCCTTAGAGTATTCTTCAGCTAGGTCGGCTCTTAGAGGGTGCTCGGGCTGCGGGTCATTCACAAGTGCAATGAGTGACTGGATAACTGCAAGCAAAACAAAAGCAGGCAGCGTTAAAAGAGCAGCAAAGTGAAAAACAGTCAAATGACAAAGACAATTTAAAAAAAAAAAAGTGGATGATAATAATATATCATATATTAACAATCAAGAATTATTTTATTAATCAAGCAAGAATTGCATTGTCCTATCTGCGACACATGACAATAAAACTCTCTTGAATTCTACCTTCTTACTTAAGAGTGGTTGGTGTCTCACTTGTACAGCCTCTTTCTAACTGGAGTATACTTTTGCTGGGATGTATGAAATACCTCCTCAATTCCCACTGCTGATCTGCCGTTTTGTCTTTTAGACTTTACGTTAGAGATATAGCGCGGAAACAGGCCCTTCGGCCCATCGAGTCCGCGCCGACCAGCGATCACCACGGACACTAGCACTATCTTACACACACACACACACACACACACACACACACTAAGGACTATATACAGATTTTAACAAAGCCAATTAATCTACAAGCCTGTACGTCTTTGGAGTGTGGGTGGAAACCAGAGCACCCGGAGAAAACCCACGCGGTCACGGGGAGAACGTGCAAACTCTGTACAGACAGCACCAGTGGTCAGGATTGAACCCAGGTCTCTGGCGCTGTGAGGCAGCAACTCTACTCCAAAACGGCAGTCCTGTACTCTAGTTTCCTAGTCCCCTTTATAAACTATTATAATAGTCTTTCTCGATATTTAAAATACAAGTTTAAGACTCAAATTTCTAACCCTCAACTGGAATTTGAAATCCTGCCATGCTATGATCAACTTGTCCCAGAAGAACCTGTACTATCAGATCATTAGTTAATCCTGCCTCATTGCACAGTGGCGCAGCGGTAGAGTTGCTGCCTTACAGCGCTAGAGACCCGGGTTCGATCCTGATGCTGCCTGTACGGAGTTCGTATGCTCTTCGGTTTCCTCCCATACGCCAAAGACTTACATGTTTGCAGTTTAATTGGCTCGGTATAGATGTAAAAATTGTCCCTGGTGTAGGATAGTGTTAGCGTGCGGGGATCGCTGGGCAGCGCGGACTCGCTGGGCCGAAGGGCCTGTTCCCACGCTGTAACTCCAAACTAAAAACTAAACTAAAACTAAAACAGCCTGCTTCCTGGTTAATTCCTCAATGTATCCCTCAAGAAACAATCTCATGTACACTATCAACTAGCCCTCAAGATGATTGTCCAATCAATATCATAAGATCATAAGTAATAGGAACAGGATAAGGCCATTTGGCCCATCAAGTCCACTCCGCCATTCAATCATGGCTGATCTATCTCTCCCACCTAACTCCATTCTCCTGCCTTCTCCCCGTAACACTTGTCAGCTGTACTGATCAAGAATCAACAATGCTTTTTCCCGCCCCCCCCCCCATCAGTCTGAAGAAGGGTCTCGACCCGAAACGTCGCCTATTTCCTTCGCCCCATAGATGCTGCCTCACCCGCTGAGTTTCTCCAGCATTTTTGTCTACCAAGAATCAACAATATATTGCTTAAAATTACCACCAGATTCAGAGACAGTTTCTTCCCAGCTGTTATCAAGCAAATGAATCATCCTACCACAACTAGAGAGCAGTCCTGAACTACTATCTACCTCTTTGGTGACCCTCGGACTATCCTTGACTGGACTTTGCTGGTTTTGCCTTACACTAAATGTTATTCACTTCTCATGTATCTATACACTGTAAATGGATTGATTGTTAAACATGTATTGTTTTTCTGCTGACTGGTTAGCACGCGACAAAAAGCTTTTCACTGTACCTCGGTACATGGCTATTGTATCTCTCAGGCAAGTCCCTGGTAGGTTTTGTGTTTATACCTTGCCCCAAAGCACGGCCACTGTTATGGGACTCACTCCACCACTGATATCTTACCCCGGGGGTGGGGAACCTTTTCACGTTGGAATGCCGCATTAAGTTAGCTGTAATCTAATAAGGCCGCATCCAAGAAACTTCAATTAAATATGCTTCAAAATGTACATTATTTTGTAAAAATCTAACCACTATCTACTAACTTCAAGAAAATGAAAACATTTTGTTAATTCTAAAGTTAACTAATCTTTTAATGACTTTGTTGTGACTGCTTTTTGTGGGAAAGCATTTGAATATTTGGTTGCAACGTGGAGGTACGCAGTTTCAGCTGATCTTCTAGATGGGTATCCGTCATTTGTGACCTTAAGGCAGTCTTGTTTTGGGTTAGGTAGGAGAATGTAGATTCGCAGCGATACGTAGTTGAAAAACACGTATTTTGTTGAATCTTCTTTTACTCTTTGGTATTTTAAATACGTTCATTCTAAGATTAAAATAAAGATAATAAAAGACGAACAAAAACATTTAAATAAAAATAAAAGGATTTGTTCTACAAAATTTGGATTCATTCAAAAGGCTGCACTTAATGGCCAAGAAGGCCGCAGGTTCCCCACCCCTGTCTTACCCTAAACTTCCGTCCATACAACTGAGCTCTGGCACAAAGATAGAATAACGTCACTAAAACAAACTGTAATGGCCATAAGTAAGTTCTGTTCTAGTTGGCAGACAATAGATGTTTCAGGACATTATTAGCTGGCTTTATTCGTCTTAAGTTCATAAGTTATAGGAGCAGAATTAGGCCATTCGACCCATCGTCTACTCCGCCATTCAATCATGGCTGATCTATCTCTCCTGCCTTTTCCCCATAACCCCTGACACCCGCACTAATCAAATTCTGTCCGGCGAAATCCTGAGATTAAAAATTCCGTGGAGTTCAAGATCCAAGCCTCCAAATCTATGACACGTCATTGCCTTGCAGGGGATTTAGGAGTTTCACTTCCAAATCACAAATGTAACTTTTAGTTGGTAAAAATGTAGTGCTTGTTGTAAACGTTTCAGCAAGGAAGCGAGGCCAAGCCAAGTCCAACCACAAACCGATTTCACCTCGGTCATCGAGTCAGTGAGTGATACAGCGTGGAAACAGGCCCTTCGGTCCAACTTGCCCACATCGGCCAACATGGCCCAGCTACACTAGTCCCACCTGCCCACATTTGGCCGATATCCATCTAAACCTGTCCTATCCGTGTGTCCATTCATCCATGGTCAATGGCATACTTTTAAAATTTCTTATCTGCAGGTCACTTTGATCTGGATCAGGATGTAGTACGCTGAAAAACTCTAGGTAGAGCACCACTCAGCACTGGACAATTTTATACTGGACCATTTTTACAAGCCAATTAATCAAGCCAATTAACCTACAAACCTGCACGTCTTTGGGGTGTGGGAGGAAACCGAAGATCTCAGAGAAAACCAACGCAGGTCACGGGGAGAACGTACAATCTCCGTACAGACAGCGCCCGTAGTCGGGATCGAACCCGGGTCTCCGGCGCTGCATTATGCTGTAAGGCAGCAACTCGACCGCTGCGCCACAGTGACCTCCTGCAGATCTCAGCACTAACCCCAATCATAGCTTACCACATGCCCCAATTTTTTCCTCGCGTTAACAATGTTGACCGTCGGCCGTCTTTGGCTTGGGTTCACTGGCCTTAGGTACTTGGGACTCAAGAACAGCTTCTTCCCCTCTGTTAGGGGAAGGCTTCTGAACAGCCCTTCCGTAAGCTAGGGTAATGTCCCATTCCCCTCTACCTTCAGACTGATTGGGGAGAGAGAAAGAAAGCTGGAAAAGAGATGGGGTAGGACAAAACCTAGCTGTTAATAAGCCACGGTAGACAAAAAGGCTGGAGAAACTCAGCGGGTGAGGCAACACCTATGGAGCGAAGGAAATAGGCAACGTTTTGGGATGTGACCCTTCTTCAGACTAATAAGTTAATAATTTCAGACTTCTTCAGTTAATAAGCCAACACAGGTTTGGGGGGGGGGGGGGGGGGGAGGGGCTCATATGGACAAAGGCCAGAAATGAAAAGACAAAAGGTGGGGGACAAAAGGAGTGAAGTGTTGCAAATTCTGAAGCTAGAGGAAGGAATGTGTAAGGGGAGGGGATAAAATGGTGCACAGAGGAGGTGGGGGTGGGGGGTAAAGAAGGGGATGGGGCTGTATGGGGTGGGGAAGATGGGCAGGGTTATATCGTGCCAAAAGCAGGTAGAGCTGGTAACGGCACCGAGACGTGCCACAGGATCCAAGAGGGAATCCTCCCTCACAACTCACAAGTTCACACGTTACAGGAGTAGATTAAGGCCATTCGGCCCATCAGGTCCACTCCGCCATTCGATCATGGCTGATCTCTGCCTCATAATCCCATTTTCCCGCCTTCTCCCCATAACCCTTGACACTCGTTCTAATCAAGAATTTGTCTATCTCTGCCTTAAAAATATCCACTGACTTGGCCTCCACATCCCTCTGGCAATGAGTTCCACAGATTCACCACCCTCTGACTAAAGAAGTTCCTCCTCACCTCTTTTCTAAAAGAGCGCCCTTTAATTCTGAGGCTATGACCTCTGGTGGAAACCAGTGGAAACATCCTCTCCACATCCACTCTATCCATGTCTTTCATTATACTGTAAGTTCCAATGAGGTTCCCCCCCCTCAACCTTCCAAACTCCAGCTCAAAGGAACAACCAACAAGTCTGAAGAAAGACACTAAAAGCTGGAGTAACTCAGCGGGACAGGCAGCGTCTCTGGAGAGAAAGAATGGGTGACGATTCGGGTCGAGACCCTTCTTAGGACTGGTTAGAGATAAGGGAAACGAGAGATATGGACGATGATGTGGAGAGATAACGAACAATGAATATTTATGAATGTATTT
Organism: Malacoraja senta; assembly: GCA_038087875.1. Taxonomy (NCBI): domain Eukaryota; kingdom Metazoa; phylum Chordata; class Chondrichthyes; order Rajiformes; family Rajidae; genus Malacoraja; species Malacoraja senta. The sequence goes on along the minus strand of CM075980.1, from coordinate 2,371,841 downwards.
ATCGGGAGTAACGATGATAAAGCAAACAGGCCATTGTTGGCTGTTTGTTGGGTGAGAACGAGAAGCTGGTGTGACTTGGGTGGGGAAGGGATAGAGAGAGAGGGAATGCCGGGGCTGCCTGAAGTGAGAGAAATCAATACACTGGTCTCCCACGTGGGTTGTGGAGTGGCAAGGATTCTGCCTCCCCCTTCATGAGTATGAGGAAGGGTCTCGACCCGAAACGTCACCTACTCCTTTTCTCCAGAGATGCTGCCTCACCCGCTGAGTTTCTCCAGTATTTTTTGTCTGCCTCCCCCTTCTGTCTGTGATTCTTTGCACGATAAAGTGAGGTGCAGTCGACGTATAAAACCGATAGAAGGGACTGCAGATACTGTAAATAAAAGACAAAGTGATGGAGTAACCCAGGCAGCAGCTCTGGTGGACATGGGACAGGTGACGTTTCGGGTGGGACTCTTCCTGAGACTGATCAGTTCTTCAGAGATGCTGCCTGACCCGTTGAGTTAGTCCAGCACTGTGTGTCCTTCGTTATTAAGCACATAAAGCAGCTTGAGACATAACTGGCATTTTTATATTTTTCTCTATTTAGATTCAAGAAAACGCTTGGCAACCTTATAAACTGTAACTGGAATGGAACAAAATCAAGGAAAACAGAGTTATGGGTAAACACAAAATGCTGGAGTAACTCAGTGGGGTCAGGCAGCATCTCTGGGGAAAGGGAATAGGCGACGTTCCGGGTCGAGACCCTTCATCAGACTGAGAGTCAAGGGAGACGGAAATGAGAGATATGGAAAAAGTAAAGAAAGCAAACTCTATGCTAGCATTTATTTCAAGAGGGCTTGTATACAAAAACAGGGATGTAATGCTAAGGCTCTACAAGGCCGGATTTGGAGTATTGTGAGCAATTTTGGGCCGCATATCTGAGAAAGGATGTGCTTGCTGGCTCTGGAGAGGGTCCAGAGGAGGTTTACGAGAATGAACCCAGGAATGTGTGGGTTAACCTATGATGAGCGTTTGTCGGCACTGGGCCTGTTCTCGCTGGAGTTTAGAAGAATGAGAGGGGACCTCATTGAAACGTACAGAATAGTGAAAGGCCCGGATAGAGTGGATGTGGAGAGGATGTTTCCACTAGTGGGAGAGTCTAGGACTAGAGGTCATAACCTCAGAATTAAAGGACATTCTTTCAGGAAGGAGATGAGGAAAAATTTCTTTAGTCAGAGGGTGGTGAATCTGTGGAATTCTTTGCCACACAAGGCTGTGGAGGCCAAGTCACTGGATATTTTTAAGGCAGAAATAGATAGATTCTCGATTAGTACGGGTGTCAGAGGTTATGGGGAGAAGGCAGGAGAATGGGGATAGGAGGGAAAGATAGATCAGCCACGATTGGATGGCGGAGCAGACTTGAATGGTCTAAGTCTACTCGTATTCCTTTTGACGGTGTACACACTAGGGGGCAATTCACCGAGGGTCAATTAGACTTGATGGGCCGAATGGCCTCATTCTACTCCTATCACGTTATGACCTATGAAATGGTGCAGAGAACAAATGAACTAAAGGTATGCAAAAGTTACCGGTAAGTCAGCAACAGGATTCTTTCACTCTTTACTTTCCCTCGCAACCGCAGGAAATGCTACACTTGTCGCTTTACCTCCCCCCTCGACTCCATCCAAGGACCCAAGCAGTCTTTCCAGGTGAGGCAGAGGTTCACCTGCACCTCCTCCAACCTCATCTATTGCATCCGCTGTTCTAAGTGTCAACGGCTCTACATCGGTGAGACCAAGCGCAGGGTCGGCGATCGCTTCGCCCAACACCTCCGCTCAGTTCGCATTAACCAACCTGATCTCCCGGTGGCTCAACACTTCAACTCCCCCTCCCATTCCCAATCCGACCTTTCTGTCCTGGGCCTCCTCCATGCCCAGAGTGAGTCCCACCTCAAATTGGAGGAGTAGCACCTCATATTTCGCTTGGGCAGTTTACACCCCAGCGGTATGAACATTGACTTCTCCAATTTCAGGTAGTCCTTGCTTTCTCCCTCCTTCCCATCCCCTCCCGAGCTCTCCCACAGCCTACTGTCTATAGTTTACTCACATACACTGTCTCTGCCAAATTCCTTTCAACAAAATTGTATAGTTGTCAATTTTTTTCTCTCTCTAGGTATCTGGATTGTACCTGGAGGCCATGGTCATTTTGTTTGTGGGTATTAATCTTCAGTAACATATCAAGAAGGTTTTTTTAAAAATAGATCTGGCCTCTCTCTAACTGGATTAGGTTATCACACCATTTCAGGAGTCTTAAGCCCCTGTCCCACTTAGGAGACCTAAACACCAACCTCTGGTGACCTTGCCCGCCACCCAAGGTTTCCATGAGGTCACCGGAGGTTTTGGTCACTCTCCCTAATGGTCGAAAGTGGTTTCCGCGTGGTCGAGGCTTCATCTAGGTTGCTGCTATTTTTTCATCATGATTAAAACCGGCCTCGACTAAAAATAGGTTGCCGTTTTTTATAAATCGATCATTTTTTTGTGGCAGGTCTAGTCGAAGCCGGTTTTCTTCATAGTCGAGGAAGGTTTTCAACATATGCGTGGGAGGTGGTAGGAGGTTGCAGGTCACCTCGACCTTGATTTTGTTTTTGGGTGGCGGGCAAGGTCACCAGAGGTTGCTGTTTAGGTCTCCTAAGTGGGACAGGGGCTTTAGGTAAACAAAAATGCTGGAGAAACTCAGCGGGTGAGGCAGCATCTATGGAGCGAAGGACGTTTCGGGTCGATACCTTTAAGGGTGAGGCAGCATCTATGGAGCGAAGGAATAGGTGACGTTTTGGGTCTCGACCCGAAACGTCACCTATTCCTTCGCTCCATAGATGCTGCCTCACCCGCTGAGTTTCTCCAGCATTTCTGTCTACCTTCGATTTTTCCAGCATCTGCAGATCTTTCTTGAAACATTTCACTCTTCAGTTTGATCTCACTCACCTTGGTCAGCTTTGGTTGCTGGTTTCCAGTTCTCAGCACTAATGACTGGGAGACAAACTTGTCCTTTTTCATCAATGTTGGGATGATAGATCTTTGTCTTGAATGTAATTTTAGGTGGTTTGAAAGGATATTCTGATGGAAAGCTTATTTCAATCCTGAACGCCCCTTTGTCATATGGAGGGTTATCCTAGGAGAGAAGAACACAACTTAATAAGCCGGCAAAAATCGCTGAACTGTCGACAAGAGAATAAACGTCCTTCGTGAGAGTAAAAATGGTGTCATTGTCATATAAGTTGATAAGCTGTAGGAGCAGAATTAGGCCATACGGCCCATCAAGTCTACTCCGCCATATATGTGTGTGTGTATATATAAATATATATAGTATATAATGAATATAAATATAGAAGTTCCCTCTATAACAGACCAATATAACTAGCACAAGAGAAAAACCCCACACAGTTATTTACAGATTCCTCTCTCTTTCACTCTCTCTCTCTCTCTCTCTCACACACACACAGAATTAAGGTCATAGCTCATAAGGAATAGGAGTAGAATTAGGCCATTCGGCCCATCAAGTCTACTCCGCCATTCAATCCTGAACCATCTTTCCCTCTCAACCCCATTCTCCTGCCTTCTCCTCGTTATCCCTGACACAATAGACAATAGACAATAGGTGCATGAGTAGGCCATTCGGCCCTTCGAGCCAGCACCGCCATTCAATGTGATCATGGCTGATCATCCCCAATCAGTACCCCGTTCCTGCCTTCTCCCCATATCCCCTGACTCCGCTATTTTTAAGAACCCTATCTAGCTCTCTCTTGAAAGCATCCAGAGAACCGGCCTCCACCGCCCTCTGAGGCAGAGAATTCCAATCACCCTTACCAATCAAGAACCTGTCAATCTCCACCATTGACTTGGCCTCCACAGCCGTCTGTGGCAAAGAATTCCACAGATTCGCCACCCTCTGCCGAAAGAAATTCCACCTCATCTCCTTTCTACGTCCTCAGGTCGAGACCTTTCTTCAGACAAGAAGGATCTCGACCCAAAACCTCACCCATTCCTTTTCTCCAGTGATGCTGCCTGACCCGCTGAGTTGCTCCAGCTTTTTGTGCCTGTAACCAGTTAATTTAGCTAAGAGACACAGGCCCTTCCGCCCACCAAGTCCGCGCCAACCAGCGATCCCCGCACATTAACACTACCCTACACACACTGGGGACTATTTACAATTTTACTAAGCTAATTAGCCTAGAAAACCTGACGTCTTTGGAGTGCGGGAGGAAACCAGAGAAAACGCACGATGGACACGGGGAGAAGGTACAAACTCAGTACGGACAGCACCCATGGTTAGGATCAAAGCCGGGTCTTTGGCGCTGTAAAGCACAACTCTACTGCTGGACCACCGTGCCAACCAATGCAATATTGTGCAGATTGACCCAGTAAGGAACTATGCTTCATTCACAACATGCTCCAGGTACCTTTATTTTCAACGGCATTGGCACGGTGGTTGAGTTAGTAGAGCTGCTGCACAGGTTCGATCCTGATCTCGGGTGCTCTCTGCGTGCGCAGTTTACACGTTCTTCCTCTAACCCTGCGAGTTTCCTCCGGGTGCTCTGGTTTCATCCCACTCGCCACTGTAGGTTAATTGGCTTCTGTAAAATTGCCTCCAGTGTATAGGGAGTGGATAAGAAAGTGGGATAACATGGAACGAGTGATCGATGGTCAGCATGGACTCAGGGACTGAAGGGCGTTTCCACTGAAAATGTCTTATCCGTTTTAATTGGCCTCTGTAAAACTGCCCCTTGTGTGTAGGGAGTGGACGAGAAAGTGGGACAACATAGAACGGGTGTGAACACATCATCGATGGCTGGCGTGGGTTAAATGGGCCAAATGGCCTGTTTCCATGATGAATCTCTAAACTAAACATGGAACGCAGAAATAACCTACTTTAGGTTTTGCACATTTTTATAGTTTTAAAAGAAATAGGTTGTACAACCTTTCAGTAAATATCTGAAGCAATCTGAAGCATCTTAGAATAAAGGGGAGGTCATTTAAGACTGAGGGTGAGAAAAAGCTTTTTCACCCAGAGAGTTGTGAATTTGTGGAATTCCCTGCCACAGAGGGCAGTGGAGGCCAAGTCACTGGATGGATTTAAGAGAGAGTTAGATAGAGCTCTAGGGGCTAGTGGAGTCAAGGGATATGGGGAGAAGGCAGGCATGGGTTATTGATAGGGGATGATCAGCCATGATCACAATGAATGGCGGTGCTGGCTCGAAGGGCCGAATGGCTTCCTCCTGCACCTATTTTCTATGTTTCTATGTTAACCCTCTTCATTAAGACTGGGTGTTCATCGAGTAGCTATCATCTCCACACAAGTTGAATAATGTTGGCTGCAACAGACAGTCTGCAAGTTTAGTTTAGTTTAGAGATACAACGTGGAAACAGGTCATTCAGCCCACCGAGTCCACTGTCGACCAAAGATTCCCACACACTAACACTATCTCAAACACTAGGGACAATTTACCATTCTACCAAAGTCAATTAACCTACAAACCTGCACGTCTTTGGAGTGTGGGGGGAAACCGGAGATCCCGGAGAAAACATGCAGGTCACGGGGAGAACGTACAAACTCCATGCAGATGGCACCCGTGGTCAGGATCAAACCCAGGTCTCTGGCGCTTTAAGGCAGCAACTCTACCGCTGCGCCACCGTGCCGCATGGAATAGAGGCATATGGATCAGATACAGGCAAATGAGATCAGTTAACGCAGAATTAAATCAATTCTTTGATCCGTAGAATAAGTACAGCACAGAACATGTTGGCAAGTTAGGAGAAACTCAGCAGGTGCAGCAGCATCTATGGAGCGAAGGAAATAGGCAACGTTTCGGGCCGAAACCCTTCTTCGGAGTTAAACTGATCTCATCTGCCTGTACATGGTCCATATCCCTCCATTCCATGCGCCTATCTTAAAGCTTCATGAACACCACTATGGTAGCTGGCTCCACCACCACCCCTGGCAGTACCTTCTCCCCGTGACCTGCATGTTTTCTCCCGGATCTCCGGTTTCCCCCCCGCCGCTGTGTGTAACATCTGCAATGTTTCAAACATCTCACTTCTAACAATGTAACATCTGCTTTGGTGTTAGCAATCCCCAAAAAGTCCCAACTGGCATGAGAAACAACTGCAAGAAACTGAAAGTCATCCAAAACTAGTTATAGCACCAAATTAAAAAAATACTTAATGACGATACACTCCAGATAAAAAATATCCAGTGGATATTCTGAGCCTTTCCTTTCATTCCTACAAATAATTGTGTAAATTGCCCCTGACATTAAAATAGTTTGTTTTCTAAGCAGCTTCAGATCAATAGCTAACAGATATTCCTATAGTATTATCATAATATTACATTAACAAATGTAGTCAGTGAATGCTCGGGCCTTGCATCAAGAGCATCACAACGGCAAATGGTTCATGTTGTATAAAACAAATGCTGTGCAGAGCAAAGAAGAAGAATTCACTTAAAGTTCTCTCGATATGGATAGAATTAAGATAGTGGCATTTCAGACACTTTGGAAAGGAAAGTAGATATGCAGGGAATGGAGGGATATCGATTATGTGCGGGGAGTCGAGAGTTGGGCTGGGCATCATGTTCGGCACAGACCTGGTGGGCCGAAGGGCCTGTTCTTGTGCTGTACTATGTTTTATGAACCCAGGTCTCTGGTGCTGTGAGGCATCAGCTGTACCAGCCGCGCTACTGTGCTGCCTGACAATAGAGTTCTATATTTAGTACCTTTTGCACTAGACTATCCTGAAAGCAGGGGCTTCATCTCCAGATTTAAAGAGCAGTGCAAAGTGATGAATAATACAAAATGCACATTTAGCCACGGGCTGCTTAGCACCTTTAGCTGTTACCTCTAGCTGTGTTACTTCCAGTCCCGTGGCTTTCATGCATGAACTGTCCAAATACAGATCTGCTGTCAAATAAAGTTAGCTGCAAAAAGATGGGAGGAGGGCCCCGACTGGAAACGTCACCCATCCATGCTCCCCCAGAGATGCTGCCTGACCTGCTGGGTTACTCCAGCACTTTAAAAAGACAAAGTGTTGGAGTATCTCAGCAGGTCAGACAGCATCCCTGGAGACCCAAGCACAAGCTCGGCGATCGTTTCACTGAACACCTCCACTCAGTCCACCTCGCCCTATATGATCTCCCGGCAGCCAAACACTTTAACGTCACCTCCCATTCTGCCCTTTCTTTCCTTGTCCTCCTCCACTGTCAGAGTGAGGTCCAACGCAAATTCGAGGAACAGCATCTCATATTTCGCTTGGGCAGCTTACACCCCAGAGTATTGACTTCTCTAACTTCAAGTAACCCTTGCTCTCCCTCTCTCTCCATCCCTCGCCCATCGTGGTTCTAGAAACATAGAAAATAGGTGCAGGAGGCCATTTGGCCCTTCGAGTCAGCACCGCCATTCATTTGTGATCATGGCTGATCGTCCCCTATCAATAACCCATGCCTGCCTTCTCCCCATATCCCTTGACTCCACTAGCCCCTGGAGCTCTACCTAACTCTCTCTTAAATCCATCCAGTGACTTGGCCTCCACTGCCCTCTGTGGCAGGGAATTCCATAAATTCACAACTCTCTGGGTGAAAAAGCTTTTTCTCACCTCAGTCTTAAATGACCTCCCCTTTATTCTAAGACTGTGGCCCCTGGTTCTGGACTTGCCCAACATTGAGAACATTTTTCTTGCATCTAGCTTGTCCAGTCCTTTCATAATTTTATATGTTTCTATAAGATCACCCCTCATCCTTCTAAATTCCAGTGAAATAGCCTAGTCTTTACAAGCCTAGGTTCTCTGACCAGTTTGACCGTCCTGCTGGTTACATTGTATGCCTCATTGTCACCTCTCCCTAGCTAACAATGATCTGTTCTACATTTTCCATGACCTTCATCCCCTTTGATCTCTCATACTCACACCGTACCCATATCTCTCGTTTCTCTCTCCCCTAACTCTCAGTCTGAAGAGGGATCTCAACCTGAAATGTCACCCATTCCTTCTATCCAGATGCTGCCGCCTCTCCCGCTGAGTTACTCCGATATTTTGTGTCCATCCCTGTAGAACATGGATAGTTGATGTTTCGGGTCGGGACCCTTCTTCAGACTGACGTTCAGAGTAACCCGCTGAGGTACTCCAGCGCTGTGTGTCTTTTTTTTATTTGTAAACCAGCATCTGCAGTTCCTTGTTTCTACTCCAGCACAACCAGCATCTGCAGTCTATGTATCTCCAAAGTTAGCTGAAAATACATGACCGGTTCTGCCTTTCACTCCTTCCCGACATTGCTAATTTATGGTTTTTTTCAGCAATGTTTTTAGATTCGTTTAGGAGATACGGCGCGGAGACAACACCTGTGGTCAGGATCGAACCCTGGTCCGTGGCGCTGTAAGGCAGCAACTCCTCTACAGCCGCGCCACTGTGCAGCCCTGGTGAGGTGTTGATGGCACAAACAGTGATAAACAGGTATAATCTGTGGTCATCCTGAAAAACCCCGGGCATCCCCTCCATGTAATTCTGGAGAGTCAAAAGAGCACATGGAACAACAACGGCTCCTCTCCCTGCCCTGTAGAACGGAGCGGTTCAGGAGATCTTTCACCCCTGCAGCCATTAGATTTTATAATTCGAACCCTGGGCTGTAGGGAGATGCATTTTTGCATTTTTTAATTTTTAATTGTTAACTAGACCAAGTGCAGACCCGTTGGGTCTGGTCCCCGAACGAGCCGGGCGGCAGCAGCGAAAATGGCCAGCGAAAAAATTAATATGTCGGGGTTTTTGGAGGAGAGCCGGCGCTTGAGCCAGCGTGAGAGAGCCGGCCCGGGGGGGGGGGGGGGGTGGGGGTAAGTGGAGGAAAGGTTGGCGGCAGCTGCGAAAATCGCCAGCGAAAGAATAAAAATGTTGGCGTTTTTGGAGCGGAGTCGGGCGGCAGCAGCCGTTATGGTGGCTGGCCAGCAGGAGGCGACAAAATGAGTGAGGGGTGGGTGGATTTTATTATAAAAATGTGTACATAAAAATGTCTAAATTTAATAAGGAATGTGTTAGGGTATGTAAAAGGGTAATGTCTAGCGAAATGGAAAAAAAACTCGGAGTTTTCGCGTGTGGTTTTGGCGGAGCAAGGAATGAAAGGCCAAATCTGACACCCACAAACAGAGTTTTAATAGTATACTAGACCAAGTGCAGACCCGTTGGGTCTGGTCCCCGAAAGTGCTTCACACCCCGGGGTGTTGTTCCCGAACGTGCTTCAGACCCCGGGGTGAAAATCGGCGAAAAAAAGATGGCGTCGTTTTGGGGAAAAATCGGAGAAAAAAAGATGGCGTCGTTTTCGGAGAAAATCTAGTGGAGGTTGGGGGGGGGGGGGGAGGAAATGGATTTTATTTAAAAAACGTGTACATAAACACGACCAAATTTAATCAGGAGTGGCTATTCGTAAAGATAAATGTCATCTCTTTGGAAATGGTAAAAAACATGGGCCTTTCCGCGCGCTGTGTGGGCCTGGGGCGGTATCAAAGGGGATTTAGTGGCAGACGTAAGTCAGGCGGACACAAGTCAGGCAGCCACAGAGTTTTATATAATAGATAGATAGATAGATAGATTATTGGTCTTTTTAAGTATTTATTGCTCTCAGGTAGTCCACGTTGTATTTTATGTATTTTCTGTCTGCGTTCGTTTTGAATGTGTGGGTATGTTGGTTGGGGGCTTCTGGACATCTGAATTTCCCTGAGGGGATCAATAAAGTATTTATTATTATTATTATTATTATTTTAATCTAATCGCCGCAATACGAGATGTACAGGTTGTTCTGACCCAATGCAATAGATGCACTCCCAAGAAAACTTGCGCTCTAGACAATTGGGGCACTTTCTACGTCGTGCAGCCTTCTGGGTGAAGTACCGCCGCCATTGCCAGCTTGTTTATGATGCAAACTTGAATAATCATACAGCATTGTGGAAATTATAAACCGCCTTGATTGTACTAGGGACCGAGTACAGAATTGTTGCTGTAAGTGCTATTGCTTAAGTCAGGGAGTGTCTGTATTGAAGGACCAACAAGATAAAAGCACACCCATGGGTGCTGTCTGTGCGGAGTTTGTACGCTTTCCCCGTCACCTGCGTGGGTTTTCTCCGCGATATTCAATTTCCTCCCACATTCCAAAGACTTGCAGGTTTGTAGGTCAATTGGCTAGGTATAAATGTAAAATTGTTCCTAGTGTGTGTAGGATAGTGTTAATGTGCGGGGATTGCTGGTCGGCGCGGACTCGGTGGGCTAAAGGGCCTGTATCTCAAAACTAAACTCGACTCTTACTTCCTGACAATTGGGTAAATTTGACAAATCCTTTCATTAATATTGGTTAGCACCGTTCGCTATTTTAAAGGCCATATTTGTCAGATTTAGATTTTAAAAAAGACCAGAAATTACCTCCAAAGAAACTGCAAGGGAGACAAACTGACAATCCCAGTACCCAAGTTAATGTTTAAGAAGGAACTGCAGATGCTGGAAAATCGAAGGTAGACAAAAATGCTGGAGAAACTCAGCGGGTGAGGCAGCATCTATGGAGCGAAGGAAATAGGCAACGTTTCGGGACGAAACGTTGCCTATTTCCTTCGCTCCATAGATGCTGCCTCACCCGCTGAGTTTCTCCAGCATTTTTGTCTACCCAAGTTAATGTAATGTGCAGCAACTGATTAATCTTCTTTCAACTAGTTCAAATTTGCAGAGAACACTAAAAATTACATTAATTTGATGAAGTTACACATATTAACAATTTAAATCACATTTCCTGTCCCCAAAGGGATTCATCTGCATTTGTTAATTAATTAACAGCGCTTCCCAATTTCACAGATGCGCAGCCCACAGTCTACCATTTTGTATTGTCGTAAGATCACCTCCATTTTAAGTCATTCAAGTTATATCACACTAAAGCAAAATAGCCATTCAGCCTCATATGTAATTAATAATTGTGCACACGGCCAATGTATGTGTCAACATGATATTATAAACACAATATCGGGCGGCGCGGTGGCGCAGCATTAGAGCTACTGCCTCACAGCGCCAGAGACACGGGTTCCATCCTGACCACGGGTGCTTGTCTGAATGGAGTTTGTACATTCTCCCCGTGACCTGCGTGGGTTTTCTCCGAGATAATCGTTTTCCTCCCACACTCCAAAGACGTACAGGTTTGAAGGTTAATTAGCTTGTCATAAATGTAAAATTGTCGCTAGTGTGTGTAAGGTAGTGTTAATGTGCGGAGATCGCTGGTCGGTGCGGACTCGGTGGGCCGAGGGGCCCATTTTCGCACTGTATCTCTAAACTAAACTGAAAAAAATATAAAGAAGCAGGTAAAATGACGAGGAAAGAATTGCAGATGCTGGTTTAAACCGTAGACAGAAAATGCTGGAGTAACTCAGCGGGACAGGCAGCATCACTGGAGAGAAGGAACGGGTGATGTTTCGGGTCGAGACCCTTCTTCATGTATGGGAAATTTTTACAGGGATGATTATAGTACTAACAAAGACTTTACCTCAGGTTTTATAGTTAGCAGCACTTGCCATTAGGTGGTGAATCACAGAGCAAGGAAGGCGTTCACGTCCCGACCCTGTTTCCACCAATCGTTCCACCACCACGCACAAGAAGTGAAAGAAGCGACAAGACAGACACTATTGTATGCAGATGCTGAGAAGTGTGTTTAGCTAGGACTTGTTCTGGCAATTGCCCACATCTAAATCCAAGGGCACAGAGGTTGTTGGCAGGTAAGCATTTGTGACACTAGATCAGGCATTGGCAAGGCCTAGGGAAGGATGTGCTGGCATTGGAGAGGGTAGCCAGCACGTGGCCAGATGCAGGTCCGATGCCACCTTCAAATTGGCTGCCGATGGATGAATAAAGGCTAGCAGTGAGTCAGAGTACAGGACTCATCTGAATGGTGTCAGAACTTCAGACCGAGTCTCGACCCGAACCTCACCCATTCCTGGCTTGTTAGCACGCAACAAAAGCTTTTTCATTGTACCTCGGTACACGTGACAATAAACAAAACTAACTAACTGTTTCTCTAAACTAAAAATAACCTAAAATATTTACTCTGAATAATCTAGGCTCAGAATTCCAGTAAGATGGTTAACAGAATGAGCTAACCAGGCAGGCCGTTTAGCACATTGGTCCACAAGTATTCAACTAAACTACATGCTCTCTGGTTATCCATTCAGGAGTTTTGAAACAGAACCATCCCCATAGGTTCTGTTGAAAGTGAAAACTAGAAGGGAAGTTTAAACTTAAAGCGTGGTTTCACTTAAACATGGAAACATAGAAACATAGGTGCAGGAGTAGGCCATTCGGCCCATTCGATATGATCATGGCTGATCATCCAACTCAATATCCTGCACCTGCCTTCTCTCCATACCCCCTGATCCCTTTAGCCACAAGGGCCACATCTAACTCCCTCTTAAATATAGCCAATGAACTGGCCTCAACTACCTTCTGTGGCAGATAATTCCACAGATTCACCACTCTCTGTGTAAAAAATGATTTTCTCATCTCGGTCCTAAAAGACTTCCCTCTTATCCTTAAACTGTGACCCTTAGGTCTGGACTTCCCCAACATCGGGAATAATCTTCCTGCATCTAGCCTGTCCAACCCCTTAAGAATTTTGTAAGTTTCTATAAGATCCCCCCTCAATCTTCTAAATTCTAACGTGTACAAGCCGAGTCTACCCAGTCTTTCTTCATATGAAAGTCCTGCCATCCCAGGAATCAGTCTGGTGAACCTTCTCTGTACTCCATCTATGGCAAGAATGTCTTTCCTCAGATTAGAAGACCAAAACTGTACGCAATACTCCAGGTGTGGTCTCACCAAGACCCTGTACAACTGCAGTAGAACCTCCCTGCTCTTATACTCAAATCCTTTTGCTATGAATGCTAACATACCACTTGCTTTCTTCACTGCCTGCTGCACCTGCATGCCTACTTTCAATGACTGGTGTACCATGACACCCAGGTCTCGTTGCATCTCCCCTTTTCCTAATCGGCCACCATTCAGATAATAGTCTACTTTCCTGTTTTTGCCACCAAAGTGGATAACCTCACATTTATCCACATTATACTGCATCTGCCATGCATTTGCCCACTCACCCAACCTATCCAAGTCACCTTGCAGCCTCCTAGCATCCTCCTCACAGCTAACACTGCCCCCCAGCTCCGTGTCATCTGCAAACTTGGAGATGTTGCATTCAATTCCCTCATCCAGATCATTAATATATATTGTAAATAGCTGGGGTCCCAGCACTGAGCCTTGCGGTACCCCACTAGTCACTGCCTGCCATTCTGAAAAGGACCCGTTTACTCCTACTCTTTGCTTCCTGTCTGCCAGCCAGTTCTCTATCCACATCAATACTGAACCCCCAATACCGTGTGCTTTAAGTTTGCATACTAATCTCTTATGTGGGGACCTTGTCGAAAGCCTTCTGAAAGTCCAGACATAACACATCCACTGGTTCTCCCTTATCCACTCTACTAGTTACATCCTCGAAAAATTCTATAAGATTCGTCAGACAAGATTTACCTTTCATAATCCATGCTGACTTTGTCCAATGAATTCACCACTTTCCAAATGTGCTGCTATCCCATCTTTAATAACTGACTCCAGAATTTTCCCCACCACCGATGTTAGACTAACTGGTCTGTAATTCCCCGTTTTCTCTCTCACTCCCTTTTTAAAAAAGTGGGGTTACATTAGCTACCCTCCAGTCCTCAGGAACTACTCCAGAATCTAAAGAGTTTTGAAAAATTATCACTAATGCATCCACTATTTCTGCAGCTACTTCCTTAAGTACTCTGGGATGCAACTTATCTGGCCCTGGGGATTTATCGGCCTTTAATCCATTCAATTTACCTAGCTGCAGGTTGATTTGAACTCATTATAAAGTTCAAAAGTCCTTTAACTAAGGACTTAATATTCTTACAGAATAAGTTTAAAACCTACAAGCAGACTTAACAAAGTGAGAAATTATTCTTAAAGGTTTTCAATCGCTAATGTTCTAGGAGCAGATTAGGCCATTCGGCCGATGGTCTACTCGCCATTCAATTATGACTGATCTATATTTCTACCTCAACCCCATTCTCCTGCCTTCTCCCCGTAACCACTGACACCCACACTAATCAAGAATCTGTCAATGTCTGCCCAAAAATATCCATTGATGGCCTAAAGAAATTCCTCCTCATCTCCTTTCTAAAGGTACATCCTTTTATTCTGTGGCTCTGGCCTCAGGCCCTAGACTCTCCCACTAGTGGAAACATCCTCTTCACATCCATTCTATCCAGGCCTTTCATTATTCGGTAAGTTTCAATGAGGTCCCCCCTCAGCCTTCTACACTCCAGCGAGTACAGGTCCAGTGCCTTCATATGTTAATCCAATCATTCCTGGGATCATTCTCGTAAACCTCCTCTGGACCCTCACAAGTTGTGGGCCGAAGGGCCTGTTCTTGTGCTGTACTGTTCTATGTTCAAATTCTTCCTCTTTAAGTACACTGGAATGACTTTACTTCTACATTCCAATTGCAATCAGGACAATTAAAATCATTGGAGTGGATTTCAACAATCACTGTTCAGTAGATTTCAACAAATCTTTGCTAAAATTATGCAAGGTATTTAAAAATAGCCTGTGTTTTCAAATCATTGCCAAGTTTCTGCAGTGTCACAGAAACGAAAGTAAAAAGTGAGAAAGTTTGTATTAACAGAGTGTGTGGGTCTCTGATGATATCAGCGGTCTTCTTTCAGGCAATGCTTCCTGTAGATCCCTTCGATGGTGGGGAGGTCAACGCCTCTGATGGACCAGGCAATGCCCACCACTTTCTGCAGCCACCTTAATTCCTGAGTTACCGAACCAAGACTTGATGCAATCAGTCAGTTTGCTCTCTACCGTAAGCAGTAGTTTGAGTATTCGGCAACATGGGGGAATCTCCACAAACTTCTGAGGAAGTAGAGGCGGTGATGAGCTTTGTTTGTGATTGCATCAATATGCTGGGCCCAGGAACAGTTTGAAGCTCTTGACTCTCTTCACCTCCACACCCCCGTCAATGAAGACAGGATCGTGGATCCATAGCTGTTCCTTCTTTAAGTCAACGATCAGCTACTGGTCTCATTTAATGTGTAGGAGGGAACTGCAGGTGCCGGTTTACACCAGACATAAAATGCTGGAGTAACTCAGGCAGCATCTGTGGAGAGAAGGAATGGGTGACGTTCGGCTCGAGACTCGTCTTCAGACTCGGTCTGAAGTTCTGACACCATTCAGATGATTCCTGTACTCTGACTCACTGCTTGCCTCCATTCGTCCAACAACGGTGGCAACATCAGCCAAGGTGAAGGTGGCGTCGGACCTGCGTCTGGCCGCATGGGTATTGAGAGAGGGAGAGGAGAGCGAGGAGAGCGAGCAGACAGCCTGGAGGTGCTCCTGTGCAGATGGTCATCCAGGAAGAAGTGTTGTCACCGATGCACACGGACTGAAGGTAGACACAAAGTGCTGGAGTAACTCAGCGGGTCAGGCAGCATCTCTGGGGGAAAAAAGATGGGAAACGTTTCGGATCGGCACCCTTCTTCAGACTGAAGAACGGTCTCTACCCAAAACGTCACCCATCCTTATTCCCCAGAGATGCCGCCTGACCCGCTGAGTTACTCCAGTACTTTGTGTCTATCTTTGATATCAACCTAAATCTGTAGTTCCTTGTTTCTACATTCACACTGACTGAAGTCTGCCGACCACACGACTGAGTAGAGACTCAATTCCTTGAGTTTGATGATCAGTTTAAAGACCATTGAATACCGTGCTGTAGTCAATGAACAACAGCCTGACAAACATGTTCTTATTGTCCATGGGGGTTGAATGCAGAGTGGAGAGGCAGCGGGATCACAATCCCCAATGATGCATTGTGGTGACAGATGAATTGTAGAGAGTCCTGGTCCTTACAAGACGGTTTGTAAGTGATAGGAGCAGAATTATGCCATTAGGCCCATCAAGTCTACTCCGCCATTCAATCATGGCTGATCTATCTTCCCCACATAACTCCTGACACCTGTACTAATCAAGAATCTAACTCTGCCGTAAAAATATCCATTGACTTGGCCTCCACAGCGTCCTGTTGCAATGAATTCCACAGATTCACTATCCTCTGACGAAAGAAGTCAGGAGTTGATAAGCTTCAGAAACAACCTCTCATATCACTTCATCACAAAGAACGCGGTACCACCGGTCCTTAAGTCATTGCAAAATGTCACTTTGGTCTTCTTGGGACCAGAATTAAGCAGGCGTGGACCGGAACTCAGCAGTGAGGGTTGAGGATGTCCACAAAAACACCAGCCAGTTGGTCCACGCAGGTCTCCAAGTTTTCTCCTACACTCCAAATACATGTAGGATTCTATAAAATCGTAAACTGTCCCAAGTGCATAGGACAGTGCATAAGATGCGACCTTTCTTGTCGTATCCCCCGTCTCCTTCTCCGTCTGCGCTGAGGCCTAATGGCGGAGCTGGCGGCCTCCAACGGGGACCGACCTCAAGGCTCCGGAGGCAGAGCCAGGACTTACTTACCATCGCGAAGCTGGCCGACTTTGGAGCTGTGGCGGCGTTCCAGCGTCCCGACTTCGGGGCTGTGGTGGCAGCGACCCGACTTCGGGGCTGTGGCGGCATTCCAGCGGCCCGACTTCGGGGCTGTGGCGGCGTTCCGGCGGAAGCGACCCGACTTCGGGGCTGTGGCGGCAGCGACCCGACTTCGGGGCTATGGCTGCGTTCCGGCGGCCCGACTTCGGGGGCTGTGGCGGCGGTGACCTGACTTCGGGCTGTGGCGGAGTTCCGGTGGCCCGACTTCAGGGCTGTGGTGGCGGCGACCCGACTTCGGAGCCTCGGAGGATCGGCTGCGGGCCCAGTGGACGATAGTGCAGGAGCTCGCAGGTCACAGGTTGGTGACCTGTTTTCCAGGGCTCCCGCAACAACAACTTCGTCCGCTGGACTGGAGGGCGGCAGCTTCGACCGCCCCAGGCCGCGGAGTTTAAACCGGCCCGTTCGCGGAGCTCGGATTCAGCCGCGGGACTTGCTTACCATCACCCGGCGGGGTCACAACATCGGAGGCCTGGATCGCCTCAGTGCAGAGGGAGAGCAAGGAGGGAAGAGACAAGGACTTTGGGACTTTGCCTTCCATCACAGTGAGGAGGTGCCTGGTGGACTCACTGTGGTGGATGTTAAACTGTGTTGACTGTGTATTTTGTTATTTTATTCTATGTTATGACTGCAGGTTATACCATTTCGTTGTACTGCAAATGTGCAATGACAATAAAGTTGAATCTAATCTAATCTAATAGTGGTGGGTGTACGGGGTGATAGCTGGTCGGTGCGGACTCCGTGGGCGTTTCCACACTGTATCTCTAAACTCTGACCACACTGTCACGGAGTGAACGTACAAACTCCGTACAGACAGCACCTGTAGTCAGGATCGAACCCAGGTCTCCGGCGATGTGAGGCAGTGACTCCAGTGCTGCACCACCCGTCACAGTTGGGGTTCTGGAACTGAGAGACGCTGGATGCAGGAAAAATGTTCCCGGTGTTGGGGGAGTCCAGAATCAGGGATCTCAGTATAAAAATAAGGGGTAGGCCATTTAGGAGTGAGATGGAGAAAAACCTTTTCACCCAGAGTTGTGAATCTGTGGAATTCTCTGCCACAGAAAGCAGTGGAGGCCAATTCACTGAATGTTTTCAAGAGAGATTTAGATTTAGCTCTTAGGGCTAACGGAATCAAGGGATATGGGGAAAAAGCAGGATCGGGGTACTGATTTTGGATGATCAGCCATGATCATATTGAATGCCGGTGCTGGCTCGAAGGGTCTAATGGCCTACTCTGCAACTATTTTCTAAGTCTTTATGAAACCTACGGAGTAGCAGGTAGAACATGCAAACTCCATATAAACAGCAGCTGGCATTGTGAGGTAGTGACTCTACCAGTGTGCACCACTGTGCCGCCCCCAAACCCCCCCCCCCTATTTCCATGATACTATTACATAGACTAGCTTTGAGTTTAAATTCTGTGGCTGCCCTAGTAAGAACTGAACTCATCACCACATCAATGGTCCAAAAGAATAGCTACTAGCTCAGTAAGGTAACACGACTGCAACCTTTCCCAACTCTTTATCAACATTTTACCCAGCACTTTGCTAGGCATCCATTTTTTAATTAGAGTCATACAGCCTGGAGACAGGTGCTGGCTCGAAGGGCCGAATGGTCTATTGTCTATTGTCCTTCGGTCCAACCTGCCCACGCCGACCAACATGCCCCTCTTACACTAGTCCAACCTGCCTGCGTTTGACCCATTACCCTCTAAACATTTCTATCCACATACCTGTTCAAAATGTATTTTTAAACACTGTGATAGTACCTGCCTCAACTACCTCCTCCGGCAGGCTCGCTTCATTGATGGGTCTCGACCCGAAACGTCCACCATTCCTTCTATCCATAGATGCTGCCTATCCGCTGAGTTACTCCACCATTTGTATCTACCTTTTGTCATAAGGTCATAGAATAGTAGGAATTAGGCTCAATCAAGTCTACTCGCCATTCAATCATGGCTGATCTATATCTCACCTCCTAATCCCTTCTCCTGCCTTCTCCCAGAAGTGTAAAAAGGTTGCTCATTTGGGTTCCATTAAATCTCCCCCCCCCCCTCACCCCCCCTTAAACCTAGTCTTCTCTGGTACTTGATGCCACCAACTTGGTAAAAGACGTGCATTTACCCGAGCT
>CM075980.1:2311462-2352868 GCA_038087875.1 Malacoraja senta | reverse complement strand
CACGTCAAGTTGATTGCATTAGTCGAAACAGGGCGGACCATGTGAAGGTTGCAATCTTCCACCCCAGCTGTGTTGCCTTTGGTTTGAAAATGCTAAAGCTGCCTTGCCTAATTAAAGTTGCCTTGCCTAATTAAAGTTGCCTTGCCTAATTAAAGTTACCTTGCCTAATTAAAGTTGCCTTGCCATCAGTTTGAAAATGCTAAAGCTGCCTTGCCTAATTAAAGTTGCACTTGCCTAATTAAAGTTGCCTTGCCTAATTAAAGTTGCCTTGCCTAATTAAAGTTGCCTTGCCTAATTAAAGTTACCGTGCCTAATTAAAGTTGCCTTGCCATTAGTTTGAAAATGCTAAAGCTGCCTTGCCTAATTAAAGTTGCCTTGCCTAATTAATGTTGCCTTGCTTTTGGTTTGAAAATGCTAAAGCTGCCTTGCCTAATTAAAGTTGCCTTGCCTAATTAAAGTTGCCTTGCCTAATTAAAGTTGCCTTGCCTTTGGTTTGAAAATGCTAAAGCTGCCTTGCCTAATTAAAGTTGCCTTGCCTAATTAAAGTTGCCTTGCCTAATTAAAGTTACCGTGCCTAATTAAAGTTGCCTTGCCATTAGTTTGAAAATGCTAAAGCTGCCTTGCCTAATTAAAGTTGCCTTGCCTAATTAATGTTGCCTTGCTTTTGGTTTGAAAATGCTAAAGCTGCCTTGCCTAATTAAAGTTGCCTTGCCTAATTAATGTTGCCTTGCCTAATTAAAGTTGCCTTGCCTAATTAAAGTTGCCTTGCCTAATTAAAGTTGCCTTGCCTAATTAAAGTGGCCTTGCCTTTGGTTTGAAAATGCTAAAGCTGCCTTGCCTAATTAAAGTTGCCTTGCCTAATTAAAGTTGCCTTGCCTAATTAAAGTCACCTTGCCTAATTAAAGTTGCCTTGCCTTTAGTTTGAAAATGCTAAAGCTGCCTTGCCTAATTAAAGTTGCCTTGCCTAATTAAAGTTGCCTTGCCTTTGGTTTGAAAATTTAAAGCTGCCTTGCCTCATTAAAGTTGCCTTGCCGAATTTAGCGAAATTAGGCAAGAAACATCACTCCCTGATGAGCTCAATGCGTTTTACGCACGCTTTGATAGGGAGAACACCGATGTGTCGCCTTCCCGAGCTCCCATTCGCTGTGATGGTATTTCAGTCTCAGTCACAGAGGCCGACGTCAGGAAATCCTTCAGGGGTGAACCCTCGAAAAGCGCCTGGACCTGATGGTATACCAGGTCGTGTTCTAAAAACCTGTGCGGACCAACTGGCTGGAGATTTTACGGACATTTTCAACCTCTCACTTCTGAGGTCTGAGGTTCCCACCTGCTTCAAAAGGGCATCAATCATACCAGTGCCCAAGAAGAGCAAGGTGACGTGCCTCAATGACTATCGACCTGTGGCACTAACGCCTGTGGTGATGAAGTGCTTTGAGAGGTTGATCATGGTGCAAATCAACTCCTACCTCGACAAAAACCTGGACCCACTGCAGTTCGCTTACCGCCACAACAGATCAATGGTGGAGGCGATCTCGCTGGCCCTCCACTCCGCTCTGGAGCACTTGGACAATAAAAACTCATATGTCAGGCTGTTATTCATCGATTACAGCTCGGCATTTAAAACAATCATCCCCTCCAAGCTGGTTACCAAACTCACAGAACTGGGCATCTGCGCATCCCTCTGCAATTGGATCCTCGACTTCCTCATTCTCAGACCACAGTCTGTTCGTATTGGTGGAAATGTGTCAGACTTGATAACAATCAGCACGGGAGCACCTCAAGGCTGCGTGCTCAGCCCCCTGCTGTACTCACTCTATACTCATGACTGCGTGGCCGGACATAGTGCGAACTCCATCATCAAGTTCACTGATGACACAACTGTTGTGGGACGTATCACTGATGGGGATGAGTCAGAGTACAGAAGAGAGATCGAGCAACTGTCCATATGGTGCCAGCACAATAACCTGGCCCTCAACACCAGCAAAACCAAGGAACTGTTTGTGGACTTTGGAAGGAGTAGGATGGGGACCCACAGTCCCGTTTATATCAATGGGTCGATGGTTGAAAGGGTCAAGAGCTTTAAATTCCTGGGCGTGCACATCTCTGAAGATCTTTCCTGGTCCGAGAACACTGATGCCATTATTAAGAAAGCACATCAGCGCCTCTACTTCCTGAGAAGATTACGGAGAGTCGGTTTGTCAAGGAGGACTCTCTCTAACTTCTACAGGTGCACAGTAGAGAGCATGCTGACCGGTTGCATCGTGGCTTGGTTCGGCAACTTGAGCGCCCTGGAGAGGAAAAGACTACAAAGTGTAGTAAACATTGCCCAGTCCATCATCGGCTCTGACCTCCCTTCCATGGAGGGGATCTATCGCAGTCGCTGCCTCAAAAAGGCTGGCAGTATCATCAAGGACCCACACCATCCTGGCCACACACTCATCTCCCTGCTACCTTCAGGTAGAAGGTACAGGAGCCTGAAGACTGCAACGACCAGGTTCAGGAATAGCTACTTCCCCACAGCCATTAGGCTATTAAACCTGGCTCGGACAAAGTTATGAACATTAATAGCCCATTATCTGTTATTTGCACTTTATCAGTTTATTTATTCATGTGTCTATATATTTATATAATGATATATGGACACACTGATCTGTTTTGTAGTCAATGCCTTCTATGTTCTGTTGTGCTGAAGCAAAGCAAGAATTTCATTGTCCTATCAGGGATACATGACAATAAACTCACTTGAACTTGAACTTGAACTAATTAAAGTTGCCTTGCCTAATTAAATTTGCCTTGGCTTCTATATAATTAAAAGTCTAATCTTGACCACTTCCTGTTTGCGCTCTATATTGATTTTAGAATAAAGTGCTACCATGTACGGCTGTGATTTTTGGCCATCTTACTCACAATCCCCCTCCGCTCATCAGGTGCCGAGGATTTTTCCCATCGATGAAAAATAAGAGTTATTAGTGTTTAAAAAATGTTGAGATTCTCTCTCTTGTCAATCACGCCATGAAGGCCACGCCCCTTCTGGTGGGAGGGACTATAAAACCCAGAAGTATGGGCGCGGCTCAGTCTCTGCAAGATTAAGAAGGGAGAGGTCACGACGCGCTGTCTTTAGTGGACTTGCACCCCGCTTGAAAGGGTATGAAACTGCTCTTGAATTTGGTGACCTTGCACCCTGCTTGAAATGGAATTTCAAGGAATAGCCGTGTCAACTGCCAACCCACCAGCCGTGAGTGACTGAGCCGCCAGCCCAAGAATCCATTCGGCCTTCAATGTCTATACTAGCCCTCTGGAAACCAGTCCCTTCAGCCCACAACACCCATACTAGCGCTCCAGAAAGCCCCTCCTCCCTCCCCACTGGCCACCAATATTCGAATTGGTGGAGAGGTGGAATATTCCGTTAGGGGACCAGCCCTCTCGTGTGATGCTGGGACCCAACGGAATTTAAAGCTCTTGACCCTTTCAACCATCAGCATATGACAGTCCCACCATCCCGGGAATTAACCTTGTGAACCTACGCTGCACTCCCTCATTAGCAAGAATGTCCTTCCTCAAATTGGGGGACCAAAACTGCACACAATACTCCAGGTGTGGTCTCACTAGGGCCCTGTGCAACTGCAGAAGGACCTCTTTGCTCCTATACTCAACTCCTCTTGTTATAAAGGTCACCATGCCATTCGCTTTCTTCACTGCCTGCTGTACCTGCATGCTTACTTTCATTGACTGATGAACAAGGACCCCCAGATCCCGTTGTACTTCCCATTTTCCCAACTGGACACCATTTAGATAGTAATCTGCCTTCCTGTTTTTGCTACCAAAGTGGATAACCTCACATTTATCCACATTAAACTGCATCTGCCATGCATCTGCCCACTCACCCAACCTGTCCAAGTCACCCTGCATTCTCATGGCATCCTCCTCACAGTTCACACTGCCACCCAGCTTTGTGTCATCTGCAAATTTGCTAATGTTACTTTGAATCCCTTCATCTAAATCATTGATGTAAATTGTAAATAGCTGCGGTCCCAGCACCGACCCTTGCGGTACCCCACTAGTCACTGCCTGCCATTCTGAAAGGGACCCGTTAATCCCTACTCTTTGTTTCCTGTCTGCCAACCAATTTTCTGTCCATGTCACCACTCTACCCCCAATACCATGTGCCTTAATTCTGCCCACTAATCTCCTATGTGGGACCTTATCGAATGCTTTTCTGAAAGTCCAGGTACACTACATCCACTGGCTCTCCCTTGTCCATTTTCCTAGTTACATCCTCAAAAAATTCCAGAAGATTTACACCTTTATACGATCACACCTCAGACTCCTGCGCTCCAAGGAATAAAGTCCCAACTTGCGCAACCTCTCCCTACAGCTCGGCCTCCTGAGTCCTGGCAACGTCCCTGTAAATCTTCTCTACACTCTTTCAAGCTCGATGACATCCTCCCTGCAGCTGGGTGATCAAAACTGAACAGACCATTCCAAATGTGGCCTCACCAGCGAGTTGTAGAACTGTAATGTAACATCCCAACTTCTCCACACAATGTGTGTTGGAAGGAACTGCAGGTACTGGTTTCCACCAGGTGGCGCCACCGTCGTGGCAGCCTCGCCAACAGTCTGTGTGTCCTTTCTACTGTTTTTATTATTTTAAGTACTTTCTAAAAGTTAGTTTCATGTTTCTTGGTTAGTTTATGTGCGGGGTGGGGGGGGGACTTTTTTCCAGTCACTTACCTCCACGGAGATGCGATTTTTCTCCGTGTCACATCTCCGGCCTCTCCTGCGGCCTAACAACGTGGAGTGGTGCGCTCTTTCCTGGAGACCAGCCCGGAGCTTCAAGCCGTGGACTTACCGTCGCGGAGCCTGCGATCCTTTGCCGAGGATCGCCGGTGTTGGAGCTCATAGATACATAGAAACATAGAAAATAGGTGCAGGAGTAGGCCATTCGGCCCTTCGAGCCTGCACCGCCATTCAATATGATCATGGCTGATCATCCAACTCAGTATCCCGTACCTGCCTTCTCTCCATACCCCCTGATCCCTTTAGCCACAAGGGCCACATCTAACTCCCTCTTAAATATAGCCAATGAACTGGCCTCAACTACCCTCTGTGGCAGAGAGTTCCAGAGATTCACCACTCTCTGTGTGAAAAAGTTTTTTCTCATCTCGGTCTTAAAGGATTTCCCCCTTCTCCTTAAGCTGTGACCCCTTGTCCTGGACTTCCCCAACATCGGGAACAATCTTCCTGCATCTAGCCTGTCCAACCCCATAAGAATTTTGTAAGTTTCTATAAGATCCCCTCTCAATCTCCTAAATTCTAGCTAGTATAAGCCAAGTCTATCCAGTCTTTCTTCATATGAAAGTCCTGACATCCCAGGAATCAGTCTGGTGAACCTTCTCTGCACTCCCTCTATGGCAATAATGTCCTTCCTCAGATTTGGAGACCAAAACTGTAAGCAATACTCCAGGTGTGGTCTCACCAAGACCCTGTACAACTGCAGTAGAACCTCCCTGCTCCTATACTCAAATCCTTTTGCTATGAAAGCTAACATACCATTCGCTTTCTTCACTGCCTGCTGCACCTGCATGCCTACTTTCAATGACTGGTGTACCATGACACCCAGGTCTCGCTGCATCTCCCCTTTTCCTAATCGGCCACCATTTAGATAATAGTCTGCTTTCCTGTTTTTGCCACCAAAGTGGATAACCTCACATTTATCCACATTATACTGCATCTGCCAAACATTTGCCCACTCACCCAGCCTATCCAAGTCACCTTGCAGTCTCCTAGCATCCTCCTCACAGCTAACACTGCCCCCCAGCTTAGTGTAATCCGCAAACTTGGAGATGTTGCCTTCAATTCCCTCATCCAGCTCATTAATATCAATTGTAAATAGCTGGGGTCCCAGCACTGAGCCTTGCGGTACCCCACTAGTCACTGCCTGCCATTGTGAAAAGGACCCGTTTACTCCTACTCTTTGCTTCCTGTTTGCCAGCCAGTTCTCTATCCACATCAATACTGAACCCCCAATACCGTGTGCTTTAAGTTTGTATACTAATCTCTTATGTGGGACCTTGTCGAAAGCCTTCTGAAAGTCCAGATACAACACATCCACTGGTTCTCCCCTATCCACTCTACTAGTTACATCCTCGAAAAATTCTATAAGATTCGTCAGACATGATTTACCTTTCATAAATCCATGCTGACTTTGTCCAATGATTTCACCACTTTCCAAATGTGCTGCTATCCCATCTTTAATAACTGACTCTAGCAGTTTCCCCACTACCGATGTTAGACTAACTGGTCTGTAATTCCCTGTTTTCTCTCTCCCTCCCTTCTTAAAAAGTGGGGTTATGTTTGCTACCCTCCAATCCTCAGGAACTACTCCAGAATCTAAAGAGTTTTGAAAAATTATCACTAATGCATCCACTATTTCTGGAGCTACTTCCTTAAGTCCTCTGGGATGCAGCCTATCTGGCCCTGGTGATTTATTGGCCTTTAATCCATTCAATTTACCCAACACCACTTCCCGACTAACCTGGATTTCACTCAGTTCCTCCATCTCCTTTGACCCGCGGTCCCCTGCTATTTCCGGCAGATTATTTATGTCTTCCTTAGTGAAGACGGAACCAAAGTAGTTATTCAATTGGTCCACCATATCCTTGTTCCCCATGATCAATTCACCTGTTTCTGACTGCAAGAGACCTACATTTGTTTTAACTAATCTCTTTCTCTTCACATATCTATAAAAACTTTTGCAGTCAGTTTTTATGTTCCCTGCCAGTTTTCTTTCATAATCTATTTTCCCTTTCCTAATTAAGCCCTTTGTCCTCCTCTGCTGGTCTCTGAATTTCTCCCAGTCCTCTGGTATGCTGCTTTTTCTGGCTAATTTGTACGCATCATCTTTTGCTTTGATACTATCCCTGATTTCCCTTGTTATCCACGGATGCACTACCTTCCCTGATTTATTCTTTTGCCAAACTGGGATGAACAATTTTTGTAGTTCATCCATGCAGTCTTTAAATGCCTTCCATTGCATATCCACCGTCAACCCTTTTAGAACTAATTGCCAGTCAATCTTGGCCAATTCACGTCTCATTCCCTCAAAGTTACCTTTCTTTAAGTTCAGAACCATTGTTTCTGAATTAACAATGTCACTCTCCATCCTAATGAAGAAAACCATATTATGGTCACTTGCCCAAGGGGGCACGCACAACAAGACTGCTAACTAACCCTTCCTCATTACTCAATACCCAGTCTAGAATAGCCTGCTCTCTCATTGGTTCCTCTACATGTTGGTTTAGATAACTATCCCGCATACATTCCAAGAAATCCTCTTCCTCAGCACCCCTGCCAATTTGATTCACCCAATCTATATGTAGATTGAAGTCACCCATTATAACTGTTTTGCCTTTGTTGCACGCATTTCTAATTTCCTGTTTGATGCCATCCCCAACTTCACTACTACTGTTAGGTGGCCTGTACACAACACCCACCAGCGTTTTCTGCCCCATAGTGTTTCGCAGCTCTACCCGTACCGATTCCACATCCTCCAAGCTAATGTCCTTCCTTTCCACTGTGTTAATCTCCTCTCTAACCAGCAACGCTACCCCACCTCCTTTTCCTTTCACTCTATCCCTCCTGAATATTGAATATCCCTGGATGTTCAGCTCCCAGCCTTGGTCACCCTGGAGCCATGTCTCCGTGATCCCAACTATATCATAATCATTAATAGCTATCTGCACGTTCAACTCATCCACGTTATTACGAATGCTCCTTGCATTGAGACACAAAGCCTTCAGGCTTGTTTTTACAACGCTCTTACCCCTTATACAATTATGTTGAAAAGTGGCCCTTTTTGATTTTTGCCCTGGATTTGTCTGCCTGCCACTTTTACTTTTCACCTTGCTACCTATTGCTTCCGCCCCCCTTTTACACCCCTCTGTTTCTCTGCTCACCCATTTAAGAACCCCACCACCTCTTATTCTCTGTTTATTATTGTTTTCTTCTTCCCCCCCTACATGTTGGGTCTGAGTGCTTTCCTTCCCTGCCTCCTGCCTCACACACTGTCTAATAGCATTCTCTATTTGAGTCCCTCCCCCCAACCATTCTAGTTTAAAGTCTCCCCACTAGCCTTTGCAGATCTCCCCGCCAGGATATCGGTCCCCCTCAGGTTCAAGTGCAACCCATCCTTTTTGTACAGGTCGAACCTTCCACAAAAGAGGTCCCAATGATCCAGAAATTTGAATCCCTGCCCTCTGCACCAGTCCTTCAGCCACGCATTTATCCTCCACCTCGCTCCATTCCTACTCTCACTGTCGCGTGGCACAGGCAGTAATCCCGAGATTGTTACCTTTGCTGTCCTTCTCTTAAACTCCCCTCCTAACTCCCTAAATTCTCCTTTCAGGACCTCTTCTCTTTTTTTACCTATGTCATTGGTACCTATATGTACCACGCCCTCGGGCTCCTCTCCCTGCCCTTTCAGGATATCTTGGACACGTTGAGACACATCACAGACCCTGGCACCAGGGAGGCAAACTACCATCCGGGTCTCCCGACTGCGTCCACAGAATCGCCTGTCTGACCCCCTAACTATAGAGTCCCCTATTACTAATGCCCTCCTCTTCTTTTCCTTACCCTTCTGAGCAACAGGACCGGTCTCTGTACCGGAGGCCTGGCCGCTGTCGCTACCCCCAGGTAGGCTGTCCCCCACAACAGTACTCAAACAGGAGTACTTATTGTCAAGGTGTACAGCCACCGGGGTACTCTCTAGTCCCTGCCTGTGCCCCTTGCCTCTCCCAACCGTGACCCACTTGCCTGCCTCCTGTGGTCTTGGAGTGACCACCTCCCTGTAACTCCTCTCAATGACTTCCTCGCTCTCCCTGACCAGACGGAGGTCATCGAGCTGCTGCTCCAGGTTCCTAATACGGTCCCTTAGGAGCCCCATCTCGATGCACCTGGCGCAGGTGTGGACGTCTGTAAGGCTGTCAGATTCCTTGATCTCCCACATCTGACATCCAGAACAACAAACTGCCCTGGCACTCATAGCTCCGACCGCAGGGCCTGTGGACTTTAACACCGTGAAGCCCGCGGTCTCCGGTAAGAAGCGGCCGACTCGGGAGCTCCATGCCGCGGAATGTTCCGATCCGTCCCGACGCCGGAGTTTCGATCATCCCGACGAGAGGGCTAGGACAGAGGACCGTCGGCAGCGGCGAATGCGGAGGGTTCGAGGCCCCGACCACCACGGGTGAAGTAAGGAGGAAGATGACTGAACTTTATTGCATTCCATCACAGTGATTCCACTGTGGTGGATGTTTATGTTAAACTTTATTTTATGTGTATTTTGTGTTCTTTTCACTTAGTATTGCTGTATGGTTACTCAAACTTCACTGTATCTTAGTTGGTTAAGTGACAATAAACGCAAACTTGAACTTGAAACCAAAGAAGGACACAAAAGGCTGGAGTAACTCAGCGGGACAGGCAGCATCTCTGGAGAAAAGGAATAGGTGACGTTTCGGATCAAGACCCTTCTTCAGTCTGACTGATGAAAGTCAACGTACCAGAAACCGTCTTGACCACCCTATCTATCTGTGAAGGTAGATATAAATGCTGAAGAAACTCAGCGGGTGAGGCAGCATCTATGGAGCGAAGGAATAGGTGACGTTTCGGGTCGAGACCCTTCTTCCGTCTTCAGACCCGAAACGTCACCTATTTCCTTCACTCCATAGATGCTGCCTCACCCGCTGAGTTTCTTTTTTTTAAAATATATATTTTTATTAGAAGCATGTGTACAAATAATAGTAAGCGACAATTTAATTACAGATTTCTTACATAGCTTCAGGTTTTTTTTAAAGAATAAAGATAAAGGGAGAAAAAGATGAGAGAAAGTAATAGAGAGAGAAGAAGAAGAGAGAAAAAAGGGAGACGCAGAAGGAAACTACCAATGACAAGATTATGGAGATAGATCTGGGAAATGTTGAGTGCAACTATTCATCCCGTCCCAAACCCCGGGGTCAACCCTGATTCTGTGTTAAACCAGTTTACCTTTTCAAATATTCAATAAATGGAGACCATATTCTAACAAAAAGTTCTGGTTTGTCAATTAAGACAAGTCTTATTTTTTCCAAATGCAAGGTCTCAGTCATTTCCGTAACCCACATTTTAATTATAACCATATAACCATATAACAATTACAGCACGGAAACAGGCCATCTCGACCCTTCTAGTCCGTGCCGAACACGTATTCTCCCCTAGTCCCATCTACCTGCGCTCAGACCATAACCCTCCATTCCTTTCCCGTCCATATAACTATCCAATTTATTTTTAAATGATAAAAACGAACCTGCCTCCACCACCTTCACTGGAAGCTCATTCCACACAGCCACCACTCTCTGAGTAAAGAAGTTCCCCTCATGTTACCCCTAAACTTCTGTCCCTTAAGTCTCAAGTCATGTCCCCTTGTTTGAATCTTCCCTACTCTCAGTGGGAAAAGCTTATCCACGTCAACTCTGTCTATCCCTCTCATCATTTTAAAGACCTCTATCAAGTCCCCCCTTAACCTTCTGCGCTCCAAAGAATAAAGCCCTAACTTGTTCAACCTTTCTCTGTAACTTAGTTGCTGAAACCCAGGCAACATTCTAGTAAATCTCCTCTGTACTCTCTCTATTTTGTTGACATCCTTCCTATAATTAGGCGACCAAAATTGTACACCATACTCCAGAATTGGCCTCACCAATGCCTTGTACAATTTTAACATTACATCCCAACTTCTATACTCAATGCTCTGATTTATAAAAGCCAGCACACCAAAAGCTTTCTTTACCACCCTATCTACACGAGATTCCACTTTCAGGGAACTGTGCACAGTTATTCCAAGATCCCTCTGTTCACCTGCATTCTTCAATTCCCTACCATTTACCATGTACGTCCTATTTTGATTTGTCCTGCCAAGATGTAGCACCTCACACTTATCAGCATTAAACTCCATCTGCCATCTTTCAGCCCACTCTTCCAACCGGCATAAATCTCTCTGTAGACTTTGAAAAATCTACTTCATTATCCACAGCCCCACCTATCTTAGTATCATCTGCATACTTACTAATCCAATTTACCACACCATCATCCAGATCATTGATGTACATGACAAACAACAGTGGACCCAACACAGATCCCTGTGGCACCCCACTAGTCACTGGCCTCCAACCTGACAAACAACCATCCACCATTACTCTCTGGCATCTCCCATTCAGCCACTGTTGAATCCATCTTGCTACTCCACCATTAATACCCAACCATTGAACCTTCTTAACCAACCTTCCGTGAGGAACCTTGTCAAAGGCCTTACTGAAGTCCATATATACAACATCCACGGCTTTACCCTCATCAATTTCCCGAGTAACCTCTTCAAAAAATTCAAGAAGATTAGTCAAACATGACCTTCCAGGCACAAATCCATGTTGACTGTTCCTAATCAGCCCCTGTTTATCCAGATGCTTATATATATTATCTCTAAGTATCCTTTCCATTAATTTGCCCACCACTGACGTCAAACTAACAGATCTATAATTGCTAGGTTTACTCTTAGAACCCTTTTTAAACAATGGAACAACATGCGCAGTACGCCAATCCTCCGGCACTCTTGCTGTTTCCAATGACATTTGAAATATTTCTGTCATAGCCCCTGCTATTTCTACACTAACTTCCCTCAATGTCCTAGGGAATATCCTGTCCGGACCTGGAGACTTATCCACTTTTATATTTCTCAAAAGTGTCAGTACTTCCTCTTCTTTGAATCTCATAGTTTCCATAGCTACTCTACTTGTTTCCCTTACCTCACATAATTCAATATCCTTCTCCTTGGTGAATACCGAAGAAAAGAAATTGTTCAATTTCTCCCCCATCTCTTTTGGCTCTGCAGATAGCTGTCCACTCTGACTCTCTAATGGACCAATTTTATCCCTCGTTATCCTTTTGCTATTAATATAGCTGTAGAAACCCTTTGGATTTACTTTCACCTTACTTGCCAAAGCAACCTCATATCTTCTTTTAGCTTTTCTAATTTCTTTCTTAAGACACTTTTTACATTTTTTATACTCCTCAAGCACCTCATTTACTCCATGCTGCCTATAATTATTGTAGATCTCTCTCTTTTTCCGAACTAAGTGTCCAATTTCCCTTGAAAACCATGGCTCTTTCCAATTCTTACTATTTCCTTTCAACCGAACAGGGACATAAAGATTCTGTACTCTTAAAATTTCACCTTTAAATGTCCTCCATTTCTCTTCCACATCTTTCCCATAAAACAACATGTCCCAATTTACTCCTTTTAAATCCTTTCGCATCTCCTCAAAGTTAGCCTTTCTCCAATCAAAAATCTCAACCCTAGGTCCAGTTCTGACCCTCTCCATAATTATATTGAAACTAATGGTATTGTGATCACTGGTCCCCAACGCATACCTCTGCCACCTGACCCGTCTCATTTCCTAACAGGAGGTCCAGCACTGCCCCTTCTCTAGTAGGTACTTCTATGTATTGCTGCAAAAAACTATCCTGCACACATTTTACAAACTCCAACCCATCCAGCCCATTTACAGAATGTGTTTCCCAGTCTATGTGTGGAAAATTGAAATCTCCCACAATCACTACCTTGTGCTTACTACTAATATCTGCAATCTCCTTACATATTTGCTCCTCCAATTCTCGCTCCCCATTTGGCGGTCTATAATACACCCCTATGAATGTTGCTACCCCTTTCCCATTTCTCAGTTCCACCCAAATAGCCTCCCTAGAAGAGCCCTCTAATCTATCCTGCCAAAGGACTGCTGTAATATCTTCCCTGATAAGCAATGCAACACCTCCACCTCTTGCCCCTCCAATTCTATCACACCTGAAGCAACGAAATCCTGGAATATTTAGTTTCCAATCACAGCCCTCCTGCAACCATGTTTCACTGATCGCCACAACATCATACTTCCAGGTGTCAATCCAGGCTTTAAGTTCATCCACCTTTCTTACAATGCTCCTAGCATTAAAATATACACATTTAAGAAACCCACCCTCTCTTATTCTCTGTTTATTGTCTTTTTCTTCTCTCTCCCCTACATTTTGGGTCAGAGTGCTTCCATTCTCTGCCTCCTGCCTCACACACTGACTGCTAGCTTTCCCAATTTGAGTCCCTCCCCCCAACCATACTAGTTTAAAGTCTCCCCAGTAGCCTTTGCAAATCTACCCGCCAGGATATTGGTCCCCCTCGAGTTCAAGTGCAACCCATCCTTTCTGTACAGGTTGCACCTTCCCCAAAAGAGGTCCCAATGATCGAGAAACTTGAATCCATACCCACTGCACCAGTCCCTCATCCACTCATTTATCCTCCACCTCGCTCCATTCCTACTCTCACTGTCGCATGGCACAGGCAGTAATCCTGAGATTGTTACCTTTGCAGTCCTTCTCCTTAACTCTCTACCTAACTCCCTAAATTCTTCTTTCAGGACCTCTTCTCTTTTTTTACCTATGTCGTTGGTACCTATATGTACCACAACCTCAGTGGGGGCTGCTGGTTTTTTCCAAAATTTGTGGGGGCTGCTGGTTTTTTCCAAAATTTTCGTATTAATTTTTTCGCAGTTATTAGACTGTAATCAAGAAATTGTCTCTGACTTGTTGTAAAGTTTGTAATATGTTCTGATAATCCTAATATTATTAATTTTGGCTCTGGGTCCAGTTGGATATTGATAACTTCAGAAATAATTAAAAAAATGTCCACCCAGAAATTTTGAGTTTTTATACAAGTTACAAAGGTATGCGTTAAATTGGCTTCTTGAAATTGACATCTGTCACAGAGAGGGGAAATATTTGGAAAAATCCTATTTAATTTTACCTTCGAATAATGTAGTCTGTATAATATTTTGAATTGAATTCAGGAGTGTCTAGCATTTAGCAAGCAGTGATTTATATATTGTAAACTTTCATCCCATGTGTCTTTTATTATGGGTTGAGCCAACTAGTTTTCCCATGCTCGTCTATATGATTCTGAAGACGGGACCTCAGTATCTAAGACGATATTATAGATATAAGATATTAATTTATTTGTGTTGGGATGTCTATTCAAACATTCATCAAGGGTTTCTGGACCCCTAAGTCTGTAGTCTTGCGAAGTAGTTTTACATAGTCTCTAAGTTGCCGATATCTAAAAAAATTATTAGCGTGTAACTCGTATTTCTGCTGTAGTTCCTGAAATGAGAGAGAAATGCCATTTTGGTAAAGGTCTCCCACCGTTTTAATTCCATGGGTTTTCCATTGAACAAATCCTCTATCTAGAACAGATGGTTTAAAAGAAGGGTTATTTGCAATCGGGAGAAAAAGCGATAAATTACCCAATTTTAGAGTGGGTTTTAATTGTTTCCACATACGTACAGCACTATGTATAATCGGATTTCCTCCGTATGTTTTTTTAATTCAAATTAATCGGAGCTAGAAGAATCGAGCCTATTTCAAAAGGTAAGCAGTCCTCCTTCTCCATCTTTAGCCAGTCTGGTTGGTGATCAATGTCATCCAGCCAGAAGGTAATATTTTAAATATTAACTGCCCAGTAATATAATAAAAAGTTTGGTAAAGCTAATCCTCCATTAACTTTGGACTTGCATAAATGTTTTTAATTTATTCTGTGGTTCTTATAGTCCCAGATAAAATTTGTAACAATACCCGCTGAGTTTCTCCAGGATTTTTGTCTACCTTCGATTTTTCCAGCATCTGCAGTTCTTTCTTAAACAATTATCTATCTGTGATATCTCTTTCAGGGAACTATGTACCTGCATTCCTAGATCCCTCTGCTCCACAACACTCCCCAGAGCCCTGCCATTCACCGTAAAGGTCCTGCCTTGGTTTTACTAAGGGTCTCGACCTGAAACGTCACCGATCCATGTTCTCCAGAGATGCAGCCTGACCTGCTGAGTTACTCGAGCACTTTGTGTCCTATTGTCTATTGACTGGCATCTGAACATTTTGACTGCCCCACTGCGAAATGTCCTCAAGGTATGTGTACTTTGAATAGGTTCTCCTCCTCCCAGGAATGAGCCGGTTAACCTATGATAAGCGTTTGTCGGCACTGGGCCTGTACTCACTGGAGTTTAGAAGAATGAGGGGGGGCCTCATTGAAACATACAGAATAGTGAATGGCTTGAATAGAGTGAATGTGGGTGGATGTTGGGAGGATGTTTCCACTAGTGGAAGAGTCCAGGACTAGAGGGCACCTTAGAATTAAAGGACGTTCTTTTAGGAAGGAGATGTGGAGGAATTTCTTTAGTCAGAGGGTGGTGAATCTGTGGAATTCATAACCACTCAAGGCTGTGGAGGCCATGTCAGTGGATATTTTTAAGGCAGAGATAGATAGATTCTTGATTAGTACGGGTGTCAGGGGTTACGGAGAGAAGGCAGGAGAATGGGGTTAGGAGGGAGAGATAGATCAGCCATGATTGAATGGCGGAGTAGACTTGATGGGCCGAATGGCCTAATTCTACTCCAATCACCTCCAGTTTAAATTCCATTTGGAATATTTTGGAGGACCAAGAAACCAAGAAACCAAGACCTTATGACCTCTCTGACGGGGGTTTTATAGACAATAGACAATAGGTGCAGGAGTAGGCCATTCGGCCCTTCAAGCCAGCATCGCCATCGCGCAAGGTATCGACTTCTGTACCGCCGTGAGTTTCATGTACAGTAGCATGTCTTTTGGGGAAATCCATTAACGATACATTGTCAATGAGTTTTGCAGATAAATTTAGTTATTTAGTTATCAGTTTTTAAGAGATACAGCGCGGAAACAGGCCCTTCGGCCCACTGAGTCTGCGCCGAACAGACACACACACACACGCGCACACGCACACGCACACAGACACACCCCTCCCCCCCCCCCAAGCCAATTAACCTACAAACCTGCACGTCTTTGGAGTGTGGGAGGAAACCGAAGATCTCGGAGAAAACCCACGCAGGTCACGGGGAGAACGTACAAACAGCACCTGTGGTCAGGATCGAACCCGGGTCACTGGCGCTGTGAGGCAGCAACTCTACCGCTGCGCCACTGTGCCACCCTAAATGACAGTCTTGCCGTGATCAGAAAGAGAAAGTTTAGATGTGTTTTGGAAATTGCCATTTTGTTTGTCGTTCACTGTAGGGGCTCCGTTGTAAATCTGACTTGCTTCTTAAAAAATATTTCATAAGTTATAGCCAATAGACAATAGGTGCAGGAGTAGGCCATTTGGCCCATCGAGCCATTCAATGTGATCATGGCTGATCATCCCCCATCAGTACCCCGTTCCTGCCTTCTCCCCATATCCCCTGACTCCGCTATCTTTAAGAGCCCTATCTAGCTCTCTCTTGAAAGCATCCAGAGAACCCGCCTCCACCGCCCTCTGAGGCAGAGAATACCTTGCAGTACCTGGCCAAGGTCAAGGCAGGTGTGACTTTTCTGCAGGAGTGCTGGCTGCCTCACCTCCGCTGCTATCGGAGGTGGTTGCGATGGTGGCCCCACGGACTGTCGGTGTGGTCGGGGGGGAAATGACTGTCGCGCTTCCGGCCTGGGGATTTTGCTGCGGGGAGGGAACTTCGCCATCACTGAGGTCAGGGAGGTGGTTGGGGGGCGTCTCCTCGTGCTGGATGTTATGTACTGGATCGTGGCTCTCCGCTCCGGCTGATTAATGTGTATGCCTCACCCGTGCAGAGCGAGCGGCTGGCCGTTCTCCAGCAGCTCCCGGTGCTGCTGGCCACGTCCCGGCAGCTCGTTCTGGCCGGTGACTTCAACTGCATCATTGATGCGGCTGGACGATCCGGCAGTGCCGACAACAAACTGGACAACACGTCCAAATTCCTGATGGAGACGGTAAAAGATGCAAAGCTGCACGACGCCTTCAGCAACCCTGCAGGCGGGTCCATGCCGCAGTTCACCTGGTCGAGATCGGACGGTTCAGCCCGATCCCGGATAGACTTTGTCTTCACGACGAAGGCCGTCACGGTGAGACACACCGACCTCACGCCGGTGTTCTTCTCTGACCACTGCCTCCTTCAGGCTTCCTGTCACCTACAGGAGGACCAGAAGGCAGGCAGGGGGACGTGGAAGTTAAATATGAAGCTGTTGACCCCAGAGAACGTTGAGGAGCTAAAGAGGGACTACGCATGTTGGAGAACGGTGAGGCCTCTCTTTGACTTCCCGACACTCTGGTGGGAAGCATCCAAGGAGAACATTAAGAGGTTCTTCATAGTTAAAGGGGTTCAGAGAGCAAGGGAATTGTGCCAACTCCAGACAGATTTGCAACAGCTGCTCCTTCTGCAGTCGAGTGGGGTGGATGTGAGGGAGGAACTTAGAGAGGTGAAGGACCGGCAAGCTCGGCTCTTTACCTCTGAATCCTCCAAGATCATCTTCCGATCCCGGGTCCGCCATGTGGAGCAGGATGAGACGTGCTCACGTTACTTCTTCCATAAGGTTCACAGGGGGAGCTCTGTGATGAACAGCCTTAGGGAAGAGGACGGCTCGGTAACATCCTTGCAGACGGACATGCTGAGGATCTGCAAATCCTTTTACACGGATTTGTACGACAAAAAGGCCACAGACAGCACCGCCTCCCAGAACTTCCTGTCCTCTACCACGGAGGTCTTGGAGGACAGCAAGCGGGAGAGTCTGGACCAACCACTGACCCTAGAGGAGCCGACTGGCTCCATCCGTTCCTTTGACTCGAGTAAAACTCCCGGAAGCGATGGCTTACCGGCCGAGTTGTATTTGGCTCTGTGGGACTGGGTGGGCCCGGACCTGCTGGAAGTGCACAACGACATGCTTCTAGCCGGCAGCATGGCAGACTCCATGAGGAAGGGCAGCATCACCCTAATCTACAAGCAGAAGGGGGAGATGAAGGACATAAAGAATTGGAGAACCATAACACCATTGAATGTAGATTATAAGATCCTGTCTAAGACCATCGCCAACCGGGTCAAGTCTGCTCTAGGACAGGTGATCCACCTGGACCAAACCTGTGCTGTACCTGGCAGGAAAATCTCAGACAGCCTAGCGCTGCTGAGAGATACCATCGCCTACGTGCAGGACAGACGGGTGGATGCCTGCCTAGTCAGCTTGGACCAGGGGAAGGCCTTCGACAGGATATCGCACACGTACATGAGGGACGTGCTCTCCAAAATGGGTTTTGGGGAGGGAATCCGAAATTGGATCAAACTGCTCTACACCAATATCCGTAGTGCAGTCCAAATCAATGGGTGGGAATCAGACAGTTTCCCTGTAAGGTCTGGAGTCAGGCAGGGGTGCCCTCTCTCTCCTGTCTTGTTTGTCTGCTGTATTGAACCTTTTGCCGTGTCCATCAGGAAGGATGCGAGCATAAGAGGGGTGACATTGCCAGGCAGTGGGGGCATTCAAGTCAAAACCTCCCTGTACATGGACGATGTCGCTGTCTTCTGCTCGGATCCAGGGTCGGTCCGCAGACTGATTAGTATCTGCGACCAGTTTGAGTCGGCCACGGGAGCCAGGGTGAACCGCAGGAAGAGAGAGGCCATGCTCTTTGGCAACTGGCCCGACCAAGCTTCTGTCCCCTTCACCATCAAGCCTGACTTCTTGTTTACCTATTTCAATCAATACCTATATATCTCCCAAAAAAGTTTTTCAAAAAACTGGACTCAGACATTACAAATTTTATATGGGATTACAAATCCCACAGAATACAAAGAACACACCTTAACAAACGAAAAGAGTTGGGGGGTCTAGCGCTCCCTAACTTTATGTATTATAACTGGGCAGTAAATATTAAAAATATGATTCACCTGCTGGACAATTCTGCCCAGCAGGTGGACTGGATTATAATGGAAAAAGGGGATTGCTCCCCGAATAATATAGGAGCGATTATTCTCTCTCCAATAAATTTGAATAATAAAAATTATAATAAAAATCCAATTATATATAGCACTATTAGAACATGGAAGCAAATAAAACAGAATCTAAAATTAAGAAACCTATCTCTCTTAATACCAATAGTCAATAACCCATCGTTTAAACCTTCAATCATAGATAAAGCATTTATACAATGGGAAAGAATGGGAATTAAAACGCTCGAAGATCTGTATGAATTAGAAAAATTACTATCATTCCAACAACTACAACTGAAATATAATTTGAAAAATAATCAATATTTTAAATATATACAAATCTGTGACTATTTGAAAACACACACAAAAGATTATTATAATATGCCTTCCGACTTACTAGATGAAGCAATGAAGACAAAGGCGGAATCAGTTAATTTAATATCATACTTATATAATATCATCTTAAATATAGAAATACCCACAACAGATGGAATTAGAAGAGATTGGGAACAAGATCTAGGTATAAAAATTTCAAAAGAGAGTTGGGATAATCATTTATTACAGGTGCATAAATGCTCGATCAACGTACGACATACGCTTATCCAATTTAAAACATTACATAGATTATATTATTCAAAAACCAAACTAAATAAAATCTTTCCTAACGTCTCATCAATCTGTGATAAATGTATATGTCAAGAAGCTACCATAGCACATTCTTTTGTTTTTTGTACAAAAATCCAAAAATTCTGGTTTGAAATATTTGATATTTTTTCAAAATTAATCAAAATAAAACTGGTACCAAAACCAGAATGGATTATTTTTGGAATATCGGAAGGTATTCCTGAATTAAACGTGTATCAGAAGAATTTACTCAATTATGGGCTAATAATGGGAAAAAAGCTTATACTTAAATTCTGGAAAAATGCGCCCACACCAACAATAAAAATGTGGACATCAAATATGTTGGAAACATTACATCTGGAAGAGATGAGATTCCTCCTAGTAGGCAAAGTAGATCAATTTCAAAAGACGTGGTCTACGTTTTTGGACCTATTACAAGCATGAGGTGCAATAGTAATTTAGAAAAACAAATAAATAAATAAAAGGTATCTGGACCTGGTAATGGGAGGTAAAATAAAAACAGACTTGGTTGGTAGTTCCTTCTCTATGAAGTATGTTATAAGAGTTATAATAGAGCGATTGTTCCTTCTTTCTTTCTCTTTTTTTTTCTAGGGTCTATTTTCTAACTTTACTTCCTTCTCTAACCTCTTCTCTAAGGGGCTTTCTTTTCCCAACACTCTTTTGCACTTCACAACCTTTGCGCACTTTCTTCACTTTTCTTACTTCTTTCTTTTTCTTTCTTAAAGTTTAAAAAAATGAAGCGGTACAAAAAATGTATTAATATATACGTGTTGTACATTACTGTAATCTACCGTACTTCTAAAAAATAAAAAAAATAAAAAATAAAAAAAAAAATAAAAAAAAAAAAAAAAGCCTGACTTCTTGAAGGTGCTGGGGATCTGGTTCGGGGGGGGCTGAGGCGTGTAACAAGAATTGGCTGGAGCGGATAGTCAAGGTGAAGGTGTGGAGGCAACGCTCCCTCTCCATAACGGGGAAAAATTTGGTCATCAGGTGTGAGGTGGTCTTGGGGCTGCTGTACTTGGCACAAGTGTGGCCTGTCCCTCCCTCCTACGCCACAGGGATCACCTGGGCCGTCTTCCAGTTCATCTGGGGGTCGAGGATAGACCGGGTGGGACAGGCCACAATGTACAAGTCAGCAGACAACGGGGGTAAAGGCGTGCCCAACGTCGCCCTCACCCTGATGGCCACCTTTGTGTGTGGCTGCATCAGGCGGAGTGTAGAGCCAAGGCACGTGGGCACCAAGTGTCACTACCTGCTGAGGTTCTACCTGTCCCCGGTGTTGCGAAGGATGGGCCTGGCGCAGATGCCACGCAATGTGCCAGTCAGCTGGACATTGCCGCCCCATCTGTCGTCTGTGGAAAGGTTCTTCCGGAACAACACCTTTGACCACATGTCCATTGGGCATGTGGTCAGCACGGAATGTCCTGCAGGCACTGCAGGGAAAGGACTCGATGGATCCGGTGGCGTGGTTCCCAGAGCAGACTGCCCAGCTTGTCTGGCAAAATGCCTCATCGCCAGAACTCACCAACAAGCACCAAGACCTGGCTCGGCAGGCGGTGAGGGGAGCCCTCCCAGTCAGATCCTTCCTGCACCGTCGGGAACCTCACTACCAGCGCACGCTGCCCTCGGGGCGGCTGCTATGGAGAGGAGACGGTTGCCCACCTCTTTGCAGAGTGTGGATTTGCAAAAAGCGTCTGGAGAAGTACGCAGGGATCCCTGGAACGCTTTATCCCGAACAGCTCCGTCACAGAGGACTCTGTGATTTACGGACTGTTCCCAGGGACACATTCAGAGACTGACATCGAGTGCTGCTGGAAGGTCATCAACTCGGTGAAAGATGCTCTTTGGTCTGCCCGAGCGTTGTTCACCACCCAGCGGAGCGAGATGTCCGTCAGGAATGTTGGCGACTGGCCCGCTGCAGACTGCAGGAGTACGTGCTGAGGGACGCACTGAAGCTCGGTGCAGCCAAGGGGGAGGGCCACAGTCTAGGGTCCTTCCGCTGCTGGACATGGGGGGCACGGTATGGTGGAGACGCCCCTCAAATAAGGGAAGGTATCCCACGCCAGGGGGCCACATGAGTGACATGGGTGGGGACGGAATCTGTGGAATTGGAAAAAAAATGTATTAACTGCATTGAACAATTTGTATAGCCTCCGAAAATGTCGGATGAATTTTTTCGCACGGTTCACGTATTGTATATATTTATTACTTGAATAAAGTCTATTTTGAAATAAAATAAAAAAAATTTAAAAAGTGCGAACTGAGCGGAGGTGTTGGCGGAAGCGATCGCCGAGCCTGCGCTTGGTCTCACCGATGTAGAGCAGCTGACACCTGGAACAGCGGATGCAGTAGATGAGGTTGGAGGAGGTGCAGTTGAACCTCTGCCTCACCTGGAAAGACTGCTTGGCCCTTGGATGGAGTCGAGGGGGGAGGTAAAGCGACAATGGATATCGGGCATTACAATCTGATCTCAACAGAGGACAATAAACTTAAGGGCCTGTCCCACTTACGTGTCCATGGCACGCAAATTTACGTGCCCTCGTGGTCATCGTGTGCCCGCGCGGGGCCGGTCCCATTGAGAAGCGCGGAGGGGTATGGAGTTGTGCGCGACATCGCGCGGGGCTCCGAAATTTTTGTAGCGAACGAAATCTTCGCACGCCAACGGCCTGTCGCGTAACTGACGGCCAAAGTGGACAGGCCCAAGGCCCTGGCGCGGCGCAACGTCTCACCTCCAACAGCAGCAGAAGCAGGCAAACGATGGCCGAACTCGGCCTGGGGCTCACGGCCGTTGCGGTCCGGATCGCCCCCACTTCTACTCCAGAGCGGGGGCCAAGAAAATTAAAGATAGACACAAAATGCTGGAGTAACTCAGCGGGACCGGCAGCGCCTCTGGAGAGAAGCAATGGGTGACGTTTTGGGTCACGACCCTTCTTTTCAGACTGAAGAAGAGTCTCGACCCGAAACATCGTCCATTCCTTCTCTCAGAGATGCTGCCGGTCCCGCTGAGTTTCTCCTGCATTTTGTGTCCATCTTCAAATGACGTCACGCGCTCCAGACGGCTGTGCGGGCGCATGAAATCGCGCGCGACCTTCGTGCCTCCACGCGACCACAAGGTCCTGTAATTAGCATGCTTGGACACGTAAGTGGGACAGGGGCTTAAGTCTTACTAATCAAATACACTCTGCAAATGGTTTAATCTGAAGCCAAAAGCAAGATACTGGAACAGTTCAGCCTCAGTGGGTCATGCAGCATCCGTGGAGGGAAAGGGATCTTTGACGTTTCGTGAAGGAAGGAACTGCAGACGCTGGTTTAAACCGAGGGTGGACACAAAATGCTGGAGTAACTCAGCGAGACAGGCAGCGCCTCTGGAGAGAAGAATGGGTTGACATTTCGGGTCGAGACCCTTCTTCAGACAACGTTTCGGGTCGGGACATTGCATCAGGACTCACTGGACTTTAGAGATACAGGGAGGAACAGGCCCTCGGCCCACTGAGGCCGCGCCAACCAGCGATCGCCCCGTACACTGGCACTATCCTACACACACACTGGAGGAGCCAACATCATCAGAGACCCTCACCATCC
The DNA here is from genome assembly GCA_038087875.1 of Malacoraja senta. NCBI lineage: Eukaryota > Metazoa > Chordata > Chondrichthyes > Rajiformes > Rajidae > Malacoraja > Malacoraja senta. The sequence continues at coordinate 2,329,792 of CM075980.1, read as the reverse complement.
TGGCCACGCTCCCACTTCACCCCTGCCATCGGGAAGAAGATACAGGAGCCTAAAAACTGTAACGTCCAGGTTCAGGAACAGCTACTTCCCTACAGCCAGTTGGCTGTTTTAAATACCACAACCTCAAATAAGTTCTGAACTGCAGAGACCCTGTATTATTATTGCACTATTATTGTTGTTTTTTATACGTACATATGCGTGTGTGTGTGTGTGTGTGTGTACGCATGTGTGTGTGCATGTGTGTGTGTGTGTGTACGTGTGTGTGTGCGTGTGTGTGTGCATGTGTCTGTGTGTGTGTGTGTGTGTGTGTGTGCGTGTGTGTGTGCATGTGTGTGTGTGTGGTGTGTGTCGTGTGTGTGTGTGTACGTGTGTATTGTGTATGTGTGTGTGTGTGTGTGTACGTGTGTGTGTGTGTGTGTGGTATGTGTGTGTGTGTACGTGTGTGTACGTGTGTGTGTGTGTACGTGTGTGTGTGTGCATGTGTGTGTGTGTACGTGTGTGTGTGTGTATGTGTGTGTATGTGTGTACGTGTGTGTGTGTACGTGTGTGTGTACGTGTGTGTGTGTGTGGTGTGTGGGGGTGTACGCGTGTGTGTGTACGTGTGTGTGTGTGTGTACGCATGTGTGTGCGTGTGTGTGTATGCATGTGTGTGTGTACGTGTGTGTGTGTGCGTGTGTGTGTGTGTGTGTGTACGTGTGTGTGTGTACGTGTGTGTGTGTAGTGTGTGTGTACGCGTGTGTGTACGCATGTGTGTGCGTGTATGTGTATGTACATATACATACACTGAACTATTTTTTCTCGTTTATTATATTGGTTACAGTGTACTATGTTTCTATATCCTGTTGTGCTGCAGCAAGTGAGAATGTCATTGTTCTATCTGGGACACATGACAATAAAACAATAGACAATAGACAATAGGTGCAGGAGTAGGCCATTCGGCCCTTCGAGCCAGCACCGCCATTCATTGTGATCATGGCCGATCACCCACAATCAGTACCCCGTTCCTACCTTCTCCCATAATCCCTTGACTCCGCTATCTTTAAGAGCTCTATCTAACTCTCTCTTGAAAGCATCCAGAGAATCGGCCTCCACTGCTTCTGAGGCAGAGAATTCCACAGATTCACAACTCTCTGGGTGAAAAAGTTTTTCCTCATCTCCGTTCTAAATGGCCTACCCTTTATTCTTAAACTGTGGCCCCTGGTTCTGGACTCCCCCAACATCGGGAACATGTTTCCTGCCTCTAGCGTGTCCTTAATAATCTTTATGTTTCAATAATATTCCCTCTCATCCTTCTAAATTCCCAGTGTATACAAGCCCAGCCGCTCCATTCTTTCAACATATGACAGTCCCGCCATCCCGGGAATTAACCTAATGAATCTACGCTGCACTCCTCAATAGCAAGAATGTCCTTCCTCAGATTTGGAGACCAAAAACTGCACACAATACTCCAGGTGTGGTCTCACTAGGGGCCCTATACAACTGCAGAAGGACCTCTTTGCTCCTGTACTCAACTCTCTTGTTATGAAGGCCAACAGCCAAAACGGCACAGAATACTCCAGGTGTGGTCTCACCAGGGCCCTGTACAACTGCAGAAGGACCTCTTTGCTCCTGTACTCAACTCCTCTTGTTATGAAGGCCAACATGCCATTACCTTTCTTCACTGCTAACGGCATGTCGCCACTCTTGACTCTTGATGATACAAGCTAAGTGATCAGAGACGCATCTTTGCATTTCACTGTATCTTGTTGGGCTTTGTGAATTCTTCTGTCTGTTGTGAAGCGTGAAGCATGATTGTAACTGCGATACAAATGTTAGTTGATGGGAGACAGAGTCCGCGCTGACCAGCGATCCACACACACTTTGCACTATCCTATTCATTCTTGGGGGAAATTACAATTTACCAAAGCCAATTAACCTACAAACCTGTACTTTGGATTGCGGGAGGAAACTGAAGATCTTGGAGAAAACCCATGTGGTCACAGGGGAGAACATGCAGACTCTGTACAGAGAGCGCCCGTAGTCAGGATTGAACCCTGGTCTCTGGCGCCGTGAGGCATTAACTCTGCCGTTTTGAACATGTCTCTACAGAATATGGGGAAACAAGGCGCAATACTGGATTGTACAGAAGGGGGCAGGCCGTGGGCTTCATCTGACACATCATTCAAAGATAGCTTCAAGAAAAAAATCTTCAATTTAGTCAAGAGCGTGATATTGTCGTATGTCGCAAAAGCTGAACAATGTCATTGTATGAATATGTATGAATATCGACCTCTAACTTCAAGTTACCTTACTCTCCATCCCTCCCCCTTACAATACAATACAATACAATACAATTTATTTGTCTTTTTGGACAAATTTGTCATTTGGACCCCGTTGAGGTCCAAACGAAATGTCGTTCGTTTCTGCAGCCATACAATACAAAACGAAGAAGACCGAGACACAACACAATTTACACATACATCCATCACAGCGCTGTGATGGAAGGCAAAAAAACTTATCTCTCCACTGCACTCCCCCCCCCCGATGTCAGAGTCAAAGTCAAAGCCCCCGGCGGGCGATGGTGATTATCCCGCGGCCATTAAAGCCACGCGGTTAATGCAAGGTCGCGCACCGGGTCTTGGTGTTAGAGCCCCGGCGCGCGCTCGCAAAGTCCGGCGGCATTCCAAGCCGCGCGGGGGGATAAAGCCCCGCTCCAGGTGCTCTTTAACCCCGCAACTCGGGCGGGAGAAGTCACCGCTGCGGGAAGCCCCGAAAAGCGGTCTCCCACAGGGGACCCGCGGGCTTCCGGTGTTGCCGTCCGCCAGACCCGCGGTTGTAGCCTCCGAATCTCTGGCGGTCGGGTCGCAGCAGCGATTGTTTCCACCACAGCTCCAACCGCTCCGGACTCGGCCAGCCCCGCGACGGTGAGTAGTCCGCAGCTCCGCAACTGGAGCCCCAGGTCGTTCCTGCTGGAGGCCGCTCCACGTTGCCCAGCCCCAACGACAACGGAGACCCGACAAAGAAAAGGTCGGGTCTCCCGTGCAGGGGAAAGATTTTAAAGTCCCCCTCCCCCCACCCCCACCCCCCACCCCCCCACAACACATACCCCGACAAAAAAATAATTAAAAACTACATTAAAACGAGACAAAAATAATAAAAGACAGACGGACTGCAGAGGCCGCTGCTGACGAGAGTCACGCCGCCCACCGAACTGTCTGCGATTACATTTTATCTGTTTGCTTTGTCCTAACAACGATCTATTCTATATTTTCCTTGACCTCCATCCCCTTTGCCTTGTTTTCACGCCTTACACTCCCTTATCTCTGTATCTCCCTCTCGCCTAACTCTCAGTCTGAAGAAGGGTCTCGACCTGAAACGTCACCCAGCACACCGATGCAATTATAAAGAAGGCACATCAGCGACTCTACTTCCTGAGAAGATTACAGAGATTCTGCATTTCGAAGAGGATTCTCCTAAACTTCTACAGGGTGCACGGTAGAGAGCGTTCTGACCGGTTGCATCGCGGCCTGGTTCGGCAACTTGAACGTCCAGTAGTGAAAAAGACTGCAAAAAGTTGTGACCACTGCCCAGTCCATCACCGGCTTTGACCTCCCCACCGTCGAAGGGATCGATCGCAGTCGCTGCCTCAAAAAAGGCAGCCAAAATCATCAAGGACCCACACCATCCTGGCCACACACTTGTTTCACCATTGCCATCAGGAAGAAGGTACAGGAGGCTGAAAACTGTAACGTCCAGGTTCAGGAACAGCTCCTTCCCCACAGCCATCAGGCTGTTAAGCACAACAACGAATAAGCTCTGAGCTCTGAACTGTAAAAGACTATATTATTATTTGTTATTTGCACGATATTCGTTATTTATTGAACTTTTTTCCCATTATATACAATTTAAAAACTTTATTGGCATGATAAAATACATTGTTATATTGCCAAAATATAAAACATGACATACATATTTAAAATGCATCAATATAAATACAAGTATACAGTGCATGGATAGATATGTCCCTGTACATAAACTCGCAATAGACCTATAGCCCTTTATTGATTGCTACACGTTCTTGCAGCTGTAAGCAGTACAACAGAATAGCAAGTTTAGCAATTCAATATTCATTTCTTAGATATTAATTTCATAGATGCTGCTGCACCGCTGAGTTTCTCCAGCATTTTTGTGTACCATTAATTTCTTAGTGTCAGTTAATGTCAATTAGTGTGTGCGTGCATATGTGCATATTGGTCATTCACTGTCTCTCAGGTTATGGCATGCAATGTTTACATATTCACATATTCTGTTGTGCTGCAGCAAGTAACAATTTCATTGTCCCGTCCGGGACATCTGACAATAAAACACTCTTGACTCCTTCTCTCCAGAGATGCTGCCTGCCCCGCTGACCAGGTGGGACTAGTGTGGCTGGGACATGTTTGGCCGGTGTGGGCAAGTTGGGCCGAAGGGCCTGTTTCCACAGTGTACCACTCTGTGACTATTAAGCAGGCGGCTTCGGCCCAACTTGCCCACACCGGCCAACATGTCCCGGCTACATTAGTCCCACCTGGCTGACGAGGGAGAGGTGGAGAGTGGGCTGCCAGCTCCGTCACGCCTGAAATGACAAAGAGCTCACAATCGTCAACCTCTGCAAAGAAGCTGGCTCAGGTTGCCTTGTTAATCATGTAGCGAGTCAGAGCGACCTACTCCAGTCACCACCTGAGCTGACGGCAAACAGGATGCTGACGTACTCTCCAACATCTGTTCTCAGCTGCTTAACACGTTTGACACATTCTGTTGTGCTGCTGCAAGTAAGAATTTCATTGTTCTCTTGGACATATGACAATAAAAAACTATATATCTATATATATATTATATACAGTGTGTGTGTGTGTGTGGGTGTGTATATATATACACACACACACACATATATATATATATATCCACATATGTATGTATATATATATGTATGTATGTATGTATATATATGTATGTGTATATATATATATATATGTGTGTGTGTATATATGTATATATAAATATATGTGTCTGTATATGTGTATGTATATGTGTGTGTATATATATGTATATGCATATGTATGTATATGCATATGTATATATATATATGTATGTATATGTGTATATATGTATATGTATGTATATGTGTGTGTGTATGTGTGTGTGTCATCCCCAGCACTCCCTCCCCCTCCCCTTTGCCCTCTCCTCCTCCCCTCCCTCACTCACTCCCTCTCCTTTCCCCTACCCTCAGTCACTCCCTCCCTCCATAACCCTTCTCCTCTCCCTACCCCCTCCTCTCTCTATCGCCCTCCTCACCCACGCCTCACCTCCCCCATATCCCCACTCTCCCATCTCACCTCCCCCACTCCCCTCCCCTCTCCCTCTATCCCCCCCTCCTCCCCCACTCTCCCTCCTCACCTCCCCCACTTTCCCCTTCCTCTCCCTCCCTACCCCCTCCTCTCCCTCTATCGCCCTGCTCCCCCACTCCTTACTTTCCCTCCCAATCCCACCCCAATGAAAATCGCGATTTTAAAGAAAATGAGATTCTCAATGAAAATCGCGTTTTTTCTTTTAAATAATCTGAACGCAATGTTAGCTGTTAATGAAAATGTAAGAATTTGATTAAACCCGAGTTTTTTTTAAATCGCGATTTTAAAAAAAACGTAAATGAGGTTCGGGATCCCATTGTGACGCGGTTGACGGGCAGGGCAAGTGGAAAAGTGGTTTGAAAAGTGATTTTAGTCAAGTTTTAAATGTCAATAACTTGTAAAATATAACATCAATCTGAACGAAACTTGGCTATCCCTGTCATACCAGGAGGCCTGTCCCTCAACGCAACCCGTTCCCCCAACGCAATATTCCACCACTCACCCGTTCCCCTATATTCCAGCACTTACCCATAGCCCCCAACTGTATTTGGGCGTATCCCCCAGCACTGCTGCCCCCTCCTTTTGCTTCGAGGACTTAAAAAAAAAATACAATTGCCGCCTCCCCCTCCCCCTCCTGTTCAGCTAAAAACCTGTTGGAAGGACTGAGTGTTCCTCGATTGCAACTTTGCTGCAAACTGGGCCAGAAAGGATTTGGATCCCAATAGCTGCTACATTTTTCTAAAACTTGAATTTGTAATTTTCTAAATGTCAATAACTTGTGAAATATAACATTAACCTGAACAAAACTTGACACAAACAACCACAGGACAATGGTGAGTAAGGTGGTGCAAAAAAAATTAGTGCTATCATGTACCATTATGGCGTAGGTCCAGGATGACAATTACAGACAGGCAGACACGCACACACGCATAGAAACAAACAAGATGAGAGTTTTAGTAATATATAGATACTAAACCAAGTGGGGCCCGTTGGGCCCCGTTCCCCCAATGCAATATTGCACCACTCACCCATTCGCCCAATGCAACCCATTTCCCCAACGCAACCGGTCGCGGCAGGGGGGAGGGAGAGGGAGAGGCCTCCCCGTGGGCATGGAGCAGCTGCCCCAAAACCCTGCACTGGCTGGAACCCCAGCCCAGGGCCCGGAGCCGCACTCAGGACCCTGAGCTGTGGTTGGAGACAGTGTGAGGTCCGGGGGATGCTGCTCCGGGCCTGCGGGGAGGCCTCTCTCTCTCCCTCACCCCCCCCCCCCGGCTCCAGACAGCAGCGTCAAAAAGTGACATACTGACTTTCAGTTATTTTAAAATCCCACACTCTCGGGGAGACTTTCAGTTATCCGCAGGAGTGGGAGGGATGAGCCCGGCTCCGGATCCAGTCCGTGTCTGTGTCCAGCATGCTTTTATCGGAGACAGCGACAGCGAGTTTTTTTCATGTAAATGAGATCCCATTGTGATGTCATTATGGGGTGGATGACGGCTCATGGGCAGTTTATGTAAATTAGATCCCATTGTGATGTCATAGCTGCAACTGTCACTGCAACTTCAAGTCGTTTTTCTCAAAGTGGGGGTTTTGTAAAGTTGAAAATGTGAATAACTTGTAAAATATAACACCATTCTGAACGGAACTTGGTAAAAACACACCACAGGACAACGTTGAGTACGGTGATCCAAAAAATTGTAGCGCTATCGTGTACCATTTTGGCGTAGTTCCGGGAACACATGGGCACGCACGCACATAGACAGAATCACAAACAAGAAGAGAAATTTAGTAATATACTAGACCAAGTGGGACCAGTTGGGTCGCTATCACATGGGAGGCCTGGTCCCCCAATGCAACCCGTTCCCCCAACGCAATATTCCACCACTCACCCATAGCCCCCACGGGAGGCCTGGTCCCCCAACGCAACCTTTTCCCTGAAGCAATATTTCACCACGCACCAGTTCCCCCAATGCAACCCGTTCCCCCAACGCAATAGGCTGTTGCAGTTCATAGTCTGTTTGTTGGCGAATTTAATAGCCTGATGGCTGTGGGGAAGTAGCTGTTCCTGAACCTGGATATAACAGATTTCAGGCTCCTGTACCGTCTACCTGATGGTAGCGGAGAGATGAGTGCGTGACCAGGATGGTGTGGGTCCTTGATGATGTTGGCCGCCTTCTTGAGGCAGCGACTGCGATAGATCCCTTCGATGGTGGGGAGGTCACAACCGATGATGGACTGGGCAGTGGTCACAACTTTCTGCATCCTTTTCCGCTCCTGGACGCTCAAGTTGCCGAACCAAGCCACGATGCAACCGGTCAGCATGCTCTCTACTGTGCACCTGTAGAAGTTCGCGAGAGTCCTCTTTGACAAACCGACTCTCCGTAGTCTTCTCCTCCACTCCACCAACTATCAGAGGCCGTGACCTCTGTTGGTCCGGCAAAAACGGATAATCCGGAGAAACTCTGAAACCAAGGGTGGCGAATAACAGTGTTACAGCCACAGAAAATGTGGAGATTATAACAAAGGTCAAGAGTCGAAAGGAGGTAGTTCACAAGGCCATAAGTCCGCTTTGACATACCGACTCTCTGTAGTCTTCTCGGAAGTAGAGGCGCTGATGTGCTTTCGTTATAATTGCATCAGTGTGCTGGGACCAGGAGAGATCTCCAGAAATGTGCACGCCCAGGAATTTGAAGTTCTTGACCCTTTCCACCATCGTCCCCGTGGGGGCTATGGGTGAGTGGTGGAATATTGCGTTGGGGGAACGGGTTGCATTGGGGGACCAGGCCTCCCATGTGATAGCAGTGGGCTTTAAAAAAAATTCCAATTGCACTTGCCCTGCATGTTGCAAATGCAATTCACCTTCCCGCCGCTGTGAGGTGAAAAGTTCAGAGTGTTCCTGTGTTGCAACATTGTATCAAAACGTGTTGGAAGCTGGCAGGAATGATTTTAACAGTAAAAATCTTGTGAAAGTTGCCATTTTTAAAGCTTAAATCGCGAATAACGTGAAATATAGGCTGAAATCTTCAGTGAAGCTGATCACTGCTAGCCGAGCCATTGTAACATCATCAGTTGAAGCTGGTCATTTTAAATTCAAAGTCTTTTGATGTTTTAAAACTTTAATCAGTAATGAGTCGAGAATAAGTCGAGAAATAAAGCATAAAATGTTCACATAAGGTGATCCCGGCCATGAGGGGAACTATGTCAATCGGAATATGCAAAAATGCTATCGTTACCGCATAGTGTTCTTGCGAAGATGTAAAGACAACCACATATACACACACAAACACACATATACACACGTACAAGATCAGACTTTTATTAAGTACTAGACGAAGTGGGACCCGTTGGGTCCCAGGTTCACTCGGGAGGGCTAGTCCCCAACGCAATATTCCACCTCTCCACCAATTCCAATATTGGTGGCAGTGAGGTCAAGTAAAGTCAAGCACAGTGAGTGCATGGGCCAACAATCCATTTCAAGTCTAGTCAATCCACTTCAAGTCAAGTCAAGTCAAGTCAATCCACCAAGTCAAGACAACCCACTTCAAGTCAAGTCAATCCACTTCAAGTCAAGTCAATCCATTTCAAGCACAGGGCAGGCCAAACAACTCATGGCATTGTCATTTCATTTCCAATTTTGCATTGCAGTTTCAAGCACGGGCAGGGGCAGCAGGCCAAACAACTCATTGCATTGTCACTTCATTTCCAATTTTGCATTGCAGTTTCAAGCACAGGCAGGGGCAGCAGGCCAACAACTCATTGCATTGTCATTAAGGGCTAACAAATCATTTATTGCAAGTACATTGCAGACTCACAGTTCAGCTGATTCACAGCTTAGAATCACAGTCGTGCACTCTCTCTCACGATCTTCCAAAGTGACTGACAGTCCAGGCATCCGGGGTTTTATAGTCCTGTCCCCCCGGAAGGGGCGTTACCTTCATCGTGGTGATTGACAGGCGAGAGGACCAATCAGCTGATCTCAAGGTTTTTTAAACTCTCATAACATTTTTATTTTTCATAGATCGGAAAACTCCTCGGGGCTGCCTCAGCGGAGGAGGACTGTGAGTAAGATGGCCAAAAATCATAGCGATATAGGGTAGCGTTTTTTCTAAAATCAATATACAGTGCAGACAGGAAGTGGTCAAGATGAGACTTTTAGTTATATAGATATGATGAGATATAGATAGGTAGATAGATAGATAGATAGATAGATAGATAGACAGACAGACAGACAGACAGACAGACAGACAGGCAGGCAGGCAGGCAGGCAGCAGGCAGGCAGGCAGGCAGACAGACAGACAGACAGACAGACAGACAGACAGACAGACAGACAGACAGACAGACAGACAGACAGACAGACAGACAGACAGACAGACAGACAGACAGACAGACAGACAGACAGACAGACAGACAGACAGACAGACAGACAGATAGATAGATAGATAGATAGATAGATAGATAGATGTATATATATGTGCATGTGAGTGTGTATACATATGTGTATCCTCCTGCGTTCTAACATAGATAGCTGGATAGATACATTGGTGTCACAAGTGCCATGAAGGTTTAGTGAAATTCTTTGTTTTTATTGCATACACAGTAAACAAGCATGTCGCCACAAGGCACGGAGAAAGTTACAGAAGCACCGTGAAATATTGTTGGGCCCTTACACACTGAACTTTTTTCTATCATAATCGCTGCCATTTAGCCGACTGCTGAGAACAGATGTTGGAGAGTACGTCAGCATCCTGTTTGCCGTCAGCTCAGGTGGTGACTGCAGTAGGTCGCTCTGACTCGCTACATGATTAACAAGGCAACCTGAGCCAGCTACTTTGCAGAGGTTGACAATTGTGGGCTCTTTGTCATTTCAGATGTAATAGAGCTTATATATATATCTATATATATGTATAAGGAGGAACTGCAGATGCTGGTTTAAATCGAAGATAGACACACAAAAAGCGATCTCAGGCAGCATCTCAGACTGAAGAAGGGTCTCAACCCGAAACGTCACCCATTCCTTCTCTCCAGAGATGCTGCCTGAGTTACTCTAGCTTCTTGTGTCTATATATATATATATATATAGTGAGTCAGCAGCATCTCTGGAGAAAAGGGAATAGGTGACGCTTCGGGTTGAGACCCTTCTTCAGACTGAGAGTCAGGGAAACGAGAGATATAGGCGGTGATGTAGAGAGATATGGAACAAATGAATGAAAGATATGCAAAAAAGTAATGATGATAAAGGAATCAGGCCATTGTGGGCTGTGGGTGAGGTGAAAACGAGGTACAGACAATGAGACTCAACAAGACAACTTTGAAGCTGGTACGTTAACTAGGGTGGGGAACAAATGCAGCCTAGGCAGTCCGATAGAGCTGCATCGTGAAGATTATCCCTCTGTCTCCATAGATGCGACCAGACCTGCTTCAGACTCCAGCATGTGCAGTCTCTTGTGTGGCTCTGTGACTCCAATTGGGATTCCTGACCCCCCAATCTTTGTCGGCACTGGGCCGGTAATCACTGGAGTTTAGAAGGATGAGGGCGGGGGAGCCTCATTGAAACGTACAGAGTAGTGAAAGGCCTGGATACAGTGGATGTGGAGAGGATGTTTCCACTAGTGGGGGAGTCCAGGACTAGAGGGCACAGCCCTCAGAATTAAAGGACGTTCCTCTAGGAAGGAGATGAGGAGGAATTTCTTTAGTCAGAGGGTGGTGAATCTGTTGAATTATTTGCCACAGAAGGATGTGGAAGCCAAGTGAGTGGATGTTGTTAAGGCAGAGATAGATAGATTCTTGATTAATGCGGGTGCCAGGAGTTATGGAGGGAAGGCAGGAGAATGGGGTTAGGAGGGAGAGATAGATCAGCCATGATTAAATGGCATAGACATGATGGCCTAATTCTGCTCCACTTATGCCTTGTGAACTACCTCCTTTCGACTCTTGACCTTTGTTATAATCTCCACATTTTCTGTGGCTGTAACACTGTTATTCGCCACCCTTGGTTTCAGAGTTTCTCCGGGTTATCCATTTTGCCTGACCAACAGAGGTCACGGCCTCTGATAGTTGGTGGAGTGGAGGAGAAGACTAAGGAGAGTCGGTTTGTCAAGGAGGACTCTCGCGAACTTCTGCAGGTGCACAGTAGAGAGCATGCTGACCGGTTGCATCGTGGCTTGGTTCGGCAACTTGAGCGTTCCGGAGCGGAAAAGGCTGCAGAAAGTTGTGACCACTGCCCAGTCCATCATCGGCTCTGACCTCCCTTCCATCGAGGGGATCCATCGCAGTCGCTGCCTCAAAAAGGCTGCCAGCATCATCAAGGACCCACACCATCCTGGCCACCAGGTATCAGGTAGAAGGTGCAGGAGGCTGAAATCTGGTACATGCAGGTTCAGGAATAGCTACTTCCCCACGGCCATCAGACTATTAAACTCAACTCAAACAAACTCTGAACTATAACAGCCTATTACACTTTATCTGTTTATTTATGTGTATATATATGGTCCATGGTATATAGACGCACTGAACTGTTCTGTATTTATGCTTACAATATTCTGTTGTGCTGAAGCAAAGCAAGAATTTCATTGTCCTATCTGGGACACATGACAATAAACTCTCTTGACTTCTCTTGACTTGGTTTGGGAAGCTCTTTAAGGATAGAGAGCCGCGCGAAGGCGCAGCGGTAGAGTTGCTGCCTCACAGCGCCAGGGACCTGGGTTCGATCCCGACCACAGGTGCTGTCATTACGGAGTTTGCACGTTCTCCCCGTGACCTGCGTGGGTTTTCTCCGGATGCTCCAGTTTCCCCCCCACACTCCAAAGACGTGCAGGTTTGTAGGTTAATTGGCTTGGTGTTTGTGTAAAATTGTCCCTGGTGTGTGTAGGGTGGTGTTAGCGTGCGGAGATCGCTGGTCGGCATGGACTCGGTGGGCCGAAGGGCCTGTTTCGACCTTCTAGCTATACAGACAGTGAAACTCAATAGGACGACACTGAAGCTGGCACGACAACTAGGGTGGGGGAGGGACGGAGAGAGAGAGAGAGAGAGGGGATGCGTTGGAGAAATCAATAATCATATGTTCCACCGTGCCACCACAGGTACCACTGAGGTAGCTGAGACACATTTTGAATGAATACGTTTATGGGCCAAGTATTCACATACAAGGAATTTGCCTTGGTGCTCCGCCCACAAGTGACAACATGACATACAGTGACAGTTTTATGCCCCATCTACACTCATCCCACCTCCCTGCATTTGGCCCATATCCTTCTAAACCTGTCCTATCCATGTACCTGTCTAAATGTTTTTTAATCATCGCGATAGTCCCAGCCTCAACTACCTCCTCTGGCAGCTCGTTCCACTCACCCACCACCCTTTGTGTGAAAAAGGTGCCGGATTCAGTGGGGCAAAGGGCCTGGCTTCCACAATGTATCCCTAAACTAAACAAAATTAAACAATTGAGTCACTCGAGCTTTTTTTGTGTCTATCTGTTGTCTGACCCGCCGAGTTACTCCAGCGTTTTGTGTCTATCTTCGAGATCACTTGTAGTTGCCAAAAGAACCCACTAGATGTCTGGGAAACTCGTGCAGAGCGACCAAGTGGCAGGTTTCTCTCAGCTCTGATCCCAAACGGCCTCTTCTTGGTTTAAAGTCAAAAATAGACGCAAAAAGCTGGAGTAACTCAGCGGGAAAGGCCGCGTCTCTGGAGAGAAGGAATGGGTGACGTTTCGGGTCGAGACCCTTCTTCAGGCTGGTTAGGGAGAAGGGAAACGAGAGATACAGGCGATGATGTAGAGAGATAAAGAACAACGAATGGAAGATATGCAAAAAAGTAACGATGGCAAAGGAAACAGGGGACATTGTCAGCCGTTTGTTGGGTGAGAACGAGAAGCTGGTGCGACTTGGGTGGGGGAGGGATGGAGAGAGAGAGGGAATGCCGGGGTTACCTGAAGTGAGAGAAATCAGTATTCATACCACTGGGGTGTAAGCTGCCCAAGCGAAATATGAGATGCTGTTCCTCCAATTTGCGTTTAGCCTCACTCCGACAATGGAGGAGGCCAAAGTCAACTAGCTTGCCTGGTTACTCTAGAATTTCATATTGCGTGTGGCCAACTGAGTTACTCCAGTATTTTGTGTCCCTCATATTTCGCTTGGGCAGCTTACACCCCAGCGGTATGAATATTGACTTCTCTAACTTCAAGTAATAACATTCTCTCCATCCCTCCCCCTTCCCAGTTTTCCCACCAGATAAATGTCTCCCTGATTACATGTTATCTCTGTTCACTTCGTTGTCACCTTCTCCCAGCTAACGATGATCGATTCTGCATCTCCCTTGATCCCCATCCCCTTTGATGTCTCATGTTCACACCTCACCCTTCCTTATCTCTGTGTCTCCCCTTCCCCTGACTGTCACTGAAGAAGGGTCTCGACCCGAAAAAGTCACCCATTCCTTCTCTCCAGAGTTGCTGCCTGTCCCGCTGAGTTGCTCCAGCATTTCGTGTCTATCTTCGGTGTAAACCAGCATCTGCAGTTCCTTCCTACACAGCTTGTCTAGCCTGGGACCCAGTCAAAGCAGGTCATGACTGGGCTTGTATTCACTGGAATTTAGAAGGATGAGAGGGAATCATAGGAACACATAAAATTCTTAAGGGATCAGACAGGCTAGATGCAGGAAAATGTTTCCCCATGTTGGGGGAGTCCAGAGCCAGGGGTCACAATTTAAGAATAAGGGGTAGGCCATTTAGGACTGAGATGAGGAAAAACTTTTTCACCCAGAGAGTTGTGAATCTGTGGAATTCCCTGCCACAGAAGGCAGTGGAGGCCGATTCACTGGGTGTTTTCAAGAGAGAGTTAGATTTAGCTCTTAGGGCTAACGGAATCAAGGGATATGGGGAGAAAGCAGGAACGGGGAACTGATTGTGGATGATCAGCCATGATCATATTGTATGGAGGTGCTGGCTCGAAGGGCCGAATGGCCTACTCCTGCACCTATTTTCAATGTTTCTATGACTCACAACAAATGGCAGCGTTGTTGTTGGAATCTCTGATCAAGCTTTGGCCTTTTCCACTCCCAATTCTGACGTTGCAATTTTTAACCATAAAGGTGTTTGAATTTCACGGGGACATTTTCAAGTCCCGTTGAATTAAAAGTGATCTTATGGAGGTGTACAACATCTTGGGAGGAATAGATCGGATAGACTCTTGCCCAGAGTAGGGGAATCAAGAACCAGAGGGCACAGGTTTAAAGTGAGGGGCGAAAGATTTTATAGGAATCTGAGTTTAATTTAGAGATACAGCGCGGAAACAGGCCCTTCTGCCCACCGAGTCTGCGCCGACCAGCGATCCCTGCACACTAACACTATCCTACACACACTACATTTACATTTACACCAAGCCAGTTTACCTACAGTCCTGCACGTCTTTGGAGTGCGGGAGGAAACCGAAGATCTCGGAGAAAACCCACGCAGGTCACGGGGAGAACGCACAAACTCCGTACAGACAGCACCCGTAGTCGGGATCGACTCAGGTCTCTGGCGCTACAAGCGCTGTAAAGCAGCAACTCTACCGCTGCGCCACCGTGTCACCACAGGTCCCACTGAGGTAGTTGAGGCAGGTATTATTGTAACGTTGAAGAAGGAATGAGACAGGTACATAGATAGAAGGTAGACACAAAAAGCTGGAGTAACTCAGCGGGACAGGCAGCATCTCCGGAGAGAAGGAATGGGTGACCTTTCGGCTCGAGACCCTTCGTCAGACTGAGTGTCAGGAGTGGAGGGAGGCACGGAGATAAGGAAGGGTAAGGTGTGAAAACAACAGATCAAAGCAGACGACGGTAAGGAAATGTAGAATGGGGTCATTGTTGGCTGAGGGGAATGTGACCAAGGAGGCATAAATGGAGGGACATGGGCCAAACGGGGGCCGGTGGGACTAATGTAGATGGGGCATGTTGGGCAAGTTGGGCCGAAGGGCCTGTTTCCACACCATGTGACTCTACGACGGTTATATTATCATCAGCGCACGTCAGGCTTGTCGCTCAAATCGATCTGACTTAAATGGGGGGGGGGGAGTTTGCTTTTGGAGGTGCATGCGGACATTTCACAGTGCCATTACAACTTACAATAAATGACACAGCTTGCAAATACCAGGAAATAAATAACCCTTTTTTTTGTTTTAAAGAAAAAGAGAGAAATAAATAGTTGTTGCAGGAGTGTTCCTGCAATTAAAAAAAAGAAAGGTCAAAAGAGAATGGAGCGGCTGGGCTTGTACACTCTGGAATTTAGAAGGATGAGCGGGGATATTATTGAAACATATAAGATTGTCAAAAGCTTGGACACGCTAGAGGCAGGAAACATGTTCCCAATGTTGGGGAGTCGATAACCAGGGGCCACAGTTTAAGAATAAGGGCTAGGCCATTTAGAACAGAGACGAGGAAACACTTTTTCACACAGAGAGTTGTGAGTGTGGAATTCTCTGCCTCAGAGGGCGGTGGAGGCCGGTTCTCTGGATACTTTCAAGAGAGAGATAGATAGGGCTCTTAAAGATAGCGGAGTCAGGGGATATGGGGAGGACAGGAACGGGGTACTGATTGGGGATGATCAGCTATGATCACATTGAATGGCGGTGCTGGCTCGAAGGGCCGAATGTCCTACTCCTGCACCTATTGTCTGTTGTTTAAGACTGCTTATCCCAAATAAAGGTGAGTGTTGATGCCACGTAACAGACCGTGTCCATTACCTATAGACCAGGGGTTCCCAACCTGTTTCGTCACGTTTACCCCTGGCAACTTTAATAACACACCAGACCAAGTGCAGACCCGTTGGGTCTGTTCCCGCAACGCGCGGTTGCAAGGGGAGGGGGCAGCCTGATGTCATCGCGCAACGCCACGTGCTAGGCGTACGACGTCAAGACGCTGCGTACGCCCTCAATGCGCCTGCGGGCCGACAGGCCATTGACGCGCGGGATTTTCGGACAGTGCAAGCCAGCGAGGACGACGAAAAGCAGCGGGCGGAGCAGGCGATCTTTGGCTTTGGCCAGCGTGACTGAGCCGGGCCGGGGGGTAAGTGGAGGAATGGGAAATGGGGAAAATCTCGGCGTTTCTGGAGGAGAGCCGGGCGGCAGCAGCCGTTATGGTCGCCGGCCAGCAGGAGGCGAAAAAATGAGTGGGTGGGGGGGGGGGGGGGGATTTTATTAAACATGTGTGCAGAAAAATGACGAAATTTAATGAGGAGTGGATGAGCGAATGTAAAGGTGAAATCACTAGCGAAATGGTAAAAATCTCGGCGTTTTTGCTTGTGGTTTTGACGGAGTAATGAATCAAAGGGCCAAATTATGACACACACACACACACACACAGAGTTTTAAAAGTATACTGGTCCCCGAACGTGCTTCAGACCCCGGGGTCTGGTACCCGAATGTGCTTCAGCATCTTGACGGCGTAGACAGCGTCTGGACGGCCGTATGCAGCGTCTCGACGTCGTATGCAGCGTCTTGACGGCGTAAGCAGCGTGTTGACAGCGTAGGCGGCGTACGCCGTCAAGACGCTGCGTACGAGGTCGAGACGCTGCGTATGGCCGTCGAGACGCTGCGTACGCCCTCAATGGGGCTGCGGGCTGACAGGCTGGCTCTATCTCGCTGGCTGAAGGCAAAGATGGGTTGTTCCGCCGCAGCTTTTCGGCGTCCTCGGACAGAGGACGGCGAAAAGCAGTGGTGTAAGAGCCGATGTTTGGTTTGAGCCAGCGTGAGAGAGCCGGCCCGGGGGGGGGAGGTAGTAGAGGAGAGCCGGGCGGCAGCAGTGAAAATCGCCAGCAAAAAAAAAAAATGGCGGTGTTTTTGGAGCAGAGCCGGGCGGCAGCAGCCGTTATGGTGGCTGGCCAGCAGGAGGCAACAAAATGAGTGAGTGGGGGGGGGGGGGGATTTTATTTTAAAATGTGTACATAAAATGTCTAAATCTAATAAGGAGTGTGTTAGGGTATGTAAAAGTGTAATGTCTAGCGAAATGGAAAAAATCGCGGAGTTTTCGCGTGTGGTTTTGGCGGAGCAAGGAATCAAAGGCCAAATCTGACACCCACAAATAAACACCCACACCCACACATCCACAGAGTTTTAATAGATAGATAGATAGATAGATAGACAATAGACAGATAGACAGATAGACAGATAGACAGATCTGAAGAAGGGTTTCGGCCCGAAACGTTACCTATTTCCTTCGCTCCATAGATGCTGCTGCACCCGCTGAGTTTCTCCAGCATTTTTGTGTACCTTAGACAGATAGATATGTTAGTTCACTTATTTATGAACAACTAATGATGAACAGTATACCCGAACCAAACAGTCAGTCAATGAGAAAAAATATGTACAAAATCCTGAATCAACAGATTTAACCCCTGGGGAGGTGAAATGAATAAGAATAAGATTAAGTTTATTGGCCGAGTATTCACATACAAGGTATTTGCCTTGATGCTCCACCCGCAAGTGACAACATGACATACAGCGACAGTTACGAATGACACATAAAAACATAAAACATAAATAATAAAACATTATTGATTAAACATGTGAATTAAATAAAATACCAGAGCAAAAGGAGGCTACAGATTTTTGTTATTGAGTAGAGCAACTACTCGTGGATAAAAACTGTTTCTATGTCTGGCTGTGGCAGCTTTGACAGTCCGGAGTCGCCTTCCAGAGGGAAGTGATTCAAAGAGTTTGTGGCCAGGGTGAGAGGGGTCAGAGATGATCTTGCCCGCTCGCTTCCTGGCCCTTGCAGTGTACAGTTCGTCAATGGAGGGAAGGTTGCAGCCAATAACCTTCTCTGCTGATCGGACGATTCGCTGCAGCCTCCGGGTGTCGTGCTTGGTGGCTGAGCCAAACCAGACCATGATGGAGAAGGTGAGGACAGACTCTACGATGGCCGTGTAGATTGGACCATCATTGCCTGTGGCAGATTGTGCTTCCTCAGCTGCCGTAGGAAGTACATCCTCTGTTGT